>CM046879.1:233628957-234156120 GCA_025667525.1 Glebionis coronaria
GTATTCCTCGATTCTAGTTTCCTCGATTTGCGTGCCCTCGGGTCGTTTTATGAAAAACGTTTTTATAAATTATGAATCAACGGCACAAAACGAATCTAATAAAAATTGTCTCATTAAAAACGGAGTTCAAAAACGTAAATACGTAATCCTAAGGTTTCCGGTTTAGTCGTAAAGGACGTTAAATTATGCCCGTAAGTCATTATCTCTTCTCGTAAATTTGTCAGTTATGAACCAACACAAATTTAAAATCCCAAAATAATATTCATGGATAAATTTATTTTCTGAAATGTTGGACTGTTACCAAAACGGTGTATGTAAACGTAAGTACGTAACGTAGAATTCTCCGGTTTAAACGTAGTCGATGCTACTTCAAGACGTAAACCCAAATTTCTTCCCAAAATAAGTGAGGTCATAATATAACATTAAAATAATGTTTTCAAATAATACTTGAGAATAAAATATCAACTATAAATTGACGGATTGTCACAGCATTTACCCCTAAACAGGATCTTTGTCCTCAAAGATCGATTTATCTTACTACTCGCTTCTTATAGAGTTAGAGCCATGTGGGTATTTCCTCCACATTCGGTCTTTTTCTAACAAGTGTAATCCATTACAATACGCGAGTTTCATCAAACATAACTACGGGAATAAGATCAGGCTTAATGTTGACTTACTTTTTCTATCCATGATGTTCACGGGTTTTTGATGAATGCAACTTTTCGCCGATCTAACTTCAATAAGGAATAATCAGATTTTCACTTGATAAACATTTCATCAAGTTAGATATACGAAACATAATTCACGCAGTCCTTGAAGTCATAGGGTAGATCCAGCTTATATGCCTTTCAAACCAACTTTTTACATCATCTCAATGGTCCCATATAATGGAGACTTATTTCCCATGATCCTTCAGATCATCAATTCATTTTTCCAAGGTGAAAATTGTTGGCATAACTTTGCTACCCATCCTGCACTTTAAGATCTACACTTCATATTCACATAACCTCCTGCCCACTATCGGCAGTCAATAATCAAATCCTAATTTCAACAATCATTTCAGGTCTCGCGGGTCGGGTATTTGTAAGGTTAGGTTTATCATCATAGGAAACCTTAATCCTAAAAGACATGTCCAACTCACAATGGGTGTATGTCGGGTGTCTTCATCCCAACTCCTGCTTACAGATGCTCTCACGTTTAGATCCTCACAAGATTCGATCTCGATCCTAATATGATAATTATCAATGATAATCTATCCAAAGGAAAACGATTATATGGTCTATTACCAAAGGTCAATTATTCAAACATAAAACAAGACTTCTAGTGTTTTGTATCATTACTTTACCTCGTCCCTTCGATTGGGGTGGTAAATAGTACTCTCATCAAGGTTCGTTCCCAATGACTTCTGAGCAAATCTCTAGAAATTCGATGCGAAGCGAGGATCTTGATAGAGATGATCGATACAGGCACACCATGTTTACTCAACTCCTTTAAATACAAAAGAGTCAATTTCTTCATCGAGAATCTATCATTACCAGGAATGATATTAGCATATTTGGTCAGTCTGTCGATGATGACCCAAATCGAATCAAATTCAGATGATGACCTTTGCAATAGTTAGACGTTTACTAATTTATGAGGCGATGTCTGCCTTCATAATTTGCCATCAGTACAACTTCTTTAGATAAAGATACATTTAGTCAGAAATGACATGATTAGAAGACTTAAACTTGAGAGATTCCAACATGACTACATCTCAAAATCTCCATATTTAGGCAACCACAAGGGGCCTTTAAAACATTTAACGCCATCGACTGTGACAATCCGTCAATTTATGGTTGATATTTTATTCTCAAGTATTATTTAAAAACATTATTTTAATGTTATATTATGACTCACTTATTTTTGGGAAGAAATTTGGATTTACGTCTTGAAGTAGCATCGACTACGTCTAAACCGGAGGATTCTACGTTACGTGCTTACGTTTACATACACCGTTTTTGGTGACAGTCCGACATTTCAGAAAATAAATTTATCCGTGAATATTATTTTGAGATTTTAAATTTGTGTTGGTTCATAAACTCACAAATTTACGAGAAGAGATTAGGACTTACGATTATAATTTAACGTCCTTTACGACTAAACCGGAAACCTTAGGATTACGTATTTACGTTTTTGAACTCCGTTTTTTATGAGACAATTTTTATTAGATTCGTTTTGTGCCGTTGATTCATAATTTATAAAAATATTTTTTGTAAAATGACCCGAGGGCACGCAAATCGAGGAAACTAGAATCGAGGAATACCCTTAAATTAGTGGGATGAGACAAAACAAGTTTTGCCCCACCCCACTAACATGGGACGGCCAAAACATTGACTCAACACCATGAGGTGTCAAGTTTGTAAGCTTACTAGCTACACTTGTTAGCCTAAGCTTAACAAGTAAGCTATCCAACAAACAAAACCATCTAACACTAACCATTTTCTCATTTGTACATGCAAAACCACTAATCCTCCCTTCCTCTCTCTCTCATTTTCGTCCCACAATCCTCGAAAATAACCCTCATTTGATCTATTTTAACCATAAATTCATGTGTTATTCATACACATGACGATGCTCCTTTGAAGTCTTGAAGATTGGAGGTGATTCTAACATCCAAGGAGGTGATTTGGTGATGTCCAAGGGCTGATTTCTACATGGAGTTTACAAGTATTGGTGGTCTTGAAGATTGGTGTTGATCTATCACAAGTTCTTCCATCAAAATCCATGTCTTAATCACAACCTACATCATCTTGGTGGTATAAATATTGTTCTTCTCATCCTCTTGTTAATTTGATTATGTAATCTTCTAATTTCCTTATTTATGTATTTGTATATGATGATGAATGATTATTAAAAATATTATGTGGGGATTTGGTGTTGATAGATTTGATAAACATGGGTAAAAAGATGGAAAAACCACATGTAAAAATGGTTAAATCATGGCTAAATTAGGAGGCTGTATAAAACAGTGAATACTCTTATGATAAACTGATAAAATGGCTTGGATAATATACAGTAATCTATGAGTCTTGTACACATGTGAGAGTTGGTCATGCAATGGAATCATAAAAATGAGTGAGATATGATCAAAACAAGTTTAGAGTGCAAATCTGAGTACACTGTTTTGGACGAATTTTATAAAATACTTAGAAGTTGATTCATCAGTAGCTATAGAGGAATAAAATGAAGCACATATCATGTAGTTTCTGTGATAAAAATTTGGGGTTCTATCTCCATGTAGAACTCTAGATATGATCATTTTAGTAAACTAGATTTTTAGGACTGATTTTGTGAAATTAAAGTTTAATATTATTATATAAGCAATCAAATAAATATAGTATAAAATGTGAATTAAAAACCACTAACTTATATATTTCATTTATATAAAAATGCATAAGGATAAATAAATGGACATTATATAAAAATGGTAGTTTGGTAAGTTTTATAAGTTATAAAAACTATATACTAAGTTTTACGTCTTTTCGGCTAAAACCGAAAGATTAACGTTTTTGTTAAATAAAACTTAGACGGTTGGACCCGTCTAATGTAAAATTTTATAAACTCACATACTGATATATAAACATATATAACAAGTAAAAACCGATAAAACCCGAGCTTTACAACATATAGACATTAACGGGCCAAAGTAGCCTTAATGGACAATAAACCCGACTAATTTGGTAAAACACTTATAAACTTATTTATTGGGCTTAACCCATTTGGGCCCAACATATAAAGTATAATACTGATAATAAAAGTATAATTAGGCTAATTAATAGTATTGGGCTTGTAATAGGCCCATTGGGCCTCAAAATGTAAACAAGTTGAACTAGTGTAACTAGTCTTGAAAATTTCCAACACATAACACTAAAGTGAGTAAATGAGAATATATAAACCCACTTGATCATCATATATATATAATCATCATATGTATACATAATTTTTATTTTTATAAAGTCATCGGACAAGAGTTTAAGACGAGTATTATTTGTCTAGGTTTCCGTGATTGAAGCACGTACCGTACATCCGAATTGCCGACAACACGCTTTCCCACATCAACGTGAATTCATAGCCTCGCACTATTTTAAATGTTTTTATGAAATGTTTTATAAACCTGCGAGGGGGATAACATGTTAGTTTTTATAAAATAGGACACCATTTGTCCCGATTGTTTATTTATTGATTTGGACCCGAATGATTGTATGACCCGATGAATGATTAAATGACCCGATAAATGAAATGAAATGGATTATTAAAGTTAGGTTATGTCACTAAAAGTCACATTAGCATGGATTGTGAACTACCGGGATTTGGTAGACGCTTATGCATATAATAGTACTATTTGGGGACGATCACCCAAGTTCGCGCCTTGACGGTTGATCCCCGTCGTGCCACGTTGATTGGTAAGGGAATTTATGTATGATAAGATTTACACAAGCGTGATTATTTTGAAGACACGCTAATTTAGATGGGCAAATGAGTTTCGGGCTAGCTACCCGTTGTTTGTTGTAGTAAGGTAACAATGTCATGCGGCTTATAATAATCCAATAGCGAAAATACTGCTTTATGCATTGAATTACGTTATATTGCCTGACTAGCAATACAGGGTCTTATTATTGATTTTATGTTCGTGTTTTGGTTTTACATAACCATATTCATATAACGGATTTTATTTAATCTATACAACGTTATAAAACGTATTGTATGATGTTTTTACGACAATGGTTCGTATAATGATTTTTAAGGCAAATTCCTATAATATGATTTTTGATAAAGATTTGTATGAAATGACTTTGGCTATTTTATGGCCTATTACAAAGATTTGTACAAAATGATTTTTGGTAATAATTATGTACCGATGATATATTGATGGTTTTATTAAACTCTATGAATTCACTCGGCGTTTTCGCTGACCTTTTCTTTTAACTTGTTTTATCTCAGGTACTTGAAGGTAATTCTCGGGAAGACAACAAGAATTCATGGCCCGCACTTAAATAACAATTTCCATTCAAATCTTTTGTAAAATTGTATGAAATGACTTTGACTTGGGACCTATGGAAATTTGATATTTATGAATGGAAATGCTTTATTATTAAACGACGCGATTTTTATGCGTTGTCTATGATGTGAGTAATGTGCTATCCCGTAACACCAACGAGTCTTCCGCTGTATTGAATTGTATAAATTTAGGGGTGTTACAGTTTGGTACCAGAGCTCTCGTTATAGAGAACGAAAGATTTTTAAAACCAAGGTTTTGAATAAAATATTTCAAAATCTTTTAACTATAAACATTTTTCTAAAAATGTCTAAAAATCTTTTGACTATAACGGTGCCGAAGAATTCCCGAGTTACCGAAAAGGCCAGACTGACAAGTGTTATTTTAATATATATATAAATTGGATTATATATATATATATATATATATATATATATATATATATATATATATATATATATATATATATATATATGATGTAATTTGATTACATGATTGTTTGATGATTATTTCTATATTTATACGAGATATTTATACGACATAGATTGTCACAAGAAACCCTAACTTCCCTAGCAAATTAATCGAAGCTATTCCCGTAGGAATTCTAGCTATCCTAGATCTAAACCAAGTTGTGGATAATTATGATCCCAACAAAATGGTTGATATTCGTAGGAATGTTGATATTAGTTGATTGTGATATTAAAGAAGAATTGGCGAGATTAAATCTGATATCGATGTCATGATTATCTTTCCTTATAGAGTGGAGTTTGACAAAACGTTACCACCTGGAAAGGTGTCATCTGATTTGTTGTCACCCAATTATTAAATTTGAAATCGAAAGGGTGAATGTTGCACTTGAGGCTGTCATTGGAACCATTACCCAAAAGCCTCATGCCACTAGTATCTTTCCGAGAAGTCTAATTGAATGATCGAGTCATTTCATACTAGTGACTCATTTGATAACTATTGTTGTAAGAGATATATGATTGGAAATTAAGTGTTGATTATATCGAGCTTTTATTGCCCTTTCAAGGTCTAAGAATAAAATTGAAAGTATTGGAGAATGAGGTAGGATTTCACATTGAGTATAAGTTGGTTGAAACTTGAATAAAGTAAAATTTAAATCGTATGGAATATGAGATTGTTAAGAGGAAGTCGTTAAGTCCTGTGATTGAATTATAAGGTTTTAATTGATTGTTGATTCGTGTTAAGGGTTGTTCCTAGGCCATTGTCTAATGACGAGGATGCCCAGTGTCCAATAAATAAATTGAAGAAATCTTCTTCTGAATTGGGACCGATGGATCTTCTGGGACAGGTGGAACACCTAATGACTCTTGTAGATTAGTATTCATTGTGGTATCTTTTAAAAATCCCTAACTTAACTAAGACATCAGTTGGTAGGATGAGTTTTTGGAATTGTATGACATAGTGACACGTAATGTGTTACGGTACAATTCTGACTTGTTTATGATTAATGAAAAGACTACCTTTGATTGCTAAATTCTACATGTATCGATATTATCTATCCTTTATTGCTTCATCCTAATGCTCGCATTAGTGATGCAACCATTGAACAAGTACTCATCTCGATTTAAGTTACGTTGTGGATTATTCTTTTTGAGTGCCATCGAGGTCATGAACCTCATGATTATTTGGCTAAGCTCATTTCCTGATATATTGTATTTAGTTCTTGGTGAACAACTTTTTATCACTCTTTTGCAGATCACTCATTGTTTTATAAGATAAAACAGTATCCCTTGAGAAAAATTGAATTTTCATCACTATAAGGATTATTTAAAGTAGCATTTATAAATAATCGTTATCGAAATAAAGTTATTTATGAAACATCTTGGAAAAATTAATTGTTTTCATGATAAAGAACATCTCTGTAAATTCATTTTTAATTAAGCATGAATATATATTTTAAACATGATGACAAAGTTTTGACGAACTGAGTATTGCATCGTTAATCTTGAAATTGTATATAGTTGCGCGCCTACATACAATTTGGAATGGACCATGCAAGGCTGATTAGTAGTCACCATGAAATTATTAATAAACATTAATTTTTCTTTGAAGATTGTGAAAGATTAAATTTTATGAGATCTGCAAGAAGTGAAAAATAGGGACATATTGATAGGGACACCTACATATGTGCCCGTACTATTTATTCATCTGAGTCGAATTTACTCATGTGTAGAACTTGTCTTATTTGACAATTGATATTCCCTTCTTGTCCAATTCTCTCGTAGTGAGATTCTTAGGAAAAGTATCTGATTGCCGAGTGTTGATACCCGACTGGATGTATCAGCGTTTGATGTTAATTTTAATCCTTTTAATTAAAGTTCGTTTTTCCTCGATTCGACTCGAATTTGATTTCCGCTTTTACGTTTCAACTTAATTTGTTTTTGGTACAAACTCTTTTTGGGTATTTTTTTTTAAACTAATTGAAAAAGATTAAATGAAAACTAAATTAATTAACTATTTTTAAACTAATAAATTGAAAATAAATTTATACTAAAGAAAACTTAAAAGCTTTTTTAAATAAAATTAATTTTAATGTGACTAAAAAAAAATAAAAACTATTAATTAAAATCTATTTTAAAAATAATCTATTTTAAAACTATTTTAAAAATAAAACCTATATTAATTTTGAACTAATTAAAAAAAAAACTAATTTTAAAGAAAAACAAATTAAATAAAATATATTTTTTTTATCTTTTTATTTTTTGTAAAAACTGAATATAAATAAACTATTTAATTGTTATTAACTAAAATCTAATTAAACTTATATTTAAACTAATTAAAAAGCTGCTAGCACTAATTAATATCCTATATTAATGATCTAATGTAGAATAATAATCAAAAAGGTTCCTAGCACCTTTGGTTAAAGCGTTGGGTCAGTGAGCGAGTGGTCACAGGGTTCGAGTCTCGTGAGAGACTATTTTGCTGTAAATTAATTTTTTTTAAACTTTACTTTTGGAATTTGAATTTTATGGACAGTAAAGCAACCTCAGACCAATTGGGTCTGAGGTGATAAGCAACACAGCAAAAACCAAACAAGCAGAATACCAAAATCAAATAAGCTGAATTCCAAATAAGCTATATTAACAGGCAGATTACCAAATGAGCAGATAACCTAATAAGCTATAAGAACACAATAATTTAAATACTAAATATATGATCGATAAGCAGGAAATTCAATACGAAACTGATAATAAACAACTGATTATCAACTAAGCTATTAAACCAAACACCCTAACAATCCTATAAGCTGATTTAAACTCCAAACAAGCAGATTTCAAAATAAGCAGAAAATCAATACTAAGCTTTAACTCAAATAAGCAGATTCGAACCTCAAATAAACTACTCAAATTTAACTACGCAGATTAAAACTATAAGCATAATCAATCTAGCAAACCTAATAGCAAATTCAAACAAGCAGATCCAAACAACCTTAATCTAACAAACTTAGTTAAAAGAATTAAAGTAAAGAGAGGGGAACCTTTTGACGATACCGTTGAGCCGTAGCGTCGCGCTGAGCGAGCTCAAACCGAAACCAACACCTCCAATATTCGTCAACAATTTCAACTTCTTCGAAACCAAATGGAACTCCAATCAAAACTCTTTAATCGAAACTAATCTAAACTTCGAACCATAGCAACATCAAAACTGAATCGAACCCAAACAGTACCAAACAACTTCGAATCGAACTGTAACTATGTAAACCTCGAACCACAAATAGAATCGAGACTACCACGAACAGTAACCTTTTTTTTTTTTTTTTTTTTGATATTTCCAGTGGGGAAATATATAATTAACTTCTCTTTATTATTTTTTTTTCCTTTTTTTTTTTTTTTTTATATAATAATACTATGAGAACCGTGACTAATTTTCAACAGATAATTAAAAGAATAGAAACCGTAATTAAAGATGATACGAAAACAGAAAAGAGATTTAAATCGAAACTTCACTTTCATTAATTTAAAATCGAATTACAATACTGAAAAAGAAGATTACAAGAACCCTAATTAATCTATTTTCTAAAATTAAAAAATAAAGAAAAGCATATCAAACATTACATGAGGAGAGGGTATTTATAGGGAACCCTTGAATCTTCTAGTCTTCCTTGGAGGCTACGGAGTGAAATCATGACCCTTGATTCTTCTCTTCTTTCCTCCTTCTTGATCAAACGGATGTGATGAGCCTTGGTCACACAGATTGCCAAGGTGGCAATCTTGTGTTTCTTTTGTGCCTCCTGATTGGAGGAATTAGGAGGATGAGGTGTTCCATCCAATGAGCTTGTGCCACGTATCATCCCTTCGCCTTCTTTCTCTTCCTTAAACCGGGGGAATTAATTCCCACACACGTGACAATCACGTGGGATTAAAAACCCTCTTGTTAATTGGCTTTTTACCCTAATTAGGGTTTTGGTAAATAGTAGTTTTCACTGGTTTTGGGGTGTGAAGAAGAAAGTGAAATCTTTGTTTTTAACAAAAAATGTGAGAGAGAGAGAGTGGGTATCGGTATTAATGAAATGTGTTTTGACTGAGGGAGGTTTGATTGGGTAAATATTTTTTATTTTAATGTGTGTCGGTGGGTGAGATTGGGTGAAGTGAGGGACAATTTACTCCATCCGTTTATTTTCTTCCTTCAATTTGGGCCATGAAGCCCGATTATTACTTCCTTCGTTTTCCTTTTTCAACCCATATGGGCTTTGACTTTGGGCTTTGACCCAACAATATATATAATCACTTTCATACTTGGGCTTTCAGGCCCAAAACACAAATGTGGGTCCCACTTGGCTAAAAACTCGACAATTGATTAAATCCTCTAAAGTTGAGCTCGGTTTTGGTTTCCTCGATCTTTTTCATCAATCTCGTGTCGGTTTTATCGGTTTCCGTGATTTTTGCACACTTTTGGTCTTTTGATCTTCGTCTTGACTCTTTCTTGGCTTTTCTTCGTAATATGACCGTGAAATCCCGTGTTTTATCTTCTTTTGATCATTTGTACCTATTTATCACACAAAACACAAAACCACGCGTAATTCCGACATTTATAATAATAAACACATGATTAGGTCTTGTTTTTCCTTGATTTTAGTGACAAAAGGATAAGTGTTTTCACACTTATTAAATCCCCTACACTTGACCATTGCAATGACCCCATGCAATGCATAGTTATAAAGCAAAAGTTACATTTTTCTCATAATCAATCCATCTCGGCTTTTATTATTACTACTACTAAGACGAAAAGATAAAAACTTTAAAGGAAACAAAAGTGATAACAATTTATTAACTTGGAAATTATTTGATGGAAGAAACTCGTAAAGAAATCTAAGACTTAGATTAGGGCTTTGGTGTCATGAATATTAATCACCCTCAAGTTTCACGTTCCCCATACCAAGCTCAAAAACGAGATCATTGTTATTACAAGTTAGCACTACTAACACTTACTCATGTGGTTTAGTTAATCACTTAGACCCCCTTATTCCTATGGTGTATCTCTTATATTTTATTTTTGTCTTGAATGATCGCGAGGATGCATTTTTGACTTATTTCGATAATTTATTTAGGCCGAAAATAAAGTGGGACGATTTAATCAATAGTTAGCTAAAGGACAAAATCTTTTAAAACGGCTTCTCGAAACCTCATAAAGTTCATATCTTGGCATAACTCGTTTCACGATTTGAGACCTTTCTCGGACCGATATTTGGCTTGTACTTCAAACTTCAAATCTTGAGAGACGAACTTGAAATTATGGTCTTCTCTTCATTTTGGTATACATCTTCATAAGGAGTGAAAGATGCTTCAAACGTTGACCACGACTTCTTCATTTATCCTCTTCTTTATTTAGGATTTTGATATACAACGATCCGCCTCCTTTTCGGACTTGGATCTATTTATCCTCATACCTTGTTAGGGTCTTTTTGGATAGACTTCTCCATGATCTTTAGGGGAGTAATTGCTTCTCGTCGTGTGTCTTGATCCTTCATATTGATTTGGATTAATGATCTTCACATCATCTTAGGATCTTTAGCAAAAAGTGAATCCTCATGCCTTGTGAGGGCCTTTTTGGACTCGGGTATCCTCATGCCTTGTTAGGGCCTTTTTGGATAAGCCAATCTTCGCGTCCCGTTTCAATAAGTTATGCCTTGGCTATGAACTCTAATTAATACCGAGCAACTTTTAAACGATCTTGTGCTAGAAGCTAAGTAACCTTTTAAATCGTACAACCTTATTTATTGCAAATATATTTATTAACAAGTGATGGGAGAAAAAGTTCATAACTAACTCACATAAGTTAATGAAAGAATACCAAACTTATAATTAACTCTATCATCTCTCGTTCTCCACAATTTAAAATCTCAAGGAATGAGACTCGTGGATGCTTAGCCTAATAAACCAATTAAGGTCCATATGGTTAAGGATACTAGCTAGAGTAAACTTGGATAAGTAAACTCGGGTTGAGTCAAAATATTCACGACGGGCCTAATATATCAAAGATATCTAAACTTATTAAAACCATTTTATTTATTTATTTATTTTTTTACTTTATTCTTGAAATGGAAATTATTACGATGCGATAATACAAGGAAAGAAAATAAATAAAAATACTACTAGGCCAAAATAGATCAAAAATTTGAAAAACGTTGAAAATTTTTAAAAAATTTTCCGGTAAAATGGGGTCAAATTCATGGAAAAGGCCACTAAAATTCGATAGAAGGCCCCCCTACACTTGATATAAACATTGTCCTCAATGTTTAAGCATGTGGGAGACTAAACTCCCCTACACTTAGGACATTGAGTACGTTGTTTAAAATCGAGCTAAGGAAGGGACAACTAAAGTGATTACATTTATTCGTTTTATTTATATACAAGTATGAATCACAATAGTTTTGATAGAACCGGGTACACGGGAACACGGGATCACGGGTCTCATCAAAAGTATCAAAAGTGGATCATCAAAGCACATGTCCCTGCACACAATCACCACACACAAACAACCTACTCGGCTCCCCCCCTACACTTATTGGTGGACAATGGATGAAGGTGAAAAAGGGTGGAAAGGATGGTAAAGGTAAAAATCTAACCTAGTTATACGATGCTTGATTTATTTATCACGAGTCTCTAGCTCGACTCGATTTCCCGAATTAATTCAAGGGAAATGTGGAGAGGGATGGAATCATCTCGTGAGAGATGTCCTCTCCATAGTACAACTTAACCCGTTGGCCATTCACCTTAAAGTTGGGACCATTTGGTTGAGCAAGCTCGATAGTACCATATGGGAAAATTTGTGCAACGGTGAATGGACCGGACCAACGGCTCTTAAGTTTACCCGAAAAGATTTTCAACCGAGAGTTAAATAATAAAACTTGATCACCAACATGTAACTCTCGGTTTTTAATCTTAGAATCATGAATGAGCTTAGTTTTCTCCTTGTAGATTAATGAATTCTCATAAGCCTCATTCCTAAGTTCATTGAGTTCATTGAGTTGGATTTTCCTATGATCACCGTCTTTGTTTATGTCAAAATTAGCCCATTTCAAGGCCCAATAAGCCTTATGCTCCAACTCAATGGGGAGGTGGCACGCCTTTCCGTACACAAGGCGATAAGGGGTACAACCTATAGGTGTCTTATAAGCGGTACGGAAAGCCCACAAAGCATCATCTAATTTATCGGCCCATGAAGCACGATGCTCTCCCACGGTTCGCTCTAAGATTCTCTTAAGACCACGGTTAGAAACCTCGGCTTGTCCATTAGTTTGAGGATGATACGCGGTGGAAAGTCGGTGATTGACACCATACTTAGCCATGACTCGTGCAAATTGATCATTGCAAAAATGAGTCCCGCGATCACTAATAATAGCACGAGGCACACCGAATCGAGCAAACAATTGTTTCAAGAAGTTAACAACCACCCTCGCATCATTAGTAGGTAAAGCTTTTGCTTCAACCCATTTTGAGACGTAGTCAACGGCTACGAGGATGTACTTGTTACCCTTCGATGATGGAAACGGCCCCATAAAGTCGATGCCCCATACGTCAAAGATTTCACATTCTTGGATGAAATTTTGAGGCATTTCATCTTTATGTGTGATCTTGCCTTGCCTTTGACAAGCATCACAATGTTTAACCATTTCATGTGCATCATGATAAATGGAGGGCCAATAGAATCCGGAGTCGAACACTTTTTTAGCGGTGTAATTAGGACCAAAGTGACCACCGGTGGGTCCTTTATGGCAAGCTTCAAGGATTTGTAAAGCCGCCGGCCCATCAACACATCTACGAATGATTAAGTCCGCACATTGCTTGAAAAGATAAGGGTCGTCCCAATAGTACGTTTTGACGTCCTTGAAGAATTTTTTCTTTTGTTGGGACGATAACCCTTCGATAAGAACACCACCCGCCAAATAGTTTGCAATGTCCGCAAACCATGGGGTATCATCAAGATTGGAATTAATAGACATTAAGGTTTCAAGGGGAAAGGATTCATTAATCTCTTGATTTGGAGATTCCCCTTGATACGGATCCTCAAGTCTACTAAGGTGATCTGCGGCTAGGTTTTCCGCTCCTTTTTTATCACGAATTTCAATTTTAAATTCTTGTAGGAGCAAAACCCAACGAAGGAGTCTCGGTTTATCATCTTGCTTGGTCAACAAGTATTTCAAGGCGGAATGGTCGGTGTAAACGATGGTGGTGGAAAGCACAAGATAGGGGCGGAATTTCTCAAAAGCATACACTACAGCTAAAAGCTCTTTTTCGGTAGTGGTATAATGCAATTGAGCCCCCGTCATTGTCTTACTAGCATAATGAATGGGTTGGAAATGTTTGTTAACTCGTTGACCTAAAACCGCTCCTACCGCGAAATCACTAGCATCGCACATGAGCTCGAAAGGTAACTCCCAATTTGGAGAGACTAAGACCGGTGCCTTAGTTAATTTACCTTTAAGAAGTTCGAAAGAGTCGAGACAATCTTGAGAGAAGATGAAAGGAGCATCCTTTTCTAAGAGATGAGTCATTGGACGAGCTATTTTCGAGAAATCTTGGATGAAACGTCGATAAAATCCCGCATGGCCTAAAAAACTTCTAACTCCTTTGACGGTGGTAGGCGGAGGTAACTTAGCAATGACGTCAACTTTAGCACGGTCGACTTCGATACCGGCTTTGGAAATTTTATGACCAAGGACGATGCCTTCTTTTACCATGAAATGGCATTTTTCCCAATTAAGAACGAGACGAGTGTCTTCACACCGTTGGAGCATACGTTCTAAATTAGCAAGGCAAGAAGAGAAAGAATCACCATATACCGAGAAATCGTCCATAAAGACTTCCATAGTTTCTTCAACCATGTCATGAAATATCGCCATCATACACCTTTGGAAAGTCCCGGGAGCATTGCATAAGCCGAAAGGCATTCTTTTGTAAGCAAATGTTCCATAGGGACAAGTGAATGTGGTTTTCTCTTGGTCTTTTGGATCGATAGGGATTTGAAAATATCCGGAAAAGCCATCTAAGAAACAATAGAAATCATTACCCGCTAAACGCTCGAGCATTTGATCCATGAAAGGAAGAGGGAAATGATCCTTACGAGTGGCATCATTGAGCTTACGATAATCGATGCAAACTCGCCAACCCGTTACAAGTCGAGTAGGAATCAACTCGTTGTTTTCGTTGGGCACAACGGTGATTCCGCCTTTCTTAGGCACACAATGGACGGGACTAACCCATGGCGAATCCGAGATAGGGTAAATCATTCCGGCATCGAGAAGTTTGATAACTTCTTTCTTAATGACTTCATGAATTTTTGGATTAACCCTTCTTTGATTTTGGATCGCGGGTTTAAAGTCATCTTCCATGAGAATTTTATGAGTACAAAAATTAGGATCAATTCCGCGAATGTCGGAGATTTTCCAAGCAATTGCTTTCTTATGATTCTTAAGCACATCTATAAGTCGGGATTTTTCATCTTCTTTTAAGTCCTTAGCAATAATGACGGGCAACTTATTATCCTCCTCTAAGAAAACGTACTCTAGATGAGACGGCAAATCTTTGAGCTCTAAATCCGGCGGATTATCAATGGAAGGCTTAGTCAAAGTAGGATCATTGTTAGAAACTTCTTTTGGAGTGGGTGGAGAGATATTGTCCTCATTGAGAAGTCTCTCAATCGTACGAATGTCTTCATCCCAATTGGTGGGAGAATTATCATAGTTAATTTCGAGAGGACCTAAGCTAGCTTCAAACTCATCTAAATCACTTTCTCCGAATGGAGTCAATGAAGGAGCAATAGAAGCGACGGTCTCAACATGAGGTGAAGGAGAAATCCCGCTCTTACAAGCCTCATGAAAATGTTCTTCGCATGCTTCGTCGAGCACATCGATGAAATTCACGGATTCGGGCTCATTGGGAAGTTTGGAAAGTTTACCCATGTTAAAGACGATTTTGTCATCCCCGACCCTCATGATAAGTTCACCCGCGGCTACATCGATTAATGTACGCCCGGTTCTCAAGAAGGGTCGTCCCACAATTAAGGGAACACGGGGATCCATTTCATAGTCGACGACGACGAAATCGGCGGGGAAAGTGAATTTGTCGACTCCTACGAAAACATCCTCGGCTATCCCTACCGGATAAGCAACCGTACGGTTAGCTAATTCCAATGTCATACGGGTGGGGACTAGCTCGGGTAAAGATAATTGTTTCCACACGGACAATGGCATAAGATTGATACTCGCTCCGAGATCCACCAAGGCCATACAATTCTCAACACCCGGAAAATTACAAGGAATAAGGAATCGACCGGGATCTCCTAACTTAACCGGTAATTTTCTCAAAAAAACCGCGGAACAATTCTCATTCAATTGGGTATTGGCAATATCAAGCAACTTTTCCTTATCACTTAAAAGATCCTTAAACATCTTAGCGTACTTAGGCATGTGAGCGAGCGCCTCGGCAAAGGTGATATTAAAATTCAATTGTTTGAACATTTTTAGGAAGTTCGAAACTTGAATATCATCCTTATTCTTCAATTTCTCTTTCCGCAACCTTGAGGGATAAGGTATATTGGATTGAGATGAAGGCTTTGGAGTGGATTGCTCACTCACATCCTTAGGAGGAGGAGGAGGAGTAGAAATAGAAGGTGAAGGAACCGGTTTTGGAACCGAAGGTGGGGTATAAAATTTGGGTATCGGTGGAACATAAGGTGTAGACGAATGCATAACGGGAGGTATGTCACAAGTGGAAGAAGAGGGAGGTTGTGTCGAAGAAGAAGGAATCTCGGGTCCTTGTTTAGGTGGGGAAGGTTCTACGGTGGTCTTACCGCTCCTAGTAGTGATAGCATTAACATTAGCCCTAGGATTGGTCACGGTGTTCGAGGGAAGGGCACCTTGGGGACGAAAGGTTTGAATCATAGTCAAAAACTTCTTATCATTTGATTCTTGCATTAGTCGAGTATGCTCTTGCATCTCTCTCATCATTCGTTCATGGTCGGATAATTTTTGAAGAACCAAGTCCATTTGAGGATTATGCATGTTCATTTGATTATAACCTTGATTATTAAAACCTTGGTTTTGATATTGATTAGAACCTTGATTTTGAAAACTTTGGTTATTATATCCTTGATTATTCAACCCTTGGTTTTGCCCTTGAAAATTCCCTTGATTTTGATTAAAACCCCGTTGATTAGAACTTCCTTGAAAATTACCCCGTTGAGGAGCTTGGTTCCTATTTTGGGCGGGTGGGGGTGGTCTTTGTGGTGCTACAAAACCCGGGGGAGCCAAATAGTTATTAGACTTGTAAGACAAATGGTTAACATCAACATTTGGTTTGAATTGAATCCGATCAAGTTCATTGTTATTATAAGCATAAACTTCTTGTTGATCATTGTAAACCTTGTCACAATTAAAGTATGAATGTGGTCCACCACAAGTCTCACATGTCTCACTTTTTTCTTTCACGGCATGAACATGTGTAGTGAGGGCGTCGGTTCTTAGAGCAAGGGTTTTCACAATTGAAGTAAGCTCCTTAATTTGATCATTCACCTCACTATTACTCGTACTAGCACTTGCCATATTAGCCCTAACACTTTTGGTTTGTACTTTAGCCTTGTTCTCAATAATGGCCCAAGCCTCGTTCATTGTTTTCACAAGAATATTGCCCCCCGCGGCACTATTAAGTGAGTCTTGGTCGTTTAGAGTTAAACCATTATAAAACGTGTTGATTTGATGAACTTTAGTAAAACCGTGTTGTGGACATTTTCTCAAAAGATCTTTAAAACGATCCCAAGCCTCACTAAACGTTTCCCCATATTTTTGCTCAAAGTTGATTATTTCATTCCTTAAGGAAGTGGTCCGTGATGGTGGGAAAAAGTAGTTAATGAACTTGGTCTCTAAGTCGATCCATGTGGTAATACTTTGGGGTGGTTCCTTATCAAGCCAAATCCGGGCTTGTCCCTCGAGGGAAAAAGGAAAAAGTTGGAGGCGAACGGCCTCTTGGGGCACCCCATTGTATTTGACGGTATTAGCTAATTGGATGAAACGTTTGATATGAGCGTGTGGGTCATCATTAGTACGGCCTAAAAATGGTGTAGCGGAAACCATTTGAATAAAACCCGATTTAAGTTCGAAATGATTAGCTCCAATATTCGGCACCACAATCGCGTCATCGTTTCCTTCAACGTGAGATTGTAGAATCTCAATCATTGGTCGATTATCCGTTGCCATCGTATTGTCGAAAGCTCGATTCTCGGGATCGGATTTAATGACGGTCTTTTTGTTTTTCTTCTTCTTCTTCTTTTTGGAAGAATTGGAAGAGTTTGGTACACCACTCGGTATGTATGTATGCGCGCGAGTGCGCATACAATTAAAACTTTGGAATGAGGTAGGTGACCTCGGTCGACTTTGAGAGGAAAAGGATTTTCCCTCTCGAGGAGCAATAAGAAAAATCTACAAAAATATATACGTAAGTACTACTTGAGTTGGCAAACCAATAATCGGTCGTCCCTCTCAATATACGCACAAGCAAGCGGGGAAACGAGGTGGCACAAAGCACTTAAAAACCTTTTTCCTTAGACGGCCTTTTATAGCGCGTCGCCTTATACCCACCTTATAGTTTGTATATGTCGAGGTCAAACGTCTTACTAGTATTTATCTATTTTGCCCTTTTTCTGGTTATGGATTCGAATACAATAGTTAGGTGATGAAATCCCAACTAAGGCCTTATTTGATAAGTAGGTAATTTATTGTGCTACGTAATATAATATAATAAAATGAAAAATCTTTTTGTATTTTTTTAGAAAAATATATATTCACAAGAAAAACGAAAGAAATCGAATCGAAAAATTAACACTAATACGTAATATTTTTGGTGTAATACGTTAGGAAAACGTATTACGTTTTTGCTTTTTTTTTTTTTTTTTTTTTTTAATTTTTTTGTTGCAATTCTTAGTAAAGAAATTGCTTTGTGGTTTTTTTAATTTTTTGTAATTTTAGGTTTTTGATTTTTTTGTGTTTTTGATTTTTTGTGCAAGAAAATTAACGTTCAAGAAGAACGGATCCCAAAATCCAAACGTCTTCACGAAAAATCGTCAATCGTACGAGCGAAGCGGCAGCGGCGCCAATTTGATGTTAAGATTTTTAATCCTTTTAATTAAAGTTCGTTTTTCCTCGATTCGACTCGAATTTGATTTCCGCTTTTACGTTTCAACTTAATTTGTTTTTGGTACAAACTCTTTTTGGGTATTTTTTTTTAAACTAATTGAAAAAGATTAAATGAAAACTAAATTAATTAACTATTTTTAAACTAATAAATTGAAAATAAATTTATACTAAAGAAAACTTAAAAGCTTTTTTAAATAAAACTAATTTTAATGTGACTAAAAAAAAATAAAAACTATTAATTAAAATCTATTTTAAAAATAATCTATTTTAAAACTATTTTAAAAATAAAACCTATATTAATTTTGAACTAATTAAAAAAAAAACTAATTTTAAAGAAAAACAAATTAAATAAAATATATTTTTTTTATCTTTTTATTTTTTGTAATAACTGAATATAAATAAACTATTTAATTGTTATTAACTAAAATCTAATTAAACTTATATTTAAACTAATTAAAAAGATGCTAGCACTAATTAATATCCTATATTAATGATCTAATGTAGAATAATAATCAAAAAGGTTCCTAGCACCTTTGGTTAAAGCGTTGGGTCAGTGAGCGAGTGGTCACAGGGTTCGAGTCTCGTGAGAGACTATTTTGCTGTAAATTAATTTTTTTTAAACTTTACTTTTGGAATTTGAATTTTATGGACAGTAAAGCAACCTCAGACCAATTGGGTCTGAGGTGATAAGCAACACAGCAAAAACCAAACAAGCAGAATACCAAAATCAAATAAGCTGAATTCCAAATAAGCTATATTAACAGGCAGATTACCAAATGAGCAGATAACCTAATAAGCTATAAGAACACAATAATTTAAATACTAAATATATGATCGATAAGCAGGAAATTCAATACGAAACTGATAATAAACAACTGATTATCAACTAAGCTATTAAACCAAACACCCTAACAATCCTATAAGCTGATTTAAACTCCAAACAAGCAGATTTCAAAATAAGCAGAAAATCAATACTAAGCTTTAACTCAAATAAGCAGATTCGAACCTCAAATAAACTACTCAAATTTAACTACGCAGATTAAAACTATAAGCATAATCAATCTAGCAAACCTAATAGCAAATTCAAACAAGCAGATCCAAACAACCTTAATCTAACAAACTTAGTTAAAAGAATTAAAGTAAAGAGAGAGGAACCTTTTGACGATACCGTTGAGCCGTAGCGTCGCGCTGAGCGAGCTCAAACCGAAACCAACACCTCCAATATTCGTCAACAATTTCAACTTCTTCGAAACCAAATCGAACTCCAATCAAAACTCTTTAATCGAAACTAATCTAAACTTCGAACCATAGCAACATCAAAACTGAATCGAACCCAAACAGTACCAAACAACTTCGAATCGAACTGTAACTATGTAAACCTCGAACCACAAATAGAATCGAGACTACCACGAACAGTAACCTTTTTTTTTTTTTTTTTTTTGATATTTCCAGTGGGGAAATATATAATTAACTTCTCTTTATTATTTTTTTTTTCCTTTTTTTTTTTTTTTTTTTTATATAATAATACTATGAGAACCGTGACTAATTTTCAACAGATAATTAAAAGAATAGAAACCGTAATTAAAGATGATACGAAAACAGAAAAGAGATTTAAATCGAAACTTCACTTTCATTAATTTAAAATCGAATTACAATACTGAAAAAGAAGATTACAAGAACCTTAATTAATCTATTTTCTAAAATTAAAAAATAAAGAAAAGCATATCAAACATTACATGAGGAGAGGGTATTTATAGGGAACCCTTGAATCTTCTAGTCTTCCTTGGAGGCTACGGAGTGAAATCCTGACCCTTGATTCTTCTCTTCTTTCCTCCTTCTTGATCAAACGGATGTGATGAGCCTTGGTCACACAGATTGCCAAGGTGGCAATCTTGTGTTTCTTTTGTGGCTCCTGATTGGAGGAATTAGGAGGATGAGGTGTTCCATCCAATGAGCTTGTGCCACGTATCATCCCTTCGCCTTCTTTCTCTTCCTTAAACCGGGGGAATTAATTCCCACACACGTGACAATCACGTGGGATTAAAAACCCTCTTGTTAATTGGCTTTTTACCCTAATTAGGGTTTTGGTAAATAGTAGTTTTCACTGGTTTTGGGGTGTGAAGAAGAAAGTGAAATCTTTGTTTTTAACGAAAAATGTGAGAGAGAGAGAGTGGGTATCGGTATTAATGAAATGTGTTTTGACTGAGGGAGGTTTGATTGGGTAAATATTTTTTATTTTAATGTGTGTCGGTGGGTGAGATTGGGTGAAGTGAGGGACAATTTACTCCATCCGTTTATTTTCTTCCTTCAATTTGGGCCATGAAGCCCGATTATTACTTCCTTCGTTTTCCTTTTTCAACCCATATGGGCTTTGACTTTGGGCTTTGACCCAACAATATATATAATCACTTTCATACTTGGGCTTTCAGGCCCAAAACACAAATGTGGGTCCCACTTGGCTAAAAACTCGACAATTGATTAAATCCTCTAAAGTTGAGCTCGGTTTTGGTTTCCTCGATCTTTTTCATCAATCTCGTGTCGGTTTTATCGGTTTCCGTGATTTTTGCACACTTTTGGTCTTTTGATCTTCGTCTTGACTCTTTCTTGGCTTTTCTTCGTAATATGACCGTGAAATCCCGTGTTTTATCTTCTTTTGATCATTTGTACCTATTTATCACACAAAACACAAAACCACGCGTAATTCCGACATTTATAATAATAAACACATGATTAGGTCTTGTTTTTCCTTGATTTTAGTGACAAAAGGATAAGTGTTTTCACACTTATTAGCGTTCCTATCATTTCTTATGATTTGATTTCATTTGAATGACCTAGGTAACGATCCGAGGATCTTTCGAATGCGTACTCAATTCATGAAAACATGGGATATATTCATATTCGTTAATGTTTTCGTCTGTATTTGATTTGAAATTCTCTCGCGTAGATTATGCGTTGACCTTACTCTTTTAATGGTAGTTGTGTCTCCATATATCCTTGAATTTGTGAAGGATTATGAGTTATTATTAGTCTTTTGAGAAGTTCACATCCTATCAACGGTAATGAAACTGGAAAGTTGATAATTCCAGTAGAATGGATTGATTGATTATGACATGATGACATTGTCTTAATTGATGGGAACTCGAATAGAATTCCCCTAAATGATAAGATGTTGATTATCAAAAGTGATCTAAATAATTCTTGATGGATGACCATATCCTGCATTTAGACTTGAAATTATACCGTGAATGGTTTTGAATTAGTCATAGATATTATAATCTAGAAAGGACCTAATATGAATTTATTAAAAGATTTTTATGTTATCTTAAACTTTAGGAGGTATTTGCTGGTGAATTACCTAGACTTTTGACATTAAGGAAAGTTGAATTTGGTAATGATTTTATTCTCGGTGCTGTACCTGTGGCGTGTGCACTGTACGTCAGCACCATCGGAATTAAAGGAATTACCGTACAACTGAGAGAGTTGTCGGAGAAAGATTTTATTCTACCAAGCTCGTCATTATGAAGAGCTATGGTATTATCATTCCTTATATTTATTAATTACCGTAAACTACGTAAATTGATGATTAAAATCTATATCCACTATCCAAGATGATAGATTGTTCGATCATTTACAAGGTTCTAGCTTATGTTCTAAAAATTTGATCCACGACATGGTTATTATCAACTTCGCGTCCGCGAAGAAGATTATCTATTCCAATCACTACATCTAGAACTCGTGATGAACATTATGAGTTTCATATTATGTTGTTTGGATTGATAAATGCACATGTAATTCATAAATTTGGTGAATCACGTGTGTAGGTTGTAATTTGATAAATTCATGCTTGTGATCATTAAGGACCATTTGTTTATTTGTAAGAATAAGAATGAGTTAATAATTATTAATAGATTGCCCTTAGATGACTAAGAAATAAAAACCTATACCTTGAATAATTAACATGTGATTAAAGAGTTAATCCTTTACATTATTCGACAGTATGATTAAAAGATAATGGAATCTATATTGACTCTTCAAAAATTAAGAGCCCTTTTAAGACTTTGGGTTTTACCAAAAAGAAAGTGCAAATATGTTTTGACAAACGTTTTATCGAAAAGAACTTTTGAGGGATTATTCCCTTATACCCAGAACATTTAACTAAACTCCTGTTTAGGGGTAAATGTTCGTGTATACCTCAAGACAACCTAAGAGGGATTGAGAAAACCTTTTAAACCATGACTTGAAATTTGAAACGACAATTTACGCTTTTCAACTAAGAAAATTTTGACCAAAGTATAACCAAAGATTTTTTGAACATTTACGAATCTTATTAATTATTTTTAATAAATCAACCAAAAATCGTGTTAACTAAATTCAAATTTATTTTGAACATTTTTATATAATTGGTCGAACTAGGAAATTTAAAATTTTTACGTTATGTTTCATAAAAATTAAATATTTATTATTTAATTAGTTGTAATAATTATCGACGCTTTAAACGTCGGATTAAGCAAAACTGATAAAAATGATAGCTGAAACGAAACTGAAACTTAGAAAATATAAAGAACCAATTAGGATGTGTTCCTTAGTAATGACGGCGCAAAATAAATTGCCAAACAATTTAAAAATAACTAATGTTTGTAAGAAGGATAATATAGATAATAAAAGGGGTTCACGGTTAATGTGAACCAATAGATTTGAGAAGCCTATGACGGTAAATGTTTTAAAATGCCACTTGTGGTTGCCTAAATATGGAGATTGTGAGATGTAGTTATGTTGGAATATTGTAAGTATAAGTATTCTATTCTTGTCATTTCTGACTAAATGTATCTTTATCTGAAGAAGTTGTACTAATGGCAAATTATGAAGGCAGACATTGCTTCATACATTAGTAAACGTCTAGCTATTGCAAAGGTCATCATCTGAATTTGATTCGATTTGGGTCATCGTCGACAGACTGACCAAATCTGCTAATATCTTTCCTGTTAATGATAAACTATTGATGAAGAAATTGACTCTTTGTATTTAAAGGAGTTGTGTAAACATGGCGTGCTTGTATCGATCATCTTTATCAAGATCCTCGCTTCGCATCGAATTTCTATAGATTTGCTCAGAAGTCATTAAGAACGAACCTTGATGAGAGTACTATGTACCACCCCAATCGAAAGGACGAGGTAAAGTAACGATACAAAATATTATAAGTGTTATTTTATGTTTGAATGATTGACCTTTGGTAATAAACTGTAAAATCGTTTTCCTTTGGAGAGATTATCATTGATAGTTATCGTATAAGGATGAAGATCGAATCTTGTGAGGATATATATTAGAGCATCTGTAAGCAGGAGTTGGGATGAAGACACCCGACATACATCCATTGTGAGTTGGACATGTCTTTTAGGTTTAAGGTTTCCTATGATGGTGAACCTAACATTACAAAATACCCAACCCATGAGACCTGAAATGATTGTTGAAATTAGGATCTGATTATTGACTACTGGTAGTGGGCAGGAGGTTATGTGAATATGAAATGTAGATCTTGAAGTTCCAGATGAGTAGCGAAGTTATGCCAAAAATTTTAACCATGGAAAAATGAATTGATGATCTGAAAGATCATGGGATATAAGTCCCCGTTGTATGGGACCATTGAGATGATGTAAAAGATTGGTTTGAAAGGCATATAAGCTGGATCTACCCTAGGACTTCAAGAGCTGCGTGAATTATGTTTCGTATATCGAACTTGATGAAATGTCTATCATGTAAGAATCTGATTGTTTCTTAGTAAAGTTTAGATCGGCGAAAAGTTGCGTTCATCAAAAACCCGTGAACATCATGGATAGAGAAAGTAAGTCAACATTAAGCCTGATCTTATTCCCGTAGTTATGTTTGATGAAACTCGCGTATTGTAATGAATTTCACTTGTGAGAAAAGACCGAATGTGGAGGAAATACCCACATGGCTTTAACTCTATAAAAAGCGAGTAGTAAGATAAGATGATCTTTGAGGACAAAGATCCTGTTTAGTGGTAAATGCTATGATAATCCGTCAATTTATAGTTGATATTTTATTCTCAAGTATTATTTAAAAACATTATTTTAATGTTATATTATAAACTCACTTATTTTTGGGAAGAAATTTGGATTTACTTCTTGAAGTAGCATCGACTACGTCTAATCCGGAAGATTCTACGTTACGTGGTTACGTTTACATACACCGTTTTTGGTGACAGTCCGACATTTCAGAAAATAAATTTATCTGTGAATATTATTTTGAGATTTTAAATTTGTGTTGGTTCATAAACTCACAAATTTACGAGAAGAGATTAGGACTTACGATTATAATTTAACGTCCTTTACGACTAAACCGGAAACCTTAGGATTACGTATTTACGTTTTTGAACTCCGTTTTTGATGAGACAATTTTTATTAGATTCGTTTTGTGCCGTTGATTCATAATTTATAAAAACGTTTTTCGTAAAACGACCCGAGGGCAGGCAAATCGAGGAAACTAGAATCGAAGAATACCCGTAAATTAGTGGGATGAGACAAAACAAGTTTTGCCCCACCCCACTAACATGGGACGGTCAAAACATTGAATCAACACCATGAGGTGTCAAGTTTGTAAGCTTACTAGCTACACTTGTTAGCCTAAGCTTAACAAGTAAGCTATCCAACAAACAAAACCATCTAACACTAACCATTTTCTCATTTTTACATGCAAAACCACTAATCCTCCCTTCCTCTCTCTCTCATTTTCGTCCTACAATCCTCAAAAACAACCCTCATTTGATCTATTTTAACCATAAATTCATGTGTTATTCATACACATGATGATGCTCCTTTGAAGTCTTGAAGATTGGAGGTGATTCTAACATCCAAGGAGGTGATTTGGTGATGTCCAAGGACTAATTTCTACATGGAGTTTGCAAGTATCGGTGGCCTTGAAGATTGGTGTTGATCTATCACAAGTTCTTCCATCAAAATTGATGTCTTAATCACAACCTACATCATCTTGGTGGTATAAAGATTATTCTTCCCATCCTCTTGTTATTTTGATTATGTAATCTTGTAATTTCCTTATTTATGTATATTTATATGATGATGAATGATGATTAAAACTATGATGTGGGGATTTGGTGTTGATAGATTTGATAAACATGGGTAAAAAGATGGAAAACCACATGTAAAACTGGTTAAATAATGGCTAAATTAGGAGGCTGTATAAAACAGTGAATACTCTTATGATAAACTAATAAAATGGCTTGTATAAATTAATATACAGTAATCTATGAGTCTTGTACACATGTGAGAGTTGGCCATGCAATGGAATCATAAAAATGAGTGAGATATGATCAAAACAAGTTTAGAGTGCAAATCTGAGTACACTGTTTTGGACGAATTTTATAAAATACTTAGAGGTTGATTCATCAGTAGCTATAAAGGAATAAAATGAAACACATATCATGTAGTTTCTGTGATAAAGATTTTTGTTCTATCTCCATGTAGAACTCTAGATATGATCATTTTAGTTAACTAGATTTATAGGACTCATTTTGTGAAATTAAAGTTTAATATTATTATATAAGCACTCAAATAAATATAGTATAAAATGTGAATTAAAACCCACTAACTTATATATTTCATTTATATAAAAATGCATAAGGATAAATAAATGGACATTATATAAAAATGGTAGTTTGGTAAGTTTTATAAGTTATAAAAACTATATACTAAGTTTTACGTCTTTTCGGCTAAAACCGAAAGATTAACGTTTTTGTTAAATAAAACTTAGACGGTTGGACCCGTCTAATGTAAAATTTTATAATCTCACATATTGATATATAAACATATATAACAAGTAAAAATTGATAAAACCCGAGCTTTACAACATATAGACATTAACGGGCCAAAGTAGCCTTAATGGACAATAAACCCGACTAATTTGGTAAAACACTTATAAACTTATTTATTAGGCTTAACCCATTTGGGCCCAACATATAAGTATAATACTTATAATAAAAGTATAATTGGGCTAATGAATAGTATTGGGCTTGTAATAGGCCCATTGGGCCTCAAAATGTAAACAAGTTGAACTAGTCTTGAAAATTTCCAACACATAACACTAAAATGAGTAAATGAGAATATATAAACCCACTTGATCATCATCATATATATAATCATCATATGTATACATAATTGTTATTTTTATAAAGTTATCGGACAAGAGTCTAAGACGAGTATTATTTGTCTAGGTTTCCGTGATTGAAGCACGTACCGTACATCCGAATTGCCGACAACCCGCTTTCCTACATCAATTTGAGTTCATAGCCTCGCACTCTTTTAAATGTTTTTATGAAATGTTTTATAAACCCGCGAGGGGGATAACATGTTAGTTTTTATAAAATAGGACACCATTTGTCCTGATTGTTTATTTATTGATTTGGACCCGAATGATTGTATGACCCGATTAATGATTAAATGACCCGATAGATGAAATGAAATGGATTATTAAAGTTAGGTTATGTCACTAAAAGTCCCATTAGCATGAATTGTGAACTACCGAGATTTGGTAGACGCTTATGCATATAATAGTACTATTTGGGGACGATCACCCCAGTTCGTGCCTTGACGATTGATCCCCGTCGTGCCACGTTGATTGGTAAGCGAATTTATGTATGAGAAGATTTACACAAGCGTGATTATTTTGACGACACGCTAATTTAGATAGGCAAATGAGTTTCGGGCTAGCTACCCATTGTTTGTTGTAGTAAGGTAACATGTCATGCGGCTTATAATAATCCAATAGCGAAAATACTTCTTTATGCATTGAATTACGTTATATTGCCTGACTAGAAATACAGGGTCTTATTATTGATTTTATGTTCGTGTTTTGGTTTTACATAACCATATTCATATAACGGATTTTATTTAATCTATACAACGTTATAAAACGTATTGTATGATGTTTTTACGACAATGGTTCGTATAATGATTTTTAAGGCAAATGCCTATAATATGATTTTTGATAAAAATTTGTATGAAATGACTTTGGCTATTTTATGGCCTATTACAAAGATTTGTACAAAATCATTTTTGGTAATAATTATGTACCGATGATATATTGATGGTTTTATTAAACTCTATGAATTCACTCGGCGTTTTCGCTGACCTTTTCTTTTAACATGTTTTATCTTAGGTACTTGAAGGTAATTCTCGGGAAGACAACAAGAATTCATGGCCCGCACTTAAATAACAATTTCCATTCAAATCTTTTGTAAAATTTTATGAAATGACTATGACTTGGGACCTATGTAAATTTGATATTTATGAATGGAAATGCTTTATTATTAAACGACGCGATTTTTATGCGTTGTCTATGATGTGAGTAATGTGCTATCCCGTAACACTAACGAGTCTTCTGCTGTATTGAATTGTATAAATTTGGGGTGTTACATTGGCTCTCATTTCTAATGGTTCACATTAGCCGCGAACCTCTTTTATTTTCTATGTTTTCCTTTTTACAAGCATCAGCTATTTTTAAATTGTTCGGGCAAATATTTTGCACAGTCATTATTAAGGAACACATCCTAATTGATTCTTTATCCTTTTTATATAATTTGTCAATATCTACATTCATCTTTCCTGATGAAATAATTATCATGACCACAATTCACTCAAAATTTCTTTCTTCATATTTTCTAAGTTTCAATTTCGTCTCAACTATTATTTTTATCAGTTTTGCTCGATCCGACGTTTAAAGCGTCGATAAGTATTACAAGTAATTAAATAATAAATATTCAATTTTTATGAAACGTAAACGTAAAAATTTTAAATTTCTTAGTTCGACCAATTATATAAAAATGTTCAAAATAAATTTTGATTTTAATTAACACGATTTTTGTTGATTTATAGAAAATAATTATTAAGATTCGTAAATGTTCGAAAAATCTTTGTTTATACTTTGGTCAGAATTTTCTTAGTTAAAAAGCAAAAATTGTCGTTTAAATTTTCAATTCATGGTTTAAATGGTTTCCTCAATCCCTCCTAGGTTGTCTTGAGGTATACACAAACATTTACCCCTAAACAGGAGTTTAGTTAAATGATTTGGGTATAAGGGAATAATCCCTTAAAAACCCTTTAATAAATTATTTGTCAAAACATATTTCCACTTTCTTGTTAGTAAAACCCAAAGTCTTAAATGACTTCTAATTTTTGAAGGGTCAATATGTATATATATCTTACCATCATTAATCAAACGGTCATTTTATGTAAAGGATCAAGCCTTAAATCACACGTTAAATATTCAAGGTACATGTTTTCATTGCTCGGTCAATTCAGGGCAGTCTATAAATGATTATTAACTCCTTCCTATTCTTATAAACAAACAAATGGTCCTTAATGATCACAAGCATGAACTTATCAAATTACAGCCTACACACGTGATTCGCCAAATTTATGGATGATACATGTGCATTAGTCAATCCAAACGACATCACGTGAAACTCATAATGTTCATCACAAGTTCTGGATGTAGTGATTGGAATAGATAATCTTTTTCGCGGACGCGAAGTTTATGATAACCATGTCGAGGATCAAATCTTTTTAGAACATACGCTAGAACCTTGTAAATGATCGAACAAATCTATCATCTTGGGTAGTGGATATAGATTTTTGATCATCAATTTATCTAGTTCACGGTAATTCAACAAATATAAGAAATAATAACACCATAGCTCTTCATAATGACGAGCTTGGTAGAATAAAAGTTTTCTCCGACAACTTTCTCAGTTGTACGGTAACTCTTTTAATTCAGATGGTGCTGACATAGGGTGCACACGCCACAGTTGCAACACCGGGAATATAATCAATACCAAATTCAACTTGCCTTAATGGCGAAAGTCTAGGTAATTCACCAACAAATATTTCCTAAAGTTTCAGATAGCAGGAACATCTTTTAATAAATTTACTTGAAGATCTTTCTAGATTACAAGGTGTATGACTAGTTCACAACCATTCATGGTATAATTTCAAGTCTAAATGCATGATATGGTCATCCATCAAGAATTATTTAGATCACTTTTGATAATCAACATCTTATCTTTTAGGGGATTTCTACTCGAGTTCCCATCAATTAAGACAACGTCGTCATGTCATAATCAATCAATCCATTCTACTGGCATTATCAACTTTCTAGTTTCGTCACTGTTGATAAGATGTGAACTTCTCAAAAGACTAATAATAACTCATAATCCTTCACAAATTTAAGGATACCAGGAGACATAACTAACCTTAAAAGAGTAAGGTCAACGCATAATCTACGCGAGAGAATTTCAAATCAGATACAGACGAAAAAATTTAACGAATATGAATATATCCCATGTTTTCATGAATTGAGTACGCATTCGGAAGCTCCTCGGATCGTTACCCTGGTCATTCAAATGAAATCTAATCAAAAGAAATGATAGGAACGTCGATACATCCAGTCGGATATCAACACTCGGTGATCAGATATATTTCCAAAGAATCTCATCATGAGAGACTTGGACAAGAAAGGGAGGTCAATTGTCAAATAAGACAATTTCCACAGATGCTTAAATTCGATTCAGAAGAATAAATAGTACGGGCACATATGTAAGTGTCTCTAACAATATGTCCCTATTTTGCACTTCTTGCAGATCTCATAAAATTTAATCTTTCAAAATCTTCAAATAAAATTTAGTGTTTATTAATAATTTCATGGTGACTACTAATCAGCCTTGCATGGTCCCTTCCAAATTGTATGTAGGCGCGCAACTATATACAATTTCAAGATTAACGATGCAATACTCAGTTCGTCAAAATTTTATCATCATGTTTATAATAAAAACATTTTCATGCTTAATTCTTAAATAAGAATCAAAAATAAATTTACAAAGATTTTCTTTGTTATGAAAACAATTAAGTTTTCCAATGTGTTTTATAAACAACTTCATTTCGATAACGATCACTTATAAATCTCACTTTAAATAATCCTTATAGTGATGGAAATTCAATTTTTCTCAAGAGATATTGTTTAGTCTTTTAAAAACAATGAGTGATCTGCAAAAGAGTGATGAAAAGTTGTTCACCAAGAACTAACTACAATATGCTAGGAAATGAGCTTTAGCCAAATAATCATGAGGTTCATGACCTCGATGGCACTCAAAAGAGAATAATCCACAACATAACTTAATTCGAGACGAGTACCTGTTCAATGGTTGCATCACTAATGCTAACATTAGGATGAAGCTGGAAAAGATAGATAACATCGATACATGTAGGATTTAGCAATCAAAGGTAGTCATTTCATTAATCACAAACAAGTCAAAATTGTACCGTAACACGTTACGTGTCACTATGTCATACAATTCCAAGAACTCATCCTACCAACTGATGTCTCAGTTAAGTTAGGGATTTTTAAAAGATACCACAATGAATACTAATCTACAAGAGTCATGGGGGTTCCACTTGTCCCGGAAGATCCATCGGTCCCAATTCAGAAGAAGATTTCTTCAATTTATTTCTTGGACACTGGGCATCCTTGTCAGTGGACAATGACCTAGGAACAACCCTTCACACAAACCAAAAATCATTTAAAACCTAATAATTCAATCACAGGACTTAACGGATTCCTCTTAACAATCTTATATTCCATACAAGTTAAATTTTACTTCATTCAAGTTTCAATCAACTTATACTCAATGCGATATCCTACCTCATTCTCCAATACTTTCAACCTTATTTTTAGACCTTAATAGGGCAATAAAAGTTCAATATGAACAACACTTAATTTCCAATCCTATAGTTTTTACAACAATAGTTATCAAATGAGTCACTAGTATGAAACGACTCAGACATTCACCCTTTCGATTTCAAATTACAGCCTCAAGTGAAACGACTTGGAAAGGTATTAGTGGCATGAGGCTTTTGGGTAATGGTTCCAATTACAGCCTCAAGTGCAACATTCACCCTTTCGATTTAAAATTTAAGAATTGGGTGACAACGAATCAGATGACACTTTCCGGGTGGTAACGTTTTGTCAAACTCCACTCTATAAGGAAAGATCGTCATGATATCGATATCAGATTTAATTTCGCCAATTCTTTTTCAAGTTTACAATCAACTAATATTAACATTTCAACGAATATCAACCATTTTGTTGGGATTATGAACATCCAAAACTTGGTTTAGATCTAGAATACCTAGAATTCCTACGGGAATAGATTCGATTGATTTGCTAGGGGAGTTAGGGTTCCTTGTGACAATCTACGTCGTATAAATACCTCGTATAAGTGTTTAAATAATTATCAAACAATCATGTAATCAAATCACAACATATATATATATATATATATATATATATATATATATATATATATATATATATATATATATATATATATATATATATATATATATATATATATATATATATATATATATATATATATATATATATATATATATATATATATATATATATATATATATATATATATATATATAGTGAAAGGTTATTTTCAGAACCAAATAAATGTACAGAACTGCGAGAACCACCTTAATACTCTTAAAAATACATATGTATTTTCATTATTATGTTTAAATTAACATTTAATAGTTGTTTTGTTGGTTATATATCCGAGTATGATGAGCGATATGAAAAGTGCACATGTGTTTTCTTATTATCCAACAAAAAGATAGTTATCATACATACAAAACAAATACATGTGAATACATGTTCTTAGTGACCTACGACAATGAAAATTCATGTATTTCTACCTAATAAACTAACCCGATATATATACATGTGCATTTGAAGAGTAAAAATGTGGTTCTCGCAGTTCTGTACATTTATTTGGTTCTGAAAATAACCTCACCCTATATATATATATATATATATATATATATATATATATATATATATATATATATATATATATATATATATATATATATATATATATATATATATATATATATATATATATATATATATATATATATATATATATATATATATATATTAAAATAACACTTCTCAGTCTGGCCTTGTCGGTAACTCGAGAATTCTTCGGCACCGTTATAGTGAAAAGATTTTTAGACATTTTGAGAAAAATGTTTATAGTTAAAAGATTTTGAAATGTTTTATTCAAAACCTTGGTTTTAAAAATCTTTCGTTCTCTATAACGATAGCTATGATACCAAGCTGTAACACCCATAAATTTACACAATTCAATATAGCGGAAGACTCGTTGGTGTTACGGGATAGCACATTACTCACATCATAGACAACACTTAAAAATCACGTCGTTTAATAATAAAGCATTTCCATTCATAAATATCAAATTTACATAGGTCCCAAGTCATAGTATTTCATACAAGTTTTACAAAGCATTTGAATGGAAATAGTTATTTAATTGCGGGCCATGAATTCTTGTTGTCTTCCTAAGAATTACCTTCAAGTAACTGAAATAAAACATGTTAAAAGAAAAGGTCAGCGAAAACGCCGAGTGAATTCATAGAGTTTAATAAAACCATCAATATATCATCGGTATATATAGTTATTACCGAAAATCATTTTGTACAAATCTTTGTAATAGGGCATAAAATAGCCAAAGTCATTTTATACAAATCCTTATCGAAAATCATAATATAGGCTTTTGCCTTCAAAATCATTATACGAACCATTGTCGTAAAAACATAATACAATACGTTTTATAACGTTGTATAGAGTTAAATAAAACCGTTATATGAATATGGTTATATAAAACCAAAACACAAACATAATGTTAATAATAAGACCCCGTATTGCTAGTCAGGCAATATATCGTAATTTAGTGCATATAGCAGTAGTTTCGTTATTTGGATTATTATCAGCCCCATGTCATTGTTACCTTACTACAACAAACAACGGGTAGCTAACCTGAAACTAAATTTGCCCATCTAAATTAGCGTGTCATCACAAAAATCACGCTATGGAAATCTTCTCATATATAAATTCGCTTACCAATTAATCTGGTACGACGGGGATCAACCGTCAAGGCGCGAACTGGGGTGATCTTCCCCAAATAGTACTATTATATGCATAAGCGTCTACCAAATCCCGGTAGTTCAAAATTCATGCTAATGGGACCTTTAGTGACATAACCTAACTATAATAATCCATTTCATTTCATACATCGGGTCATATAATCATTCATCGGGTCATATAATCATTCGGGTCCAAATCAATAAACAAACAATCGGGACAACTGGTGTCCTATTTTATTAAAACTAACATGTTATCTCCCTCACGGGTTTATAAAACATTTCATAAAACATTTAAAAGAGTGCGAGGCTATGAACTCACGTTGATGTGGGAAGGCGGTTATTGGCGATTTGGATGTACGGTACGTGCTTCAATCACGGAAACCTAGACAAATAATACTCGTCTTAGACTTTTGTCCAATGACTTTATCAAAATAACAATTATGTATACATATGATGATTTTATATATATGATGATGATCAAGTGGGTTTATACATTCTCATTTACTCATTTTAGTGTTATGTATTGGTAACTTTTATACTAGTTTACTAGTTTTACTTATTTACATGTTTTAGTCCCAATAAGCCTATTACAAGCCCAATACTTTTCATTAGCCCAATTATACTTTTAATATCAGTATTATACTTTACATGTTGAGACCAAGTGGGTTAAGCCAAATAAGTAAGTTTATAAGTGTTTTACCAAACTAGTCGGTTTAATAGTCCAATAAGGCTACTTTAGCTCGTTAATGTCTATATGTAGTAAAGCTCGGGTTTTATTGGTTTTTACTTGTTATATAAGTTTATATATCAGTATGTGAGTTTACAAAAGTCTACATTAGACGGTTCCGACCGTCTAAGTTTTATTTGACAAAATCGTTAATCTTTCGGTTTTAGCCGAAAAGACGTAAAACTTAGGTATGTAGTTTTATAACTTGGAAAAACATTTATACATGTATTTTATATAAAATGTCCCATTTTAATATCAATATATATATATAACTCTTTATTTATAATTATTATCAACTAGTGGGTTTTATATATGTATATTTTATAAATTTTTGAGTGCTTATATTATATACTATTTATTTACAAAATCAGTCCTAAATTTTAAGTCCACTAAAATGTCCATATCTAGAGTTTTATAATGAGATAGGACCTCAAATTTTTATGACAGTAACTAAATAATATGTGATTCATTTTACTTCCTTATAGCTACTGATGAATCAACCTCTAAATGTTTTAATAAATTCGTCCAAAACAGTGTAGGCAGATTTGCACTCTAATCTTGTTTTGATCATATCTCACTCATTTTTATGATTCCATTGTATGGCCAACTCTCACATGTGTATAAGACTTATAACTTACTGTATATTAAGTAATCTATGCCATTTTTACAAGTTATCATATGGTCATATTCTGTTTTATACATCCTACTTGTTTAAGCTAGATTTTATCATTCTTTCATATAACTTTTAATCATTTTAATCAAATCTATCAACACCAAATCCCCACAAAATATTTTTAATCATCATTCATAATCATACATATATACATTAAGAAGAAAATATACATTTACATTTACAAAATAATCAAGAGCATGGAAGAATGAATCTTGTTACCATCCAAGATTATGAAGGTGATGATCAAAACATGGATTTTAATCACACAACTTGTGATAAATCAACACCAATCTTCAAGACCACCGATACTTTTAAACTTTATATAGAAATCAGCCCTTGGACATCACCAAATCACCTCCTCGGATGTTAGAATCACCTGCAATCTTCCAGGCTTCAAAGGAGCATCATCATGTGTATGAATAACACATGATTTTATGGCTAAAACAGATCCAATAGGGTTGTTTGATGATGTTTTTGGGACGGAAATGAGAGAGAGGAAGGGAGGATGACAGTGGTTTTGCCTGTATGTTTAGGATAAATGGTTTGTGTTGGATGGTTTTGAGGTGTGATAGCTTACTTGTTAAGCATTAGCTAACAAGTGTTAGCTTGTTAGTTATAAAATTTGACACATCATGAGGTGTGTGTCGTGGTTTTGGCCGTCCCTTTTGAGTGGGGTGGGATAAAACTTGTTTTGTCTCATCCCACTAATTTACGGGTATTCCTCGATTCTAGTTTCCTCGATCTCCGTGCCCTCGGGTCGTTTTACGAAAAACGTTTTTATAAATTATGAATCAACGACACAAAACGAATCTAATAAAAATTGTCTCATCAAAAACGGAGTTCAAAAACGTAAATACGTAATCCTAAGGTTTCCGGTTTAGTCGTAAAGGACGTTAAATTATGCTCGTAAGTCCTTATCTCTTCTCGTAAATTTGTGAGTTTATGAACCAACACAAATTTAAAATCCCAAAATAATATTAACGGATAAATTTATTTTCTGAAATGTCGGACTGTCACCAAAACGGTGTATGTAAACGTAAGCACGTAACGTATAATTCTCCGGTTTAAACGTAGTCGATGCTACTTCAAGACGTAAACCCAAATTTCTTTCCCAAAAAAGTGAGTTCATAATATAACATTAAAATAATGTTTTCAAATAATACTTGAGAATAAAATATCAACTATAAATTGATGGATTGTCACACGTATGTTATCGTAGGGAAATCTTGTATTTGAAAATCGAAGGGAGATATAAATAATCATAATCATAATCACCCTTATACAAATCATCTCTCCACAACTAACACACGGATCAGTTCTTGGCTCAGAATCGAATGATTTGACTGTAATAAACTAACTAACAAACTATGAAAGAGTATAGCTAGAGAAATTATTTCAGAAACTATTATTCACTCATACGTACTAAATGAGAGCTTTAAGTTCCAACTGATCTTGTCGATTATAGTCTCCACCATCACCTATAGACATGATTCTCATAACATATTAAGGACTCTTCAAGCTAATTATATAAGTGTAAAAGAATTTACCTTTCTGAGATGTTTGTCTTTATTACCAGCATTTAAGATTAAATAAGGCCTCATATTTTCTTATATTTTATTTTTCCATAATAAACACCTTACTGGTCAAACATTTTGTGTTGTTTCGTCTGAGTTGAGAGGATGTGTTCACAAGTAGTTGAAGTTCTCTTTAACCTAGTGACAGCCATCTATCAGAGTATTCACAATCTGCATATTCATATGATACATCTTTCAAGTGCTTACAATCATAAGAATAGAAGTTATAAATTTCAATAGTATAAGATTTGTACTCATGGCTGTTGGAAATACGTTTTACGTATTAAGAAGGATCGGTCACTCCAACAATAGTCCATGTAATAGCTCGTAGTTTAGTTACTTATCTTTATTTAACAAACAAACCCAAGCCTAGCCTACAACATGTGTAGGCTGGCCCAAATGTAAGCCCAAGCCCATGACAAGGGCTTGGGTATATAAACTCTCTCCTTAGATGGAGAGGGTGAGTGGTTATTCATTTTTACACATAGTTCTCATTAGTTTCTCTCTCTAGAATTGTGTGAAATCCACCATCTTTCTATCTCTTTCTCTCTCTAAAACATAAGCAAGATTTACATATCCTACAAATGGTATCAAGAGCCATGGGATGATTGTATTGTTTATGTGTTCGTGTTCTTGATTTTTGTAGCTTTTTGATCTATATAAACACACGTCCAAATTTTTTTTTTGTGTTTTTTATGGTTTTTTCTTGATACAAATCATCTACATAGTTGTGGTAGTGATTTGGTATTGTTTCTTTGGCTAAAAACATAAAATTTTTGGGTGTTTGGATCAATTTTTGGCTTAAAATCTCGAATTAGGTGTGTTTTGTCCGAGAAAAGTGGAAAATTGTGTGCACTGTTTGTACTATTGCGACAGCTCCCTTCGCAATATCTGGGGTTTTAACATTGCGATCCATATTGCGATTGGGATTGCGATTGGAGTGTTTTCTGTTATTGCGATTGGATTGCGATTGGAGTTCTTGTTATTGCGATCCATATTGCGACAGGGTATTGCGACAGGGTATTGCGACAGGATAATCCGACAGGGTATTGCGATTGGATATTGCGATAGGACTTATTGCGATTGGAACATTGCGATAGGATTTATTGCGATTGGATTATTGCGATAGGATTTATTGCGATTGGACATTGCGACAACATTCCTTTTTGGCATTGCGATAGGGGATTTTCACATTATTTCTCGGCTTCTACACACAAGAACAAACACATTTACGTTCTTTCATTGGTCGATCATCTTTGTAAATCTTAACTTATTGAAACGGAGTACACATCTCTTACGGATAAGTCCATCCTCTCGGGTACGGATAATCGTCCACCTATGTTGGAGAAGTCTATGTACGAGGATTGGACTTCCCGAATGGAACTTTACATGTTGAACAAAGAGAATGGACATCTCATTTGGGCATCGATGCTCAATGGACCATTAGATTATGGTACAGTGACGGAAGGTACGACTACTCGTCCTCGCACAACGGGTGAATTGACTAGAGATATGAATTTTCAAGACAAATGTGATAAGTATGCTACAAACATCATTCTCCAAGCCCTTCCTCCAGATGTCTACAAACTCGTCAGCAAACATAAAGTTGCCAAAGAGTTATGGGATAGAATTCGTATTCTAATGCAAGGCACCTCGTTAACTAAACAAGAACGAGAGTGTAAGCTTTGTGATACTTTTGATAAGTTTGCCTATGTGCCAGGGGAGACTCTCAATGACTACTATCTGAGATTTACCCTATTGTTGAATGAGCTAAATATCTATGGCATGGCAATTCCTACGTTTCAATTGAACACCAAGTATTTGAACACTCTTCCTTCAGAATGGAAAAAGTACGTGACGGATGTTAAATTGGCCAAGGACTTGCATAACACCAATGTGGATCAACTTCAAGCTTTTCTTCAACAAAACGAATGCCATGTTATCGAGGCTCGGTTGTCTAAACCTCAAGTTCATGATCCACTTGCCATGTATGCTTCTCAACAAAACATGGCTTATAATTATCAACAACCATCATACTTGCAGCAGCCACCACCACACACCTATCAGCAACCACAACAACCATCTTATCAACCAACAATGATGCCATAACAAGCAATTCAACAAAGTGTTCATCAACAATCTTTTCCACAACAACCACCATATCAGACATCACCATCACAAGCCAACACTTCTCCAATGGGCTATACTCCTCAGCAAGGATATTTTCCAATAGAAGCACAACCAGCACAAGTTTTCTACTCTAATGAACTTCCACCAATCCAAGCACCGGTCTTTAATCCAAATGATACGCCAGCTGATGTTCTAAACCATCTCACTGCCTACTTGTCAAAACTTGTTGCAACTAGAGGATTTCCACCAACAAACAATCAGCTTCGCACCTCTTCAAATCCTCGACAACAAGCTACTGTTCAAGATGGTCAAGTAACAGTGCAACCTATTCAGGGAAGGCAAAATTCATATGGACCTCCTACAAGGACTGTGAATGCTCAAGCTGTGAATTCTCAAGCTAATGGAAATGGAAGCCCCATTAGTCCTCAAAAGGTTGTGACTTGCTACAATTGCCGAGGACAAGGTCATATGGCTAGGCAATGCACTCAGCCGAAAAGGAGAAGGGATGATGCATGGTTTCGTGAGAAGATGTATTTGGTTGATGCTTAGTCTAAGGGGAAGATTTTGGATTCAGAGGAGTTAGCATTTCTTGCAAACCCAGGGGCAGCAGATACTGAAGGCATTGCAGTCGTTTCCACTTCTAATGCAGCTTATCAAGCAGATGATCTTGACGCATATGATTCGGATTGTGATGACATTCACTCTGCCCAAGCTGCTCTCGTTGCTAATCCCTCTCACTACGGTTCTGTTGTCATCAGTGAGGTACCCACCACAACCAATCTTGGTAATGATGATAACCAACATCAAGTTAGGCATGAAAATGACAACCTCGAATAACATTCGGGAACTAGTAACTCAAATGATGTGGTACCCAATCCTACACATTTGAGAGAACCTCAACCAAATGCTACGACGGGTATGGAATCTTATGCTCAACATGATTTGGTCATGGTACCTGAACATATTATTGATCAAATACATATGGCTCTCAGACAATCCGTAGATACGAATTCCACCCTAACTGCTGAGCTTGCGTTGCATAAAGAAAAGGTCAAAAGTTTTGAAATGGTCCCTCAAGCAGAGAAAATAACATGTTCTGAATTTGACCAATTTCGTTTTGAAAAGATTGAACACTTGAAAGAAATAGAATCATTAAAAGCTAATCTTTCCAATGAATTAAAAGCAAAAGATTCGGTTGTCAGTGATTTTCAGAAACTTAACATGGATTTCGAAACTCTCGAGTCTAAAAACTTTGAATCGGAAATTAATGCTACCAAACTTCTTAAATTCAAAGAACAACATCTTTTAAAACAATACGCTTACATAGAAAAGGTTCATCTTTTAACTAAATCGTTTAAAGGACTCGAACTTAAGCGTCTTCAAGATTTACCACCTAATCCCGGTTATGCAAAACAAGCTCATGAATATATTCCGTGTCTTTATGATATGACCCTAATTGGCAAATCGAAAGAAGCACCTTTTGTTCGTAGTATTGAGGAGACAAAGTCACTTGCGGAAGAAACTCATTCTAAAATGCTTTCAAAATTCCATACAATTGATTATGACCAGTATAACAAAGATCAATTGTCTAAAAAGACCCGCATTCGCTTACAAAAGGAATTAGCTGAATTGACAGTTCTTGTGCCCCAAAGTTTGTCAAATGAAAACCCTCCTAGTACGTCTCCTGCACTTGTCAAAACGGATTTAACGAAGTTAATTCCACCGGTAAGTAAGGCGACCGTTAACTTAAATACGGTACACCAACACTTAGCCGATTTTGACAAGGTCATTTTGGAACGTACGACGGCTTCGGCCATAACGGAAGCTGAATGGAACTTTGAGCACACTAGAGCTGCGTTCCGAGATGAAATTGTTCCGTTTGTAAAGAATGTTAAAGCTTGTCTTAATAATCTTGATCAAGATTTGCTTTTGGAAATAGAAGAAGTTAGACGTGTTTTCAATAAAATGGATGATGCTTATGAAAACAGTTTACTTGAAATAGAACGGGTTTCATGCCAAAATGATCAGCTTCTTAAGCAAGTGATGTCTCATGATATAGTTTCCGTCTGTGTGAATGAAAGTGTTGATAATGATTCTATTGTGCATAATGTTGAATCTGTGGATACTGTGGTAGATAGTACTTGACGCTGAATTTTTAAAGCTTCAAGATTCATATTCTTCGCTTTCAAAACGTTTTGATGAAATTCAAACACATTGTATTTCGCATGAATGCAAGCAACAATTTATTCAAGAAATCTTTGAAACGTCATTCGAAGGTGTTAATATCGATGATGCAAACTTCGAAACGATTTTTCGATTGAATTTACAATCAAAACAGCGTCAGCCAAGTGACAAAGTTACTAAATCTTTCCCGATAGACATAGAGAAATCTAAGGAGCTTAACTGTGTGAACGTACTTGAGGCCGCTGAGAATTTTAAACTTGATCTAGATAATCGAGTTTCCAAGATTTTGTCCAAAGTTGATAACTTAAAACAGAAAAATACACGACTCCTCGATTCAGTAAAGCCCGCATGTGCTGATACCACTGCACAGAATCAATCATTGATTGAACAATTGAATCGAAAGTCGGTGGAAATATATGATTTTAGGGAACACATTTGTGATAAAAATCTGGTCTTGGCTGAGTTAAAGGAAACACTTCGTACTCTAAAAGGTAAGAATGTTGTGGATAACGCAGCCACTGTCTCAGCATCATCCTCTAGTGCAATCAAAAGGAACCTTATAGCCGTCACACCATTTAATAAGGGCCCTAGGACTAAACCATCTCAAACCTTGGTCACTAAAGATAAGGCGGAATCAAAACCAGCTTCTAATATTCCCGTGTTGCCTTCTACAGGAGTAAGCACCACTACTAAGGCTCAAAGATCTAAGTTTAAAAGAAACAGGAAGAATGATAGGATCTTGCCCCCATCTAGTAGTCAAGTAAAGAAGAAAGTAGAAGCCCATCCTAGGAATGTTATTTCTGTTTTGAATAAAAAGAATCATGTAGCTAAACCTAAAGGCTCTGCGGTTGTGCAGTGTTCTAAGCCTACTGTTAATTCTAATTTGAAATGTTGGAATTGCAATGAATGTATGTTTTCTAGTCGTCATGATTCTTGCCTTATTGACCATGTGAATGAGATGCATGCCCGGAAACATGGATTAGAATGGAAAACGACTGGGAAAGTGTTAACCCAAGTTGGTTGGTTGTGGCGCCCCACTGGTAGAACTTTCACTATAGTAGGAAATATGTGCCCTTTAACTAGGATCACTTCCACTGAAGTGAAGAAAGCGTGCCCTTTAACAAGGAGTACCAAGGCTACCAAAACACAAGCGTACCCTTTAACTAGGAACACTGACACTACTGTAGGAACCAAGTGCCCTTTAAATAGCTCTACTCCCACTGTAGTGCCCGCGAATAATCCAAAACCTAAGAAAATTGGAACAGTAAAACCTGTTAGTGCTAAAACTCATATTAGAAAACGCAGGAAATCTAAGGGTCTCATAAATGCTAGCAATTCTGATAATCTTATATCTCTATCTGCTAACACTCCGGAACCAATAGTTTCCAATGCATTGTCTACTGTTGTTATTGAAAACAGGTGTTCCAAATTGTTCTTTGGTATTTGGACTCTGGTTGCTCCAAGCATATGACCGGAGATCGCTCTCAGCTCAGAAATTTCGTCAGCAAGTTTCTTGGTACGGTTCGATTTGGGAATGATCATATTGCAAAGATAATGAGTTACGGTGAATATCATATTGGGAATGTTATCATTTCAAGAGTGTATTTTGTGGAAGGTCTCGGTCACAACTTATTTTCTGTGGGACAATTTTGTGATGCAAACCTAGAAGTTGCTTTTCGAGAGCATACCTGCTTCATTCGTAATTTGGAAGGGGTTGATTTATTGAAAGGTACTCGAGGGAATAATTTGTACACTTTGTCTCTACAAGACATGATGGCCGCTTCTCCCGTATGTCTTCTCTCCAAAGCATCAAAGACTAAGTCATGGTTATGGCATCGACGGTTATCTCATCTTAACTTTGACGCTATTAATCATTTGGCGAAAAACGAACTTGTTCGTGGTCTTCCTAAACTTTCATTTCACAAGGATCATTTGTGTTCCGCGTGTACAATGGGGAAAAGCACTAAGAAATCTTACAAACCCAAGACGGAAGACACCAACCAAGAGAATCTTTATCTGTTTCATATGGATCTTTGTGGGCCAATGCGTGTTGAAAGTCTTAGTGGTAAAAAGTACATCCTCGTAATTGTCGATAATTACTCTCGGTTTACATGGGTGAAATTTCTTACAACAAAAAATGAGGCACCTAAATTCATCATTGGATTTCTCAAGATGATTCAAGTGCGTCTCAACACTACTGTCTGACGCATTCGTACAGATAATGTGTAACACCCCCAAAAATACACAATTCAATACAGCGGAAGACTCGTTGGTGTTACGGGATAACACATTACTCACATCATAGACAACGCTTAAAAATCGCTTCGTTTAATAATAATAAAACATTTCCATTCATAAAGATCAAATTTTACATAGGTCCCAAGTCATTGTATTTCATACAGGTTTTACAAAGCATTTGAATGGAAATTGTTATTTAAGTGCGGGCCATGAATTCTTGTTGTCTTCCCGAGAATTATCTTCAAGTACCTGAGACAAAACATGTTAAAAGAAAAGGTCAGCGATAACGCCGAGTGAATTCATAGAGTTTAATAAAATCCATCAATATAACATCGATATAAAATTATTACCGAAAATCATTTGTACAAATCATTGTAATAGGCCATAAAATAGCCAAAGTCATTTTATACAAATCCTTATCAAAATCATAATATAGGCTTTCGCCTTCAAAATCATTATATGAACCATTGTCGTTAAAACATCATACAATACGTTTTATAACATTGTATAGATTAAATAAAAACCGTTATATGAATATGATTATGTATAACCAAAACACGAACATAATATCAATAAATAAGACCCTGTATTGCTAGTCAGGCAATATATCGTAATTCAACGCATAAAGCAGTATTTCGTTATTTTGGATTATTATCAGCCGCATGACATTGTTACCTTACTACAACAAACAACGGGTAGCTAAACCGAAACTCATTTGCCCATCTAAATTAGCGTGTCGACACAATAATCACGCTTGTGTAAATCTTCTCATACATAAATTCGCTTACCAATCAATGTGGCACGACGGGGATCAACCGTCAAGGCGCGAACTTGGGTGATCGTCCCCAAATAGTACTATTATATGCATAAGCGTCTACTAAATCCCGGTAGTTCACAATTCATGCTAATGGGACTTTTAGTGACATAACCTAACTTTAATAATCTATTTTATTTCATACTCCGGGTCATATATCATTCATCGGGTCATACAATCATTCGGGTCCAAATCAATAAACAAACAGTCGGGACAAATGGTGTCCTATTTTATCAAAACTAACATGTTATCTCCCTCGCGGGTAAAACATTTCATAAAAACATTTAAAAGAGTGTGAGGCTATGAACTCACGTTGATGTGGGAAAGCGGGTTATCGGCAATTCGAATGTATGGTACGTGGTTCAATCACGGAAACCTAGACAAATAATACTTGTCTTAGACTCTTGTCCAATGACTTTATAAAAATAACAATTATGTATACATATGATGATTTTATATATATGATGATCAAGTGGGTTTATATATTCTCATTTACTCATTTTAGTGTTATGTGTTGGAAATTTTCAAGACTAGTTACACTAGTTCCACTTGTTTACATTTTGAAGCCCAATGGGACTATTACAAGCCCAATACTATTCAATAGCCAAATTATACTTTTATTATCAGTATTATACTTTACATGTTTGTCCCAAATGGGTTAACCCCAATAAGTAAGTTTATAAGTGTTTTACTAACTACTCGGATTTATAGTCCAATAAGGCTACTTTGGCCCGTTAATGTCTATATGTTGTAAAGCTCGGGTTTTATCGGTTTTTACTTGTTATATATGTTTATACATCAGCATGTGAGTTTATAAAAGTTTACATTAGACGGGTCCAACCTTCTATGTTTTATTTAAAAAAAACGTTAATCTTTCGGTTTTAGCCGAAAAGACGTAAAAATCATGTTTACAGTTTTTATAACTTATAAAACTTACCAAACTACCATTTTTATAAAATATCTATTTATTTATCCTTATACATATTTATATAAATGTAATATATAAGTTAGTGGGTTTTAATTCACATTTTATACTATATTTATTTGAGTGCTTATATAATAATATTAAACTTTAATTTCACAAAATCAGTCCTAAATTTTAAGTTCACTAAAATGTCCATATCTAGAGTTCTATATGGAGATAGGACCTCAAATTTTTATCACGGAAACGACATGATATGTGCTTCATTTTATTCCTTTATAGCTACTGATGAATCAACTTCTAAATATTTTAATAAATTCGTCCAAAACAGTGTAGTCAGATTTACACTCTAAACTTGTTTTGATCATATCTCACTCATTTTTAAGATTCCATTGTATGGCCAACTCTCACATGTGTATAACACCTAATACTTACTGTATATTGATTCCACTTTACCATTTTATCATTTTAACATTTGGTTACTTACTGTTTTTATACAGCCATCATGTTTAGCAAGATTTTAACCATTTTACATGTGGTTTTCCATCTTTTCACCCGTGTTTATCAACACTTGATCCCCACACAACATTTTTATCATAATATATTCATCATATACATATAAAATAGGAAAGAAAATATAATATTGAATAATCAAAATAACAAGAGGATAGGAAGAATAATCTTTATACCACCAAGATTAAGTAGTTTATGATCAAGGCTTGGATTCTGATGGAAACACTTGTGATAGATCAACACCAACTTTGAAGACCACTCATCTTTGTAAACTTCTGGTAGAAATCAGCCCTTGGACATCACCAAATCTTCTCCTTGGATGTTAAAATCACCACCAATCAATAGAGCTTAAAAAGGGCTTCATCATATGTGTGAATAACATGTGATTTCATGGTTAAATTTGATCAAATGAGGGTGTTTAATGGTGGTTCTTGGTTGAAATTTAGAGAGACAGAGGAAGGGAGGATGAGTGGTTTGCATGCGTTAAGTTTGTAAATGGTTTGAGTAAAGTGGTTTGGTTGGTTTTTTTAAGAGTAGGTTACAAGTTAAGCTTGAATGGACAAGTGTCCATTTTATGTGTATAAAAATGACACCAAGGTTGTGTTGGTGCTAAGTGTTGCCGTCCCATATTGGTGGGGTGGGGAAAAACTTGTTTTGTCTCATCTCACTAATTTACGGGTGTTCCTCGATTCTAGTTTCCTCGATTTGCGTGCCCTCGGGTCGTTTTACGAAAAACGTTTTTATAAATTATGAATCAACGGCACAAAACGAATCTAATAAAAATTGTCTCATCAAAAACGGAGTTCGAAAACGTAAATACGTAATCCTAAGTTTTCCGGTTTAGTCGTAAAGGACGTTAAATTATAATCGTAAGTCCTAAACTCTTCTCGTAAATTTGTGAGTTTATGAACCAACTCAAAATTAAAATCCCAAAACTATATTTACGGATAAATTTATTTTCTGAAATGTCGGACTGTCACCAAAGACGGTGTATGTAAATGTAACCACGTAACGTAGAATCCTCCGGTTTAGACGTAGTCGATGCTACTTCAAGACGTAAATCCAAATTTATTTCCAAAAATAAGTGAGTTCATTATATAACATTAAAATAATGTTTTTAAATAAATATTGAGAATAAATTATCAACCATAAATTGACGGATTGTCACAGCATTTACCCCTAAACAGTTTCTTTGTCCTCAAAGATCATTTTATCTTACTACTCGCTTCTTATAGAGTTAAATCCATGTGGGTATTTCCTCCACATTCGGTCTTTTCTCACAAGTGTAATTCATTACAATACGCGAGTTTCACCAAACATAACTACGTGAATAAGATCAGGCTTAATGTTGACTTACTTTCTCTATCCATGATGTTCACGGGTTTTTGATGAATGCAACTTTTCGCTGATCTAAACTTCATTAAGGAATAGTCAGATTTTCACTTGATAGGCATTTTATCAAGTTCGATATACGAAACATAATTCACGCAGCTCTTGAAGTCCTAGGGTAGATCCAGCTTATATGCCTTTCAAACCAATCTTTTACATCATCTCAATGGTCCCATACAACGGGGACTTATATCCCATGATCTTTCAGATCATCAATTCATTTTTCCATGGTTAAATTTTTTGGCATAACTTCGCTACCCATCTGGCACTTCAAGATCTACATTTCATATTCACATAACCTCCTGCCCTCTACCGTCAGTGAATAATCAGATCCTAATTTCAACAATCATTTCAGGTCTCGCGGGTCGAGTATTTTGTAAGGTTAGGTTCGCCATCATAGGAAAACTTAAACCTAGAAGACATGTCCAACTCACAATGGGTGTATGTCGGGTGTCTTCATCCCAACTCCTGCTTATAGATGCTCTAATATTTGGATTCTCACAAGATTCGATCTCGATCCTAATACGATTATTATCAATGAAAATCTTTCCTAAGGAAAGCGATTATACGGTTTATTACCAAAGGTCAATCATTCAAGCATAAAACAACACTTATAGTATTTTGTATCGTTACTTTACCACGTCCCTTTGATTGGGGTCGTAAATAGTACGCTCATCAAGATTCGTTCTCAATGACTTCTGAGCAAATCTCTATAAATTCGATGCGAAGCGAGGATCTTGATAGAGATGATCGATACAGGCACACCATGTTTACACAACTCCTTTAAATACAAAAGAGTCAATTTCTTCATCAAGAATCTATCATTAACAGGAATGATATTAGCAGATTTTGTCAGTCTGTCGACGATGACCCAAATCGAATCAAATTCAGATGATGACCTTTGCATAAATTAGACGTTTACTAATGTATGAGGCGATGTCTGCCTTCATAATTTGCCATAAGTACAACTTCTTCAGATAAAGATACACTAAATCAGAAATGGCATAAATAGAATACTTATACTTACGAGATTTCAACATGACAAAACTCAAAATCCTCTATATTTAGGCAACCTCAAGTGGCCTTTTAAACATTTAACGCCATCGGCTTCTCAATTCTAATGGTTCACATTAGCCGCGAACCCCTTTTATTATCTATATTATCCTTTTTACAAGCATCAACTATTTTTAAATTGTTCGGGCAAATTACTTTGCACCGTTATTATTAAGGAACACAATCCTAATTGATTCTTTATCCTTTCTATATTATGTGTCAGTAATTACGTTTACCTTCCTTGATGAAATAATTATCATGACCGTATTCATTCAAAATTTCTTTCTTCACATTTTCTATGTTTTAGTTTCGTCTCAACTATCATTTTTATTAGTTTTGCTCAATCCGACGTTTAAAGCGTCGATAAATATTACAAGTAATTAAATAATTAATATTTAATTTTATAAAACGTAACCGTAAAATAAATTTTTTTTCTTAGTTTGTGTAATTATAGAAAAATGTTCAAAATAAATTTGAATTTAATTAATACGATTTTTGTTGATTTATTGAAAATCACTATAAAATTTGTAAATGTTCGAAAAGTTCTTTGTTTACACTTTGGTCAAAATTTTCTTAGTTGAAAAGCAAAATTTGTCGCTTCAAATTTCAAGTCATGGTTTAAATGGTGTGCTCAATCCCTCTTAGGTTGTCTTGAGGTATGCACAAACATTTACCCCTAAACAGGAGTTTAGTTAAATGATTTAGGCATAAGGAAATAATCCCTTAAAAATTTCTTTGATAAAATATCTGTCAAAACATATTTGCACTTTCTTTTTGGTAAAACCCAGAGTCTTAATGGCTCTAATATTTGAAAAGTCAATATAGATCCCATTATCTTATTAATCACATGGTCAAATCATGTAAAGGATTAAGTCTTAAATCACATGTTAAAAATTAAAGGTACAGGTTTTTATTGTTCGGCCAATTCAGGGCAGTTTATAAATAATTATTAACTCCTTATTGTTCTTAGAAACAAACAAATAGTCCTTAATGATCACGAGCATGAATTTATCAAATTACAGCCTACACACGTGATTCACCAGATTTATGAATGCTACATGTGTATTAGTCAATCCAAACGACATCACGTGAAACTCATAATGTTCATTACAAGTTCTGGATGTAGTATTGTAATAGATAATCTTTTTCGCGGACACGAAATTGATGATAACCATGTCGTGGATCAAATCTTTAAAACATACGCTAGAACCTGGTAAATGATTGAACAAATCTATCATCTTGGGTAGTGGATATAGATTTTTAATCGTCAATTTACCTAGTTCATGGTAATTCAACAAATATAAGGAATAATAACACCATAGCTCTTCATAATGACGAGCTCGGTAGAATAAAAGCTTTCTCCGACAACTCTCTCAGTTGTACGGTAATTCTTTTAATTCAGATGGTGCTGACGTACAGTGCACAAGCCACAGGGGCATCACCAGGAATATAATCAATACCAATTTCAACTTGCCTTAATGGCAAAAGTCTAGGTAATTCACCAATAAATACCTCCGAAAGTTTCAGATAACAGAAACATCTTTTAATACATTTAATTTTAAGTTCTTTCTAGGTTATAAGATCTATGACTAGTTCACAACCGTTCATGGTATAATTTCTAGTCTAAATGCAGGATATGGTTATCCATCAAGAATGATTTAGATCACTTTTGATAATCAACATCTTATCTTTTAGGGGAATTCTACTTGAGTTCCCATCAATTAAGACAATGTCGTCATGTCATAATCAATCAATCCATTCTACTGGCACTATTAACTTTCTAGTTCATTACCGTTGATAAGATGTGAACTTCTCAAAAGACTAATAATAACGCATAATCCTTCACAAATTCAAGGATATATGGAGACACAACTACCATTAAAAGAGTAAGGTCAACGCATAATCTACGCGAGAGAATTTCAATTCAGATACAAACGAAAACATTAACGAATATGAATATATCCCATGTTTTCATGAATTGAGTACGCATTCGAAAGCTCCTCGGATCGTTACCCAGGTCATTCAAATGAAATCTAATCAAAATAAATGATAGGAACGTCGATACATCCAATCGGGTATCAACACTCGGTAATCAGATATTTTTCCAAAGAATCTCGCCACGGGAGAATTGGACAAGAAGGGAATATCAATTGTCAAATAAGACAAGTTCCACAGATGAGTAAATTTGACTCAGAAGAATAAATAGTACGGGCACATATGTAGGTGTCCCTATCAATATGTCCCTATTTTTCACTTCTTGTAGATCTCATATAATTTAATCTTTCACAATCTTCAAAGAAAATTTAGTGTTTATTAATAATTTCATGGTGACTACTAATCAACCTTGCATGGTCCCTTCAAATTGTATGTAGGCGCGCAACTATATACAATTTCAAGATTAACGATGCAATACTCAGTTCGTCAAAATTTTATCATCATGTTTATAATAAAAACATTTTCATGCTTAATTCTTAAATAAGAATCAAAAATAAATTTACAAATATTTTCTTTGTTATGAAAACAATTACGTTTCTAAGGTGTTTTATAAACAACCTCATTTCGATAACGATTATTTATAAGTCTCACTTTAAATAATCCATATGGTGATGAAAACCCAATTTTTTTTCAAGGGATACTGTTTTAACTTATAAAAACAATGAGTGATCTGCAAAAGAGTGATGAAAAGTTGTTCACTAAGAACTAACTACAATATGATAGGAAATGAGATTAGCGAAATAATCATGAGGTTCATGACCTCGATGGCACTCAGGAATACAAAGAGAATAATGCACAACGTAACTCAATTCGAGATGAGTACTTGTTTAATGGTTGCATTACTAATGCGAACATTAGAAAGAAGCAAGAAAAGTTAGATAACATCGATACATGTAGGATTTAGCAATCAAATGTAGTCTTTTCATTAGTCACAAACAAGTCAAAATTGTACCGTAACACATTACGTGTCACTATGTCATACAATTCCAAGAACTCATCCTACCAACTGATGTCTCAGTTAAGTTAGGGATTTTTAAAAGATACCACAATGAATACTAATCTACAAGAGTCATTAGGTGTTCCACATGTCCCGAAAGATCCATCGGTCCCAATTCAGAAGAAGATTTCTTCAATTTATTTATTGGACATTGGGCATCCTCGTCACTGGACAATGGCCTAGGAACAACCCTTAACACAAACTAACAATCATTTAAAACCTTATAATTCAATCACAAAACTTAACGGCTTCCTCTTAACAATCTCATATTCCATACAAGTTAAATTTTTACTTTATTCAAGTTTCAATCAACTTATACTCAATGCAATATCCTACCTCATTCTCCAATACTTTCAACCTTATTTTTAGACCTTAATAGGGTAATAAAAGCTCGATATGAACAACACTTAATTTCCAATCCTATAGCTCCTTAAAACAATAGTTATCAAATGAGTCACTAGTATGAAATGACTCGATCATTCAATTAGACTTCTCGGAAAGGTACTAGTGGCATGAGGCTTTTAGTTACTGGTTCCAATGACACCCTCAAGTGCAACATTCACCCTTTCGATTTCAAGTTTAAGAATTGGGTGACAACGAATCAGATGACATCTTTCTAGGTGGTAAGGTTTTCTTAAACTCCACTCTATAAGGAAAGATCGTCATGACATCAATATTTAATCTCGCTAATTCTTCTTCAATATCATAATCAACTACTATCTACATTTCTACGAATATCAACCATTTTGTTTGGATCATAAACATCCACAACTTGGTTTAGATATAGGATAGCTAGAATTCCTACGGGAATAGCTTCGATTAATTTACTAGGGGATTTAGGGTTCCTTGTTACAATCTACGTCGTATAAATATCAAAATAATCATCAAACAATCATGTAATAAAACTACATCATATATATATAATCCAAGTTATATATATATATTAAAATAACACTTCTCAGTCTGGCCTTGTCGGTAACTCGGGAATTCTTCGGCACCGTTATAGTCAAAATATTTTTAGACATTTTGTGAAAAATGTTTATAGTTAAAAGATTTTGAAATGTTTTATTCAAAACCTTGGTTTTAAAAATCTTTCGTTCACTATAACGAGAGCTCTGGTACCAAACTGTAACACCCCCAAAAATACACAATTCAATACAGCGGAAGACTCGTTGGTGTTACAGGATAGCACATTACTCACATCATAGACAACGCTTAAAAATCGCGTCGTTTAATAATAATAAAGCATTTCCATTCATAAAGATCAAATTTTACATAGGTCCCAATTCATTGTATTTCATACAGGTTTTACAAAGCATTTGAACGGAAATTGTTATTTAAGCGCGGGCCATGAATTCTTGTTGTCTTCCCGAGAATTACCTTCAAGTACCTGAGACAAAACATGTTAAAAGAAAAGGTCAGCGATAACGCCGAGTGAATTCATATAGTTTAATAAAATCCATCAATATAACATCGGTATAAAATTATTACAAAAAATCATTTGTACAAATCATTGTAATAGGCCATAAAATAGCCAAAGTCTTTTTATACAAATCCTTATCAAAATCATAATATAGGCTTTCGCCTTCAAAATCATTATACGAACCATTGTCGTTAAAACATCATACAATACGTTTTATAACGTTGTATAGATTAAATAAAAACCGTTATATGAATATGGTTATGTAAAACCAAAACACGAACATAATATCAATAATAAGACCCTGTATTTCTAGTCAGGCAATATATGGTAATACAATGCATAAAGCAGTATTTCGTTATTTTTGGATTATTATAAGCCGCATGACATTGTTACCTTACTACAACAAACAACGGGTAGCTAACCCGAAACTCAGTTGCCCATCTAAATAAGCGTGTCGTCACAATAATCACGCTTGTGTATATCTTCTCATACATAAATTCGCTTACCAATCAATGTGGCACGACGGGGATCAACCGTCAAGGCGCGAACTGGGGTGATCGTCCCCAAATAGTACTATTATATGCATAAGCGTCTACTAAATCCCGGTAGTTCATAATGCATGCTAATGGGACTTTTAGTCACATAACCTAACTTTAATAATCCATTTTATTTCATACTTCGGGTCATATATCATTCATCGGGTCATACAATCATTCGGGTCCAAATCAATAAACAAACAATCGGGACAAATGGTGTCCTATTTTATCAAAACTAACATGTTATCTCCCTCGCGGGTTTATAAAACATTTCATAAAAACATTTAAAAGAGTGTGAGGCTGTGAACTCACGTTGATGTGGGAAAGCGGGTTATCAGCAATTCGGATGTACGGTACGTGCTTCAATCACGGAAACCTAGACAAATAATACTTGTCCTAGACTATTGTCCAATGACTTTATAAAAATAACAATTATGTATACATATGATGATTTTATATATATGATGATCAAGTGGGTTTATATATTCTCATTTACTCATTTTAGTGTTATGTGTTGGAAATTTTCAAGACTAGTTACACTAGTTCAACTTGTTTACATTTTGAAGCCCAATGGGCCTATTACAAGCACAATACTATTCATTAGCCCAATTATACTTTTATTATCAGTATTATACTTTACATGTTGGGCCCAAATGGGTTAAGCCAAATAAGTAAGTTTATAAGTGTTTTACTAACTAGTCGGGTTTATAGTTCAATAAGGCTACTTTGGCCCGTTAATGTCTATATGTTGTAAAGATCGGGTTTTATCGGTTTTTACTTGTTATATATGTTTATACATCAGTATGTGAGTTTATAAAAGTTTACATTAGAGGGTTCCAAACTTCTAATTTTTATTTAACAAAAACGTTAATCTTTCGGTTTTAGCCGAAAAGACGTAAAAATCATGTTTATAGTTTTTATAACTTATAAAACTTACCAAACTACCATTTTTATAAAATGTCTATTTACTTATCCTGATACATATTTATATAAATGTAATATATAAGTTAGTTGGTTTTAATTCACATTTTATACTATATTTATTTGAGTGCTTATATAATAATATTAAACTTTAATTTCACAAAATCAGTCCTAAATTTTAAGTTCACTAAAATGTACATATCTAGAGTTCTATATGGAGATAGGACCTCAAATTTTTATCACAGAAAATACATGATATGTGCTTCATTTTATTCCTGTATAGCTACTGATGAATCAACCTCTAAATATTTTAATAAATTCGTCCAAAACAGTGTAGGCAGATTTGCACTCTAAACTTGTTTTGATCATATCTCAATCATTTTTATGATTTCATTGTATGTCCAATTCTCACATGTGTATAACACCTAATACTTACTGTATATTGATTCCACTTTACTATTTTATCAGTTTAACATTTGGTTACTTACTGTTTTTATACAGCCATCATGTTTAGCAAGATTTTAACCATTTTACATGTGGTTTTCCATATTTTCACCCATGTTTATCAACACTTGATCCCCACACAACATTTTTATCATCATATATTCATCATATACATATACAATAAGAAAGAAAATACAAGATTACATAATCAAAATAACAAGAGGATAGGAAGAACAATCTTTATACCACCAAGATTAAGTAGTTTATGATCAAGGCTTGGATTTTGATGGAAACACTTGTGATAGATCAACACCAACTTTGAAGACCACCAATCTTTGTAAACTTCTTGTAGAAATCAGCCCTTGGACATCACCAAATCTTCTCCTTGGATGTTAAAATCACCACCAATCAATAGAGCTTAAAAAGGGCTTCATCATATGTGTGAATAACATGTGATTTCATGGTTAAATTTGATCAAATGAGGGTGTTTAATGGTGGTTCTTGGACGAAATTTAGAGAGAGAGAGGAAGGGAGGATGAGTGGTTTGCATGTGTTAAGTTTGTAAATGGTTTGAGTAAAGTGGTTTGGTTGGTTTTGTTAAGAGTAGCTTACAAGTTAAGCTTGAATGGACAAGTGTCCATTTTATGTGTATAAAAATAACACAAAGGTTGTGTTGGTGCTAAGTGTTGCCGTCCCATATTAGTGGGGTGGGGAAAAACTTGTTTTGTCTCATCCCACTAATTTACGGGTATTCCTCGATTCTAGTTTCCTCGATTTGCGTGCCCTCGGGTCGTTTTACGAAAAACGTTTTTATAAATTATGAATCAACGGCACAAAACTAATCTAATAAAAATTGTCTCATCAAAAACGGAGTTCGAAAACGTAAATACGTAATCCTAAGGTTTCCGGTTTAGTCGTAAAGGACGTTAAATTATAATCGTAAGTCCTAATCTCTTCTCGTAAATTTGTGAGTTTATGAACCAACTCAAAATTAAAATCCCAAAACAATATTTACGGATAAATTTATTTTCTAAAATGTCGGACTGTCACCAAAGACGGTGTATGTAAATGTAAGCACGTAACGTAGAATTCTCCGGTTTAGACGTAGTCGATGCTACTTCAAGACGTAAATCTAAATTTCTTCCCAAAAATAAGTGAGTTCATAATATAACATTAAAATAATGTTTTTAAATAAATATTGAGAATAAATTATCAACCATAAATTGACGGATTGTCACATAATGGAACCGAATTTGTGAATCAAATCTTGCGTGATTATTATTAAGAAGTTGGCATATCTCATGAAACATCCGTTGCACGCACTCCACAACAAAACGGTGTCGTTGAAAGGCGAAATCGCACACTTATGGAAGCTGCTCGAACGATGTTAATTTACGCAAAGGCTCCATTGTTTTTATGGGCAGAAGCAGTATCTACAGCAGTGTACACCCAAAACTGGTCACTATTTCGTAAACGCCATGGTAAAACACCTTATGAGCTTCTCCATGGTAAAGTACCAGATTTATCATATCTTCATGTATTTGGTTCTCTTTGGTATCCAAATAATGATGGTGACAATTTGGGAAAACTTCAACCAAAGGCTGATATTGGTATTTTCATTGGTTACGCACCCGCAAAGAAGGCATACTGAATCTACAATCGTAAGTCTCTTAAGATCCTCGAAACTATGAATGTTGATTTTGATGAGCTGATAGCAATGGATTCTAAGCAAATCAGCTCTGAACCCGCACTTCATGAAATGGGACCCAGTACTATTAGTTCTGGTCTTCTCCCAAACAACCCTACTTCATCATCATTTACACCACCTTCTAGGACTGAATGGGATACGTTGTTTCAACCGTTCTTTGATGAATTCTTTACTCCTCCAAGTATTGTTGTTACAGAACCTGAGGTAATAGCTCTTGTAACCGAAGTTGTCGCTCCAGCACCCGTTGCACAATCAGATACGTTTGCACCTACAATTGGTCAAGATATACCATCATCTAGTAATTCCCAACCAACACCCGAATCAATTACCCACGCCATGCCTATTGAAGATGAAGAGGATGATGATGATCACGATTTGGAATTCGCTTAAATGCGTGAACTTCCATTCTTTGGTGTACCAATTCCCGACCCTAATCAAGCCGGTCGTCCACCTCAGAGGAAGCTCCAACTACAGTTTACTCCAATCCATGGATTCGTGAACATGATAGCAAGTGGACAAAGGATCATCCTATAGAGAAAATTACTGGTGACCCTAATCGTCCGGTATCCACACGAAGTCAGCTACAAGAAAATGCGATGATTTGTCATTTTGATGCTTTTCTCACTGAAGTTGAACCTAAGACATGGCAACAAGCTTTTACTCAATCTTGTTGGATAGAAGCTATGCAAGAAGAACTTAACGAATTCATACATCTTGAAGTTTAGGAACTTGTCCCATGCCCGGATCAAGTGCAGTTACTCACTTCGAAATGGGTTTACAAGGTGAAACTCGACGAGTTAGGCGGAATATTGAAGAACAAAGCTAGACTAGTAGCTCGTGGATACAAGCAATTATTGGGCATCGTCTTTATGGAATCCTTTGCACCTGTTGCCCATTTGGAAGCTATTAGACTATTCCTCGCTTATGCAGCCCACATGAATATGATCGCCTATCAGATGGATGTGAAGACGGCATTTCTTAATGGTGAAATCAAGGAAGAGGTCTATGTTCAACAGCCGGATGGATTTGTGAATCCTAAATATCCTAATCATGTGTACAAGCTTAAGAAGGCTCTCTATGGGTTGAAGCAAGCTCCACGCGCATGGTATGATCTATTGTCACAATTCCTCATTACGCAAGGCTTCGCTAAAGGCAAGGTGGATCCCACGCTGTTCATTCAGAAACGAGGTAAAGATACGATTATGGTACACATATATGTTGATGATATTATATTTGCAGCCTCGACCAAAACCTTATCGAATGAGTTTGGGACACTCATGTCTTCCAAGTTTAAGATGTCAATGATGGGCAAGGTATCATTCTTCTTAGGTCTTCAGATATCTCAGAGTCCCAGAGGCATCTTTATCAATCAATCCAAGTATGCCCTTGAATCGCTTAAGAAATATAAGATGGAATCTTGCGACCCCGTAGATACTCCAATGGTGGAACGAACTAAGCTTAATGCAGATCCACATAGAGTTGTCGTTGATCCGACACTGTATCGTGGAATGATCGGTACTCTTCTGTATATCACAGCTAGTCGACCTGATCTTCAGTTCGCTATATGTATGTGTGCTCGGTATCAAACTCGACCTACTGAGTTACACTTGGCTACTGTGAAACGGATCTTTCGATATCTTAAAGGAACCATTAATTGGGGACTTTGGTATTCGAAGGACTCTTCGATTTCACTTATGGCATATGCAGATGCGGATCACACGGGTTGTCAAGATACAAGGCGTAGCACGAGTGGAACTTTGCAACTACTAGGAGATCGACTAATCAGTTGGGCATCGAAAAGGCAGAAAAGCGCTGCAATTTCAAGTACGAAAGCAGAATACATAGCTATGTCCGGTTGCTGTGCTCAAATTCTTTGGATGAGATCGCAATTAACCGACTATGGTCTAGGTTTCAACAAAATTCTGATGTACTGTGACAACAAGAGTGCAATTGCCTTATGCTGCAACAACGTTCAATTCTCCCGGTCGAAGCACATTGACATTCGCTACCACTTCATCAAGGAGCAAGTGGAAAATGGAGTGATCGAGCTTTACTTTGTCCGATATGAGTATCAATTGGCGGGTATTTTCATGAAGTCTTTAGATCGCGCTCGAATTGAATTTTTTGCCGACAAGCTAGGAATGAGAACCTTCTCGCTTGAGACTCTTAAGGAACTGGCAGATGAAGCGAAAGAATAGTAAGGGTAAACTATTCTCCATATCCTTGGTGATCATATGTATATATTGTTTATATTTTTATCCACAAAAGCAAAATACAAAAATATAAAACCATATAAAAACCATAAAAATTGAAAAATCTAGAAAAATCCAAAAATATTTTTATTTTATTTTTCAAAGGCATGTCTTTTGGTACGATAATATTTACGGCCTTAGAAATGTTGAGTAATATTGACATGGCGCCAGAAATAGAGTTCGTACAAAAGTTGTAAATATTTCATAAAACATGCCTATATGGCTTGTAGTTATTTCAGACTGCAACCCGGTTTTTATATTAAAGTTAAGTATTTCTTATGAAAGCTTTGACTCTCAACGGGAATTAATTTTCTCAGGCAAGGTTTACTTTAAAACCTTGTAAGGGATCAAGTTTACTTTATAACTTGGTCTCACACAAATCTATGTACGTTTCAGTGCATTTATTTGTTAAAACAAGAGAAGTCTTGTTTTTATGAAGCTATCATCTCTACAACCATAGCAATCTACAATTGGTATCTACATACTCGACGATGCGACTACTCAACCGAAGACTACAGCTCTTTCAATAGAACACGGGTCAAAAATTGAGGGGGAGCAATTAAGACAACAGTACCAATCGTACACATGGTGTCAAGAGATGACTTCAGACGTGACGAGGCGACCTACATATGCTGACAAGAACCATTTGATCTTATCATATGATGTTCTCATCAATCAGGTCCAACCTTGTCAAAACATTTTCTAATATGGTGAATATGTGATCATGTTACAAATCGGTATCATATTTCATACATTTGGAATCACGAAGATTAAACGGACTTGCATTTTTCTTCCCAAAATCTTTGTTAAAACTTCATTAAATCAACTGATATTAAAAACATCGATTCGGTTAATATTTTTAATATGGGGGAGAAAATGTGATTTAATATGGGATATTATCACAAATGGTTTGACTTAATGTGTTGGCTCATCCCGACATGTGTGAAATGTTTTCGAATATCGTGGCATATGTTAAGGGGGAGCAAAATGGATTTGCATATCAAAAATGGATTTAATGGTGATTTATTGTAGAATATTGATAATCAATGAATCTATGAAGGGGTTTGTTGATTTCTAGAGAGAGAAAGTTAGAGAGAGAAAGTGAGAGAAACTATGTGAATTTTATTAATATGGAATCAAAGAAATGACAACAACCAACCCCTTTCCTTAGTGGAAAGGGGTATTTATAGTTCCAAGTCATAAGTGGACTTGGGCCGGTCCATGACAAGCCCATGGACCGGTTCTTACTTAAGTTAATAAGCAAATAATAACTAATTACTAACTACGAGCTATTACAACATAAAACATATTGTGGAGTGACCGATACTTCTAATATACGTTAAAACGTATTTCTAACAATCTCCCCCTAAGGGAGGTCACTCTACGTTACAAAGTTCTAAACCTAGCATACTATACTAAGTCTTCGTTCTTTAGCTCGTAGTCTTTTCTTCTTTTCTTTCTTTTGTTGTGAATATGTTGATTTGATCTTTTTGGCTTTGACTTGAAAGCATTGTTCTTTGGCCTTTCACGTGCGATCTTTGCCTTTCTTGTGAACTTTGCCTCCTCGTGACTTCATGTTCCACACACTTACGTCTTTTTGTTGGATTCTTGAAAGCTTCAGAGTTTGATACAGCGGAAGACTTGATCTTGTACTTTCTTGAATTTTTGTTGCAAAAGACATAAGCATGTGGGAACGACTTTTACAGGTACACCGCAACACCACCGTCTTCACTGGTACACATCAACGCCACCGTCTTCAACAGGTACTCAGCAACGCCACCGTCTTTAGCAGGTACACAGCAACGACACGAATAAAATGGCTTTGAACATTTTATTCTAATTCGGTAGCATTTTACCTCCGGTCGGTGAAGACCGTTGGACGATATTAGATATCGTACCCGTGACGGATAGTTTCAATTAAGTAACTTCCTGACAGGATTTCGCGGGTAAACCCGTTCTCTTTATTCGACCGTCCAAAGCTGACTGCGAACATAAAGAGTGAATCACTTGGATAAATTATCCTTGTGATTAAAAGCCGTCAATTCATGAAACCTGGAACAAGTGAATTTCAATTAAGATTTTCACCATCGTTGCTTTCCAGTTGTCACGAGCTCGATTCATAAAGAATCTTGCACGTTACCTACCAAGTGCTGTTTGATGTTGACACTAGAAGGATTTCCACTCGTCACTGTGATCAATAAAGAGTCACTCTGAGTGTTCTGGCAAGATCATATGATAATGCGAAGAGGCCTGGAACGAGTTTAAGTTCAATTAAGAATTAAACCACTGTTACCTTCCAGTTTTTCACAAGATTGGTTCTAAAAGAACCGCACGTGTAACCTACCATGAGCTTGTTTGATGTTGGCTCAAGCAGGATTTCCATCTTCATTGTAATACTTACGTATTACTCGGATGTTCTGGCAATATTACAAGAATATTGCGTAGGACTCATGAAAATCTCTTACTTTTCACAGTGTGTGAGAAAGCAAGGAATAAATGGAAAGTGTCCTAATGAGACTTTTGATGATCTCTTGGCTCTAGACTCGATTGTGCGTTTTGATTTAGTGAGCGATGGCTGGAGAGGAGTGCCACCTTTTCAATACCAGTTTATTCGGAGTGAATAAACCAATAGATAACGTGTTGATCTCCGTGTGATTAAAACAAATACCTTTTGAGAGATATTTGAGTTAGCTGGGGAAGGGTTGTGCATTGCATCACTGGGTCCATGATGTCTTTCTTCAATACCGAGAATCATTAACAAAAATGACCTCAATAGCATATGTATTGACCCGGTTTCTGCCTAAAGTTGTAAGGAGGGCTTCTTTCTTTACACCCTTTATCTTTACATTTCTTTTTCATTCTTCAACCCCTTCAATGCTTACCAATACGTCATCACTAGCACCTTGTTGTGATTGTTCCAGTGCTAGCTTAAGTACTTGGTCGGCATTCAGCTACGTTCACATTCTTTCTCCATCTTTCCTAGGACTTCTAATTCTATCTAGGGAATTGTCCTTGGGAAGATTCCATCGGCTCTGATGAATCATTGGACTAAACCTATTCCTACCACCCTTTTGTCACCACATCCGTCGTGAATTAAGCATGTTTTGGGAAGGAATTGCCACCATGAAAAATCATTGAAAAATCACCTAAAGTACTTGTGATATTGAAATCAAAAGTTTTGTACCTTAGGTGTTTTGTTCATCAAAAACGCTCCCCCTTAACACGTGCTTTACACATATTAAGTTGGATAATCTTTAAGTCTTTTTCATCTTTTAGCCAAGTATCACTTACGTCTCCTTAATCCCATTTTCTCCCCTTATCCAAAATGTTAACCATTAATATTTGGGATATTGAATGGATTAACCGGTCTTTGGGTAAAAATGAAATCGATGTTTTGGCCATAGAACAAGTTATTGCTCCCCCTTAAGTTAATAAGGGATAGTTGTAGTGCTTTGGTATGACATATTTTGAAAGATTTAGAATCTCGTGAGAAATTCTTGAAAAATTATCATACCTTAACACTACACCAAGCCATTCAAGCACATTATTCACAAATTTACATATTCACAATTGAAAACCAATATAAAGTGACCTGAGATGTACGACCCATCAGATGGATCGTTGCAGTAGCTTGTGGTGCACTAAATACAGTCTTCCACCCACGAATCTTTCCAAGCTCCTCATCAATCTACGTTCACGGAGCTTTTGATCGATCTTTTTGATCACATACTTTGCCATCTGCCGGTAACCCGGATGCCAATCCTCCGTCATCTCTGGCAAAGTCCCACCCGAGTTCAGATGCTCCAACTTATCTCTGACTTGTATAAGAGTGCCATCGCTATACTTGTGGAGCTCCCCCACCCTCATAAACTTCATCAAACCTCGACTGTTCAAGTAGAAAATGCCGTAATTCGGGACAGAAATTCCGGTATATGGACATCTTTCTACATGTTGAGGTAGCACTTGATTCACAGGACGGGTTAAATTGAGCCTCCTCTGATAGCTTTCGACTCCCAACTGAAGATCCTCAACTCGTGACTTGATGACAACGCTTCGTGTGAACATACGAAGTGCTGTATTCAAAGCAATCAGGTCTTCACGAGGAATGTGAGTAAGTTGATCTCGGGTCATCAGAAGCAGCATATCTTCGATATCCTCAAGGCGAATGATGGAAAAGTCTCCTTGCTGGATTTTGTATTCCCTGTCATCCTCCCTTTTCAAACGAATCTCCGTCACATGATAGTAGCCGTTCTTGGCTTCAGTTTTCATTCCTAAGATGCTGGAGATGCGGATGTCGGATCTAACATTGCTTCCAGAATTGACCAAGCAGCAACCCCTGTACGCCCTTCGGACTCGTTCGTCCCAATGAGATGCACCTATGACAGCATACATATCATAATTACGATTCATTTTTGGGACCCAGAGTCGATTTACCTTTTCCTCGATGAAGGGTATTGTCCCCCAGTTGGCAGCTTTCAGCAAAGTCAGGGATGTTGCATACTTTGATGACCCCTTCATAAGATACTCAAGATCATTGGTGACGAAGAAGTCAAGAGTAATCTGATTATCTTGAGTAGGATCCATTGGAGGTGGAGCTCTTTCTGATTCATGAAGTCCTGGCCGTTGAACGGTTTTCAAAGCCTCCAGGATCTCATCGGCATAGTACTCGAGCTCCATTCGGGGTAATCGGGTTTTGGCACGCAGTCTCTTATCTTTCAGTGCTTTCTTCACCAAGGATGGAGTAACCGAAGTCTTATACTCATGAGCAAGAAATGCACATAAGTCAATCGGACTTCGGATACGGAGATACAGCACATCTTTGTCAGCATCTGTGATCGGATCATATTGTGCTGCTGCCGTGATCCAAGCTTGTGGTGGTGCAGACTCGTCTATCTCCAACGTGTCTTCCCAGGCACGAATGCTTGGTTCAGGAACCGTAGATTGTTGTGCTTGTTGTAGAGGAGTGGAAGTGCGAACATCTACTGGTTCAGTTTCAGGCATTTCAGCAGTGTCTTGAACTGGAGAGTGTTGTGCAGCTTCGGGTTCCGTCACGGATTCTGCAATCACAGGAGGAACAACAGCAGAACTAATGGGGTTAGTGGTAATAGGTACAGATACAGCGATAGAGATACCAGGAACCGATGACGCTGTAGTGGCATTCACATCGTGGCGCCACTTCGTTCTTCGTGATTCCGAGGATGTCGATTTGTCCTTCTGTGCTGCATCTTTTGTGGACTTGGTTCCAGACTTAGTAGTAGTCTTCTTGGAGCTGGTAACCTTGTCTCCCTTTTTCGGTTGTTCACCCCCATCATCATCCTGATTGTCATCCCCGTTACTACCCCTAGCACTCTCCTGATTCTCATCACCACCATCATCGCCATCATCATCATCCTCATCCTCGTCATCATCCTCATCATCCTCATCATCATCACCACCTTCGTCATCGTCTTTATCCTTTTCACCTTCTTCTTCTTCTTCTTCCTCTTCTTCACCCGTACCCTCTTCTTCACTTTCTTCCCTTTCTTCGTCAGGTAAGATGTGATATGGTACCACACTTCCAAACGTCTTGAATAATCTATCATCCTCCATGATAGCATCATTCAGGGATTTATATAGAGCCCGTTGAATCCTCGACTTATCATACGACCCAAGTTCCACCATACGAGCCTTAAGGATCTTCTTCAATTCAAAATCCGTCAGGTCATAAGCAATCTTATAGGCGGCTTCTGAAGGGTTGGATGATTTGACCATCAAGTTGTCAGCAGCAAGTGTCTTCAATTCATCGCGAAGTTTAGGCATTAAGGATTCAACGGATTCTTGCACTCTTTCTTTCACAGATGCTTCAAGTGCTTCTTTTTGTTCCTTATATTTATCCCTCATCGCTTGAAGTCTGGTAATACGTGCAGCATGCTTATCAGCCTCAGCCTGCTTAACCTGAGCAAGTTCCTCTGCATGAGCTTTTCGTGTAGCTTCCATGTCTGCAGCGAACTTGGCAATCAACTCTTCTTGAGCTTTCCTTGATTCTTCTTCCCTCTGAGCTCGTCTTTGCAACTCTTGGCGAAGTTCATCCATTTCGCGTTTGTTAGTATCAAACATCTCAGCCATCACTAATGCAGCCATTGCAGATGTTGCAGAGCTGCTTTGGGTTGACCGGAGGGGCTCGGTTGTTACTGCTGTACTAGGGATGGGGATTATGGGTGGTGGAAGAAATGGTGTTGAAGCCGGTCGGGTTGGTAAAGGTTGTATGGGTGGAGGTTGAGTTGTTAAGGGTTGAGTTGCCACCATGATCGTAGGAGCAACAGGTTCCTTTTCCACGCTTGCTGAAATAGGGATTGATGGCTCCTTCGAAGTGGAATAGTGTTCCGGTGATCCAAACTCATCAACATCATGCGGTTCCTCGTACTCATCCTCGATATCTACCCTCGCACCTGAACCACTACCGCCTGTATCTTTCCTACTCCTTTTAATAGCAATCTTCATCATTTGTTGCTCGGATTTATCAAGAGTAGGATCAACAATATCTGCTTCATCACGTAGACGCATCAAATCCTTACCTTTTCCCTTCTTACCCTCTCACTTCTTCTTCTTTGGTTCGGGTTCAGGTAACGCAGCTGGTTGTTTGCGTTTACCTTTACTCTTAACCGTTGTGGATGAGTCTTCTCCAGTTTGAAGGTTTGCTTTTAGCCTCTGGATTTCTAATTGTAGTAGCTTGTAATCTGCAGAACCTTTGATTTTATCAGATAGAAGGTAATCAGGAACAGGACCCGGAATCACACCAATAGACGGTCCTTCATGCCTCAGATCTACAGTATCATCAGCTTCTTCAGTGTGATAGCGACCTCCTGCACGCCTATCAATAGTAGCATCAAGCTTCATAAAATAATTTATGATAAGCTTAATAAACCGAGGATAAGGAAAGAAGTTTGTCTTCAGCTTCTTGTTGTAGAAGAGTTGAAAGGTGAATTCTTCCCATATCAACAAAGCATAATCTGAATTCGCAGCTTTGTACATGCCATAGAAGAGGTTCATTATCGGACTGCGCAAAGCATCATGGCCACTCGTTTTTGGCGTAAGACATTTACTGAGAATACCCATCAATGCTCTCCAGGGTTGTCCTACCTTAGCAGTAGTAAACTCAGATGCAACTCGTATTTCCGGACATCCAAGTGCGTCAAATAACTCCGCGAGTTCATCTTTAGTAGGATCCCTTGAGAAAGACATGCCCTTGGGTGTATCCCGTATACCAAGAATCTTACGGAAGTCTGAAACGGTGAGTGTCTGCTGCTTGTTGTCGATGGTGAAGGTGATCTTGTTCGAAGTGATTTCCTTGGTTGCCCAAAATTCAAACATATACTCATAAGGCACCGAGGCTGTATTCCTAAGGGCGTTCTTGAAATGAGAGTTATCAAGGATGGCTATGGCGACCTTAAAACCATGGTGAGTGGATTTAGAAACTTGCTTCAGCCTATAGTTGTTGGGTATAAACTTAAGGGTTCGAGCTTTAGCAATATCGGCTTCTCTAGATTCTTGGATAGCTTGTACTGTTGGATTAGTCATTTTATCTGCTTAAGATAAGACATGAAAGGTTGATGCACAAAGACAGATAGATATATATCATTCTTACTTCTAAGCATAACACATTTCATAAGATAAAACAACAAGTACATAGATAGCATGCAAACAAGAATAATCAATCTCTTCATCCGGAACTTTTCCTCATTCGGAACATTTTCATCCGGAACATTCTTCATTCGGAACTTCTCCTCATTCGGAACTTCTTCATCCGGAAGTTCTTCATTCGGAACTTCCTTCATCCGGAAGTTCTTCATTCGGAACTTCCTTCATCCGGAAGTTCTTCATTCGGAACTTCCTTCATCCGGAAGTTCTTCATTCGGAACTTCCTTCATCCGGAAGTTCTTCATTCGGAACTTCTTTCATTCGGAAGTTCTTCATTCGGAACTTCCTTCATTCGGAACATTCCTTCATTCGGAACTTCCTTCATCCGGAAGTTCTTCATTCGGAACTTCCTTCATCCGGAAGTTCTTCATTCGGAACTTCCTTCATCCGGAAGTTCTTCATTCGGAACTTCCTTCATTCGGAAGTTCTTCATTCGGAACTTCCTTCATTCGGAAGTTCTTCATTCGGAACTTCCTTCATTCGGAAGTTCCTCATTCGGAACTTCCTCATTCGGAAGTTTTTCAGAAGAAATCCTTCATTCGGAAGTTTTAAGCCACGTTCATCCGGAACATTTACAAACTAAACTCAGATGATTAATCTAGCGCGTTTGTGAGTTTCTAAGGCAAACTAAGGCAATATAAACATCATTTAATCTATTCCGAACAAAACCCACCATAAATCCCTTGTAAATTAACCCTAATTTAGGAATACCCCTAAATCTGATTGATTAATTGATCAGAATTATATGATGAATGGAATGAATTAGAAGTGTAAATGTTGATGTTTATACCTTAATTAGACGAATGAACAAGAAGGATTGATTATACGAGATGTTTGAAAGATTTGTGTGTATGTGATGTTTTCAACAATGGCGGCAAAGGATTGAATAAACAGTGAAGGGAGAATAGTGAGAGGCGGGGGGTGTGTTGTTTGACTTAGGTCAAAAATTTGACAATTTTCCATAAATCACACTTTTAGTCCCTACATTTTCTCTTTCCTTTCCTTTTTTGTCTATTACCTTTTTTATTTCACTTAACACTTGTTTAACTTACACAACTTAGCAAACGCATCTATTAGCATATCCTCAAGATCTAAAAGCCATGCCTATCACTTAGAACGATCACAAGTCGTTTTCTAAAGCAAAACCACTCAATTACCATGAAGCCCTTAATTTTCACAATCACTTTTGAAAATCAATTTTAATGACGAAGATGATTTTACTATTTTCTCCCCCTTAAACGATGACCCGTTTTCTATTTAAAGAGCTGTAGTCATTGTTTAAAGATTCAAATAGTGATGAAAGCATTTCCAATTTATCTCTTGAAAAATTTTGATTCGTGGTTATAATAAGATTTCTCTTATTTTGACAAATTAATGCACTGAGACGTACACAAATTCGTGTCAGACCAAGTTATAAAGTAAACTTGATCCCTTTGCATGATTTGGCTTGTAAATCACGCCCGAGAAAATTAATTCCCGTTCTGAGCCAACGTTTTCTAAGGAAATACGTGACTTTAATATGAAAACCGGGTTGCAGTCTGAAATAACTACAAGCCATAATGGGCATGTTTTAAAGGTGTACAACTTTTATACGGACTCTATTTATGGCACCGTGTCAATATTAATCGACATTTCTAAGGCCGTAAATATTACCGTACTAAAAGACATGCCCGTTTTAAAAAACGAAAAATATTTTTGGTTTTTCTTGATTTTATAATTTTTATGGTTTTTCTTGGTTTTATATTTTTGTATTTTTCTTTTGTGGTTTATATATTTACTATAATATACACGATCACAACCAAAGGATACTCTGAATAGTTTACCACGACTATTCAGCTGATTCTTCTGCCAACTCTTTGAGAGTCGCTGGAGTGAATGATTTCATTCCAAGCTTGTCGATCAAAAACTCGATTCGTCCTCGATCTAAGGCTTTGGTGAACATATCCGCCAGCTGGTACTCAGTAGTGACAAAATACAGCTCGATCACTCCGTTCTCCACCTGCTCCTTAATGAAATGGTAGCGAATGTCTATGTGCTTGGCCCGGGAGTGTTGAACATAGTTGCAGCAAAGGGCAATGGCGCTCTTGTTGTCACAATACATCGGGATTTTGTTAAATCCAAGACCGTAGTCAGTTAATTGTGATCTCATCCAAAGGACTTGAGCACAACAACCGGACATGGCGATGTATTCAGCCTCCGTGCTTGATATTGCAGCGCTTTTCTGCCTTTTTGAAGACCAACTGATCAATCTATCTCCAAGGAGTTTCACAGATCCAGACGTGCTACGCCTCGTGTCTTGACATCCAGCATGATCGGCATCTGCGTATGATATTAAAGCAATAGAGGAATCCTTCGGATACCATAGACCACGATGAAGTGTTCCTTTTAGATACCGAAAGATCCTTTTCACAACATGTAGGTGCTTTTCGGTAGGCTGAGCCTGATACCGGGCACACATGCATACAGCAAATTGCAAATCAGGCCTGCTAGCAGTCAGATAGAGAAGGGTGCCGATCATTCCACGGTAAAGTTTCGGATCGACAATAATCCCATCCCTATCTTCATCTAACTTGGATTTCTCCACCATTGGAGTGTCTACGGGGTCACAATTCTCAAAGTTATATTTCTTAAGAGATTCTAGAGCATATTTGGATTGATTAATAAAGATGCCTCTGGGATTCTGAGAAATCTGTAATCCTAAGAAAAATGAAATTTTTCCCATCATCGACATCTGAAAGCGTGTGGACATTATCTTCTCAAATTGTTTAGACAATTCTATGTTAGTGGCAGCAAAAATTATATCATCAACATAAATTTGTACCAGAAGCATGTCGTTGCCGTCCTTGAGAGTGAATAGAGTGGGGTCCACTTTGCCTTTGGAGAAGCCTTCCGACATGAGATATGTTGACAGGAGATCATACCACGCGCGTGGAGCTTGTTTCAACCCATAGAGAGCCTTCTTAAGCTTGTACACATGGTTAGGAGACTCCGTACTCACGAACCCATCCGGTTGACTAACATAAACCTCTTCCCTTAGTTCACCGTTCAAAAATGCCGTCTTCACATCCATTTGATAGACGATCATGTTCATATGAGCAGCAAACGCAAGGAATAGTCTAATCGCCTCCAATCTAGCCACAGGAGCAAAAGATTCCTCAAAGTCTATACCCAAGGCTTGTTTATATCCTCTAGCGACCAATCTTGCCTTATTCTTCAATACCGAACCCATCTCATCAAGTTTAACCTTATAAACCCATAACAAAGTAAGGATGTTAACCTTGTCAGGGCGAGGAACCAATTCCCATACTTCTAGTCGTTTGAATTCATTGAGTTCCTCCTGCATAGCTTCAATCCAAGATGATTGGGTCATAGCTTGCTGCCAATTTTTGGGTTCAACTTCAGAGAGAAATGCATCAAAGTAACAATATAGTGCACTCTCTTGTAATTGATGGCGTGTAGAGACTGGTCGATCTAGATCTCCAATAACATTCCTAATCGGGTGATCTTTTGTCCATTTAGTGCTATGGTTTTCAATCCTAGGTGGTCTGGAGTGAACAATAGAAGGAGCTTCTTCTGAGGTAGACGCGGCTGAAGGGTTTTCAGGGATCGCTACACCAAAGAAAGGAAGCTCTTGCAAGTGAGCATATTCCAAGTCATGATCAGTAGAATCCTCTTCCACATCATTAGGCACAAGTAGGGGTGATGATTCAGGTGTAGTTTGAGAATCACTTGGTGAAGGTGCATCCGGTTCAATTTGAATTGTAGATGCATTAGATAAAGGTTCATTAACTTGAGCAACCACTTCAGGTATTGGAGCAATTACTACAGGTACTGGAACTTCATCAGTCGGGGGATCGAAGAATTCATCAAACAACGGTTGAAACAGTTTATCCCACTCGGGCCTTGATGGTGGTAAAAATGATGTAGAAGTAGGATTGTTGGGAACTAATCCGGAACTTATAGCACCGGGTCCCATCTCATGAAGCGCGGGTTCACAGCTGTGTTGCTCAGAAGCCATCGCTGTCAGCTCGTCGAAATCTGCGTCCATAGTTTCTACAATCTTGCCAAGACGACGGTTATAGATTCGGTATGCTCTTTTGGACGGTGAGTAACCAATGAAAATACCTATGTCGGCTTTTGGTTGAAGCTTACCCAAGTTCTCACTATTGATGTTTGGATAACACAGAGCACCAAACACATGGAAAAATGAAACATCGGGTTTGCGGTCATGTAGAAGCTCATAAGGTGTTTTTCCATGGCGTTTCCGAATGATAGAACGGTTTTGGGTGAAACATGTAGTAGAAATAGCCTCTGCCCACAGGAACAATGGAGCGTTCGCATAAATAAGCATGGTCCTAGCAGCTTCCATAAGTGTATGATTCCGTCTTTCAACGACACCGTTTTGTTGTGGAGTGCGTGCAGCGGATGTTTCATGTGATATACCAACTCCTTCATAATAAGCACGAAGAGTCTGGTTGACGAACTCTGTACCATTGTCTGTACGAATACGGCGGACAGTGGTATTCAAACGTACCTGAATGAACTTCAGAAAAGTGATGATAGCCTTCGGAGCTTCATCCTTTGTACGTAGAAATCTAACCCATGTAAACCTTGAGAAATCATCCACAATGACGAGAATGAATTTCTTACCGCTCACACTTTCAGTTCTCATCGGTCCACAAAGATCCATATGCAAAAGATGAAGTTTTTCTTGATTAGTGTCTTCAGCTTTGGGTTTGTAAGATTTCTTGGTGCTTTTCCCCCTTGAACACGCGGAACATAAATGATCCTTGTGAAATTTAAGCTTGGGAAGACCACGAACTAACTCGTTTTTAGCCAGATGATTAATAGCATCAAAATTAAGATGAGATAATCTGCGATGCCATAACCATGACTTGGTCTTAGAAGCTTTAGAGAGAAGACATACTGGAGAAGCGGCCATCATGTCTTGTAAGGACAAAGTGTAAAGATTTGCACCACGAGATCCCTTCAACAAATCTTTTCCTTCCAAGTTGCGGATGAAACAAGTGTGTTGTCGAAAAGCAACCTCAAGGTTGGAATCACAAAACTGTCCTACTGAGAATAAATTATGACCAAGTCCTTCAACATAGTATACCCTAGAAATCGTCACGTTTCCAATCTGATATTCACCATATCCCATAATCTTTGCTATATGATCATTCCCGAATTTAACCGTACCAAGAAACTTGCTGACGAAATTTCGGAGCATCGAGCGATTTCCGGTCATATGTTTTGAACAACCGGAGTCCAAATACCACAGGATGATTTGGACCACCTGAAAATATCACCACACAAAGACAATGTAGAGGTATCGGAATCTGAGTGTTCCTTGTTATTAGCAGGTACAGATTTATTAATCTTAGATTTGCTAACTCTAGGTTTCTTAGATTTCCTAGCCTTTCTTTTCTTCTTAATTGGTGGTGTAGATTCTAATTGGCTCAAATCCTGAGGTATTTCTACACTGATAGGCACTATAGTGGGGGCTGACCTAATTAAAGGGCGCTGTTTCCATACTTGAGTGCGAGTGTTCCTAATTAAAGGACGCTCAGACCTAACCTCAATGGTTGCATTCCTAGTTAAAGGGCACATTTTACCATCTAGTGTAAAGGTCCTACCAGTGGGACGCCATTGCCAGCCAACTTGGGCACGAGTTCTACCCGTTGGCTTCCATTCAAGACCATTCTTAATAGCATTCATTTCATTAACGTGATCAATCAGACACAAATCATGACGCTGGGAAAACATACATTCATTACAATTCCAACAATTTAAATCAGAATTCACGAATGGTTTAGGCTGCTGCACAGGCGCAGAGCTTTTAGTCTTAACATGATTCGTTTTATTTAAAACTGAACTAGCATTCCTATTGTGGACTTCTACTTTCTTCTTTGTGGCACTACTAGTGGAGGGCTTGATCTTAGCTTTCTTGAGTGGCGATCCTTTAGCCTTAGTAGTCTCTTTTAATCCTGTAGAAGGCAAATTGGGAACATTAGCAGCAGATTTTAAAGGTGTCTTACTTGATTGTGCCAATGACGGTTTCGCTCCTAGAGTCTTATTAAATGGAGTGACAGCAATGGGCCTATTATTAAGTAGTGCAGAACCTGGTGTACCTATGTATTGTAAATAAGCCAAGCAATATTGAACTCGCTTGACATATTCATGAGCCGAATAATAGTCGCTACTTGAGGGATCTAAGGCATAAAGATCGTCTAAAATATCCCTAAGAAGATCGACATGCTTAATGGCATTCCTCATATAATGATCATAGGTAAGCTGGTTTCTCTTATGAAGCGGATTCTTATAAAGCACTACTTTCTTGGTTGTTGGAGCACTAGTGGACGGTGCAGAGTCGGTAGCTAAGTTATCAATAACTTCTTGTCGGGTGAGAAGAAGTGTCTCCTTTAACTCAGCCAAAACCATATTTTTGTCTATGAGCAGGATGTTCAAGTCAGAGATTTCTTCGCACTTTTGGTTCAGTTGTTCAACATAATATTGTTGCTGTGCCGCATTAAAAGCGAAGCGTTCTTCTAGTGAACCATAAAGAGCGGATAGTCCCTGCCTTGTCCGATCCATCTCCCCTAGAACAGTTGATAGTCTAATTTCTAAGACCTGGTTTTTAGACTCTGCAGCCTCTAGTTCCATTCTTAATGTTTCCTCAATCTCATGATTTCTTCCTCTAATGTCTTAACAATTGCAATCATCTTGTCACTATTCTCAACACCGTTTTCACAAACATTTGATATCAAAAGATTTTCATTTTGAGCTTGTTGTTTTAATTCTAAAGATATACAATGTTGTTCTAGTTGATTAAAGCGTTGAGAAAGTAAATTATAAGAATCTTGTAGCTTTAAAAACTCAGCGTTAGATTCGTGACAAGAATGATTATCTACCTCATTTACAGTTTCAGCAACATTTACAGAAATATCACAAACATCATCACAAATATTCTCACAAATATTCACAGCATCACAATTAATCATAGCGGATGTAAGCTCATTCGAATATTTAACATTTACAATAGTAAGCACATCACACGAGATTACTTCGGACAAGAATCGGTCATATTCGGTTGAAATCTTTTCCTTTTCAATTAGTTGCAGTTCGTAAGCGGTGTCCATTTCATAAAACACTTTTTGAACTTCACCAATTTCAAACTGAAGATTTTCTTTAAGAGATGCAAAACTTCTTTTTAGACTTTCGACAAACGGATTGATCTCAGTTTTAAACACCTCGTTCATGTGTTCGAAAGCCCATTCTCCGGCGTTTAAGCCATTTGAAGTCGTACATTCCAAAATGACCTTGTCAAAGTTAGTAAAGTAACGGTTAATCTCTTGCAAGTTTAACCATACAGTGCTAACAGGTGGAAGATTCTTTGGAATTTCCTTAGGACCTTCCATGTTGACAAGTGTAGGAAATGTACTAGGCCTTTCTTCCTCGATCATGTAGGTTGGTGCTGTAATGAGATCCTTATCCATATGGAAGCGAACTCTAAAATCAGTTTTAGCAAGCTCCTTATTCATTTTAAAATAATCACAATCGGGATATTTTGCAGAATTGTATGACCGATCCTCATCAACTAGAACCTTACTTGTTCGATCATTGGGAAAAACAATCGGGTCTAAAGCCAATCCTAATTGAGTTGCATTATAAAGTCTAGGACTATGTCTTAAAGCTTGTTTTGCATATCGTGGATTAGGGGGAAGGCCTTTTAGACGTGATAAGTTAAACTCTTTAAACGAAGCATCAAATAAGTGAACTAGTTGTGAAGCAGCGTATTGTCTTAACAGCAAGTAGTCTAGACTTCTAATCTTATTAGTAGCATTAATCTCCATTTCAGTCTTCTTAGATTCGAGTAATTCAAAATCAGTTTGAAGTTTTTGAAAATTAGTGACCACTAACTCCTTTTCTCTAAGTTCACTAGACAAATTTGCTCTTAAGTTTTCGATTTCTTGCAAGTGACCCATTTGTTTGTTTCTAAAGTGATCATATTCGAGATTTGTGAGAACACTAGACGAAGGCACTAATTCCAAAGTTTGTACTTTCTCATTGCTTAAAGCAAGCTCATCAGACAAATTCTTATTCTTAGCTAAGGTTTCTAAGAGTGCAGCATTCATTTGGCTAAGTAGTGTAGCAGGAACCATGACCAAATCTTGTTGAGCAGGAGTAGGCGTATGCGAACTGGGTCCCGGTTGTGATTCACTCAAAGTCTGGGAACTCACATTGATATTGCTATCATTGTTTGTCTCCTCATTTGAAAGACTCACTACCGAAGATTCATTCGAACCAGCACTCTCTTGCCCAACTTGATGTGGTTGAATACTAGCATCAGTGGCATTATCGGTGTTGTTAATAAGTACCTCAGATCTCTTATCTGGCCCTAAGCTGGAGAAAGTTGCCATGAAAGCAGCCTTTGCAGTTTGAAAGTCATCACAGTCGGAATCATATGCATCAAGATCATCGGCTTGGTAAGCTGCATTCTGCGTGGTGACAACGTCTTGTTCAGCAATCCCTGGGTCAGCAAGAAATGCAAGCTCCTCTTCATCAAGTTCCCTTCCTTGCGCCTGAGCATTTACCAGATAGATCTTTTCTGCAAACCACTGTCCATCCCTTCTCCTCTTGGGTTTCTTACAATCCCTGGACATATGACCCTCTTCCTTGCAATTGTAGCATGTGATCATTCTCAACTTGCCTGTATTAGCCCGTGGAGGATTGTTGACCATTGGAGCAGGAGCAGGATTGGCGGTGCGAACATTGGTTGATGTGGAAGTTCTCCCCTGATATGGCTGAATTGGCTGAACCATTACCCTGCCATTCTCAATTGTAGCTTGTTGGCGAGATTGGATGAATTCCTCAACTGATTGTTGGTAGGAGCTGATCCTCTGTATCCTCGTTTGCTTAAAGTTCTTGTGAGATAAGCAGACATGGTAGTTAGCACTTCAACTGGGTCAGCTCCTTGTTGGAATACAGGAACGGGGACTTCTTCATCATCACAATACAGTGCTTGATCTGGATGAGCTGCATAATCAGTATAAGGAAGACTCATTTGATCAGGGTAGCTTGTTGGATATGCTGCATTCTCTTGATAAGAAGAATATGATGGCTGAGCATAAGGTGCAACATTTGCTGGATGAAGTTGTGAAGCATACTGTGGTGAGGGTGCATTGAACCGATATTGTTGCTGATGTGAGGTGGGTGGTTGTGGTAGAATCGAATATTGGGGAAAGGCTGGTGTCATGTAAGGTGATTGATGATAAGCTTGATGTCCCAAGATATAGGGTGTGTTGTTGTGAGACAAGCTTGGTTGATTCGCCATCAATGCTAAAGAATCTGGGTGCATACCACGAGGAGAACGGTGCATAATCACATGCTTCTCATGCTGCTGAAGGAAGGCATAGATTTGATCTAAGTTGCACTTATGCAAATCCCTGGTTAACTTCACATCGGTAATATACTCACCCCATTCAGCTTGAGGTAGAGTATTCAAGAATTTGGTGTTAACCTGGAATGGTGCAATCACAAGATTGTATACATTCAGATCATTCATGAGTGTGGTGAATCTGAAGTAATAATCGTGGAGCGTTTCCCCTGGGTTGTAGGTGAATCTATCAAACAAATCATACAGCTGACACTCCCTTTCTTGTTTGGTGAGAGACGTGCCTTGTAGCAACACCTTTAACCGTTCCCATAGATCCTTTGCCACCGTATACTGACTCACCATCCTATAGATGTCATGGGGAAGAGCTTGGAGAATTGTTTGAAGAGCTTTTTCATCTGCATCTGCAACAAGTTGTTGAGCTGGAGTGAGTTCTTCAAATTCTCGTGGTCTAGTTACGTTGTCAACCGTAATGGTACCATAGTCGAGTGGACCATTCAAAATCGATTTGACCATAAGCCTTACGTATGTCGGTTTCCCCTTTAGATATTGCATCATTCGACCTTGCCATGCCTCAAACACCTCTTTAATAAGCATCGGTGGACGGCTATCAGTTCCCGTTATGATTGATATATCCGTAAGAGATGTCATCTGAGGCATTACTGAATTTGGATTCATTTTGTTTTTCTTCAAAGAAACAGAGATTATCGGTTGATCGAGCAGTGAAGTAAAGCTTGTGAATTGTGTTATGTTTTTGTTGTAAGAAACCAAGATTAAATCCTCTAAAAAATCGTCGAAAAAACAAGCAAAATAACCCTTGATTCGGAACTTTTTGTTGATTCGGAAGTTTGATTCGGAAGATTACCTTGATTCGGAACTTTTTGTTGATTCGGAAGATTACCTTGATTCGGAACTTTTGGGTTGATCCGGAACTTCTTGGTTCGGAAGTTCTTGATCCGGAACTTTGGCTTGATCCGGAACTTCTTGACTCGGAAGTTGTTGGTTCGGAACTTTGGCTTGATCCGGAACTTCTTGACTCGGAAGTTCTTGGTTCGGAAGTTTTGCTTGATCCGGAACTTCTTGACTCGGAAGTTTCTTGATCCGGAACTTCTTGGTTCGGAAGTTTCTTGATTCAGAACTTCTTGACTCGGAACTCCTTGATCCGGAACTTCTTGATCCGGAACTCCTTGATCCGGAACTTCTTGATCCGGAACTCCTTGATCCGGAAGTTTTGCTGAACAAACAGAAACCCCCTCCGATGAACAGTCGAACAGTAAAAGTTAAGATTAAGCCCAGATTTTGACCAAATAACCCAAAAAGTTTTGTGCTTTCGACTAAAATAAGTAACAACTAATACTTATCCACTAATCCCAATCACAAAAACACCAAAAACACCAAGAATCAAGATGATTTTTCTTAAAGAACACTAATACAATCAAAAACTAAAAAACCACACAAATCACCACCTTAAATCACCCCATAGCTCTTGATACCAAATGTAGAATATTGATAATCAATGAATCTATGAAGGGGTTTGTTGATTTCTAGAGAGAGAAAGTTAGAGAGAGAAAGTGAGAGAAACTATGTGAATTTTATTAATATGGAATCAAAGAAATGACAACAACCAACCCCTTTCCTTAGTGGAAAGGGGTATTTATAGTTCCAAGTCATAAGTGGACTTGGGCCGGTCCATGACAAGCCCATGGACCGGTTCTTACTTAAGTTAATAAGCAAATAATAACTAATTACTAACTACGAGCTATTACAACATAAAACATATTGTGGAGTGACCGATACTTCTAATATACGTTAAAACGTATTTCTAACATTTATACTTACCCAAAACCCATTTATTTCACGACGATGAAGATTGTGGTGACATAAGGATGGTAGGATAGGTTAAGTCCTATGATTCTTCTAGAACCGGAGGAATCTTCCCAAGGATATTCTATAGCTAGAAATAGTAGTCCTTAGGAAAGTTGGAGAAAGATTGTGAACGTAGTTGAATGCCGACCAAGTACTTAAGTTAGCACTGGAACAATCACAACAAGGTGCTAGTTATGACGTATTGGTAAGCATTGAAGGGGTTGAAGAATGAAAAAGAATTGTAAAGATAAAGGGTGTAAAGAAAGAAGCCCTCCTTACAACTTTAGGCAGAAACCGGGTCAACACATATGCTATTGAGATCATTTTAATGATGCTAAATATTAAAGATAGACATCATGGACCCAATGATGCAATGCACAACCCATCCCAGCTAACTCAGATATCTCTTAAAAGGTATTTATTTTATTAACACGGAGACAACGCATTATCTGTCGATTTACTCACTCCGAGTAAATTGGTATTGAAAAGGTGGCACTCCTCTCCAGCCTCCGATCATTAAAATCCAAAGTGCACGATCGAGTTTAGAGCCATTTGAGATCATCAAATATCTCATTAGGACACACTTTCATAATTCCTTGCTTCTTCACACACTGTGAAAAGTAAGAAAGATATTAAGAGTCCTACGCAAAATCTTCATGATCTTGCCTGAAATCCGAGTAATACGAAAGTATTTACAATGAAGATGGAAATCCTTCTTGAGCGAATATCAAAAAGCTCATGGTAGGTGACTTGTGTGATTCTTTATGAATCAAACTTGTGATAATTGGAAAGCAACAGTGGTTTAATTCTTAAATGAATTTAAACATGTTCCAGGCCTCTACGCAAAATCTCAGTGATCTTGCCAGAACACTCAGAGTGATACCTTAGTGTTCACAGTGATGAGTGGAAATCCTTCTAGTATTAACCTTAAACAACACTTGGTAGGTAACTTGCAAGACTCAACATGAATCAAGCTCGTGACAACTGGAAAGAAACGATGGTGCGATTCTTTAATGAATCAAACTTGTTCCACGAATCAGAATTGATGGCTTCAATCATCCAGATAATTTTATCCAAATGATTCACTCTTTACGTTCGCAGTCAGCTTTGGACGGTCGAGTAAAGAGAACGGGTTTACCCGCGAAATCTTGTCAAGGAGATTTTTAATTAAATCTACCTGCCACAAGTACAATATTTTATATCGTCCAACGGTGTTCACCAAACTGAGGTAAAATGCTACCGAATTAGAATGAAATGTTCAAAGCCATTTCGTTCGTGTCTACTTATGTTGCGGCATTTGAAGACGGTGGCGTTGCGGAATCCTAGAAGAAGTCATCCCCGCATGCTTATACTTTATGTACTTAGTACCTCATCTAATTCAAGAAAGCCTAAAAGTTAAGTCTTCCGCTGTATCGAACTCTGAAGCTTTCAAGAATTACGAAGGTATAAGTATGTGGGACATGGTGTCACGAAGAGGCGAAGATCACAAGTGATGGATGCACGAGATCAAGGCAAGAGATTAATTCTCAAGATTGAAATCACAGATCACATCAGCATGTTCACCAGAAAAGGAAAAGAAAAAGAAAGACGAAGACTACGAGCTCAAGACAAGCATAGTATGCTAGATTTATCTTATTACTGTAACTTGGGTAATGCCCTTGTTTGGAGTGACCTCCCTTAGGGGGAAATTGTTGGAAATACATTTTATGTATTATGAAGGATCGGTCACTCCAACAATAGTCTATGTAATAGCTCGTAGTTTAGTTACTTATCTTTATTTAACAAACAAACCCAAGCCTAGCCTACAACATGTGTAGGCCGGACCAAATGTAAGCCCAAGCCCATGACAAGGGAATGGGTATATAAACCCTCTCCTTAGATAGAGAGGGTGAGTGGTTATTCATTTTCACACATAGTTCTCATTAGTTTCTCTCTCTATAATTGTGTGAAATCCACCATCTTTCTATCTCTTTCTCTCTCTAAAAGATAAGCAATATTTACATATCCTACAATGGCAATTACTTTTAAGATTAATGATTGTTTGGTTTGTTTTCTTTTTCTCTGTAAGAGTGAGGGAATGCATAGCTTTCAGCTGTAATATAACCAAATTGAGTACACTCTATGCCAATTCATATGTTTTATATACTTCTTTAAATTAATGTGTCGTTTCTCTTTCACAGTCACATAAAGCTTTACTTATCAGCCTATCTTTCTAATTTTTCAAATTATTAAACTTTATTAAATTTTTAGAAATTAACAGTGAAGCCAGCTTTTATTTTTAAGAAAGTTACATATAATGAAATGAATCACTTACAGCTCATATCCAATCCAATCTCATATGATTCCAAACCTTTGAAGACATAGCTCATATCCAATCCAATCTCCTACGATCCCCAGCCTTCAAAGACATACCTGAGGTATATATTAAAACAATAATGTGGTGAATAAGAGAGACGAGCAGATGAGAAGGCCATGAATCCATGATAATTCTTGATAGACCAGTTTTGGCACCACTTTCATGATTAACTGATGACCTTGAAAAGGAGACTATCAAACATATTCAAATTATGTATGACATATTATGCAATAGAAACCTTACATCTTTGTGATGCGCATAACAAATTTAAAATTGAAAGCATGAGTTACCTATATGAAGCAATGAGTCACATATGTTTCCACCTGTTCCTAAATTGTAGACCAAATGAGTAGCCCATCGTCAGCGTAGGTGTTCTTCTATGAGAAGCCTCCGTCCGTGCCATTACTCTGCAACCAAACTATGTATGCATCAGAAAAACACAATGCGAGAATCTGACCCATTTAAGATAATAATTTAAGCTAACTGGTGTCTTATACTACCTATTTGGCATGTGAGAAATAAACCGCTTATCCCACCCATATCAAACAATTTATAAGAAATTGGATCGAAATCGGAACCTGTAACCATAGAAACAGTCCGAGATTATTGATGTTGAGACCGCTAAGTTGATAAATAGATAGCGTTTGGTGGCGTTGCTGTAGGTATAGAAGTTGGGATAGCAGAAGGTTCTAAGGCACCCATGATAGCAAATTTTGTCGAAAAGAAGGCCAGGTTGTGTTTTTCTACATCATAGCGGCATAAAATACAAAGAGTATATTAAATATTAAGGCTGATAGTTACAGAATGATTTCTCAAATGCTAATACCGACCTAAAAGGTGTAATCCAGGAGTCTTTTATGTAATTATCCATAGATGTATATATAATTAAAAGGTGTGAGGAGAATCAATCCAACCAGGCCCAACCCGTGACTAAAACATTGATGGTTTCAACATATTTCTCATCCTGTCTAATACGCACATGGCCAAATAAGCTACCAATTGATAAAGTTCAAATTACCTGAAAGCAATGGTCCCTTAAAATATAGTACAGTAGCTTTCCATTGAAGGACCATATGTTAAAACCATTTTCAATCTCGTGCACCGAAGTGCCTGAAGTTGCATCATACCTATAAACATAGTTACCAAGTCAATAGATGTTCATTTAAACATGAATAAGTTTTCATTATATGATGTAAAGCAATAGCTATCCATTGAATAGTTACCTTCCAGTAGAATCCCATTAATATCTATTGCCAGAAAATGCTCTATAGTAGGCATAGTTTTAAGCTCATCCACATTGAAGAATTCCAATTGACCATAACATACCTAATAAAACTCACATTGTGGAAACCTTGGTTTCCGGATCTTTTAAGCAACTAGGAATGATCATTGTTCATATGATTAACATAATCAAAGCGGAATTAGAACAACAACCATTAACAAGATGTTTAGGCACAATAACACATAAATAAAACAATTGGGTTGCTAATTATATTGATAATCAACAACCACTAGACGTGTATACATTGAATCCCACGTCTAGTGCACACACGCTTTTAGGTTTACATTGTGAATGAATTGATGAATAAAACCTAAGTCCCTTGGTTCCTTTTATAGTATAAGGATTAGGGTTTACAAGAGATAATAATAAATAAACAAGTAAATCTTCTATTTAAATAAACTTATGCAGAATATCTTTGCATGTTTATCTAAATAGAAGCTTCTATAAGCTTCTTTGTCTACGTTTTGTCAATGCTTAAATTGCATGCAACAATGCTTAGATTGTACATAACAACTCTTGAGCCAACAATGCTGGATTTGTTCTTGTCAACGCCTAAATTGCTCTTGACAACGCTTAGACAATATCTTCATGTTTTCTTCGTTTTTGAGTTTCTGCCACATCAACTTTTTGACCCAACAATCTTCCTGATAACTGGGCTTTTACCTAATTAAAAAGATTCGTTTAAGTGGTCTAATCGAATTGATCTTAGTTCTCTATGTGACTCTATTGTTTTTGGTGGAAACAAAGCTGTGTCGTTGTAGTATTAAATGTAAAAATGTGTAAAATGTGCAAAACAATTAAAGTAAAGGTATGCTTAACGTAAATCTAAGTCTAATTAAAATAAAGGTGCAAGTATTTAAAGCGATACTGAAATTAAAAGGTATTAAAGGAAATAACGTAAACTTAAATCTATCTAAGGCAAACTTAAAGTGCGACTAAAACTAAGGCAAGTCTAAAACTAAGGCAAATAATCTTAAAGTGCAATTAAATAAAAGGCGGGAAAAATAAAGCTTGAAAATAAAATCAAAGACAAAAGCTAATAAGAACCTGAATACAGCTCATTCGGAATAAACCTTCGTTTGGAACAATCACTCGTCCTAAATGTCACCTTTGGTTGAAATGATTCTTCTTCACTTGGAATATTACCAAAATCCTTGATCCGGAACAAATTGATCTGAATATGTCACTTATCCAAAAAAATGCTTCGTTCGGAACTTTACTGATTTGGAACTCTCAATTGTTGCCTTGATTCGGAACTTTTTGGTCTCCCTTGATTCGGAAGTTTCCGAATGAAGCTCTTTGATTCGGAAGTTTAGAACTTCCGAATGAGCACCTCTTGAATCGGAACTTTGCCTTGATCCGGAAGTTGGTTCGGAACTTCTAAGAAGTTCCGAATGAAGCACCTTGATTCGGAACTTTTGAGTTCCGAATGAATCTCCTTGATCCGGAACTTTTTGAGTTCCGAATGAAGTGAATTGATCCGGAACTTTCAAGTTCCGAATGAACTAAAGCTTGAGTCGGACTTTCGTTCGGATGTGTTTGATTCGGAACTTTTGGAGTTCCGAATGAACACTCTTGATCCGGAACTTTGAAGTTCCGGATGAAACCCTTTGGCTCGGAACTTTGGACTTCCGAATGAACACTCCTCCCCTTGATTTGGCTCGGAACTTTTCCTGGAAACAAAGAAACAGAAACCAACCTTCCGAAGAACAAGGAAACAGTAACAACAGAATAATAACAAATTTAATCAAATAAACACAAACGATCTAACTAAAATAACAACGCATCAACAGTAATCTAAGCAAGCAATATAAAACATGAAATTTAACAACTTTTACCACAATAATCAAAAACCACTTTGGATCAAAATAAAAGCATGAACATAAACATAAACTCAACAAATCAAAGATTAAGAAAGGTAGATAAGAGATTTGACAAGATAAAGTAAAGATTGACAATAATTAAATGAAAACTTACTTGAAGTTAAATGAATTTAAGGTGCAAGACAAGGTAATTAAATTGACAAGAAATTAAATGACAAGGTATTTAAATGTGGAAGACTAATTGTCACACTTAGCCAACAAAATGAAAAATGACTAATCCTAATCTATTTATAGGGGAGGATTAAGGAAGATTCCTCCCCTCTTTCCTTTTCTCTTAATTGCATAATTAAGTCCCTCCTTCTTTTAATCTTCATTAATTGCGTACTTAGTCCTTTTCTTCTAATCTTCTTTAATCTTGGACTTAAGGGACTTTTGGATTCGGGATTTCTTCGAGCTCGTCTTTAAATTCTTCAATAAAATAGACTTGAATTCTTCGACTTTTGATAAACTTCCGTCGTATGACTTTTTCTTCGATAAATCTTCAGAATTGGTCGTGGACTTCCGTTCTTTTTGCACTCTTGACTTCTTGACTTCGTCTTTCATCCTTTTCTTCAATAAAAGTCCGTAAATGCCCGTGAATGTCCGTGTTTTCTCCACTTTTCACCTTTTCATCCTAAATCACAACAAAAACACAAACCACGCATAATTCCGACATAAAAGACATAAAATACACGTTTTGGTCCGGTTATTATTGTAATTAAGTGGTAGAAAAGATGGGTGTTTACACACCTATCAAATACCCTACACTTGACCATTGCAATGTCCTTATGCAATGCATTAGTTACAAAGCAAGATTACATTTTTCATCATAATTAATCCACGTTTGCCTTTATTAAAGAGTTAGAAAATTAAAATCATACAAAATAAAGAAATCAAAAGCATACCTTGGGTTTTGAAATGTCATGAATAATCATCATCCTCAAGTTTTCACTTTCTCCAAACCAAGTTTAAAAACGAGATCATTGTAATTATAAGTTAGTAAACTATCACGAACTCATGTGGGCTAATTACTCACTTAGACTCCCTTATTCCTAGGTGTATCTCTTATATTTTATTATTTGTCTTGAATGATCACGAGGATGCATTGTTTGACTTATTTCGATAGTTATTTATTCTGAAAATAAAGTGAACGATTTAATCAATAGTTAGCTAAAGGACCAAATCTTTTAAAACTGCTTCTCGGGACCTCATAAAGTTCATATCTTGGCATAACTCGCTTCGCGATTTGAGACCTTTCTCGGACCGATATTTGGCAGCGACTTCATACTTCAATTCTTGAGAGACGTTCATGAAATAATGGTCTTCTCTTCATAATAGGAATTCTTCACTTTGAAGTTTTGAGAGATTCATACTTGGACCACGACTTCTTCATTTTTCTCCAATCTTTATTTTGGACTTTGATATACAACGATCCGCCTCCTTTTATGACTTGGATCTATTTATCCTCATACCTTGTTAGGGTCTTTTCGGATACACTTCTCCATGACTTTTGGGGAGTTTTGCTTTACGTCGTGTGTCTCGATCCTTCATATTGATTTTCGATAAATGATTCTTCACATCACTTTGGATCTTTAGCAACAAAATATAGCCCTCATGCCTTGTTAGGGCCTTTTCGGACTCGCCAATCTTCGCGTCCCGCTTCAATAAGTTATGCCTTGGCTATGAACTCTAATCCATACCGAGCAACTTTTAAACGATCTGGGGCTAGAAGCTAAGTAACTTTTCAAATCGTACAACCTTATTTATTAGCAGATAAATTATTAGCAAGCGATGGGAGAATAGGCTCATAATTAACTCACATAAATTCACGAAAGAATACCGAACTTATAACTGGCTCTATCATCTCTCGTTCTCCACAGTTTAAAATCTCAAGTAATGAGACTCGTGGATACTTAGCCTATTAAATCAAAGTTTTGGGTTTTCGAGTCGCCTATAGGATCTTGCAAATTCTTAGACTTTTTCAAGTTTAGAAATCGCATCTTAAAGTTCCCTTGATAAACGACTCTCTAGGATCAATTATAGGAACTTGCGAAAAGTTCTTGTTCTTAACCCGTGAGAGTTAAGACTTTCGCGTTTTATAGCTCCCTATATAAAAGCCTAGCAAAACTTGACTTAAACATGTTAAGGATACTAGCTAGAGTAAACTCGGATTGAGTCAAAAGATTCACAACTTTTGAAAATTAAAACCACTTATTAAACATTTATTCTAATAGGGAAAGAAAATAACTATACAAAAGGGAAAAACTAATAGGCCAAAATAGATCAAAAATTTTGAAAAATGTCGAAAAATTGATTTTCCGGTTAAAATGAGGACAAATACAAGGAAAAGACCACTTAACTTCGATAGAAGTCCCCCCCTACACTTAAGATAAACATTGTCCTCAATGTTTAAGCATGTGGGGGTAAACTCCCCTACACTTAGGACATTGTGCACGTTGTTTAAATCTCGCTAAGGAAAAGACAACTAAAGAGATTCCTATTTTAATATTGAGAAAATATAAAATAGTGAATCGAAAAGAGTTTAGGATAGAACCGGGAAGAAGTAGAACACGGAATCACGGGTCGTCAAGAATCATCAAGAGTGGATCATTGAAGCTCGAATCCCTGATTAAGAAGTGAGGAGAGGAAAGCAAACCAAAAGGGTCCCCCTACACTTATGATAAAGAAAGCGAAAAGATAGATGCATGGGTTGCCTCCCAAGAAGCGCTTGGTTTTTGTTAACCGAGTCGTGAGCCTGACTCGACCTTGATCATCAACGGAAGAAGCATGAAACATATCCACCAGGATCGAAGACGTAGTTTTCATCCATCAATAAGCAAGAGCTTAAGGCGAACAAGGCAAGCCAAAGAAGAGTAGGCAAGGTTCCCTTAAACAGTGATGGAGCATAGTAGAAGCAAGGATGAAGTGGTACAAGCATGTCTTTAATGGTTCCAAAGATTATTCCTTTTATTGCATCAGGTGGATACTGAGATGGCTTAAAGACTTCAATACCGGGGTCGAACACTTTTTCCTTCAGGGGAAAATAGCACTCAGGCTCAGCCGAGTGTGAAGAAGATCCGCAAAGAAGCACAACCTCGTCCTCAGAAGGAAGACAAAGAGGTGTCAAATCATAAGTGCAACGGATTTCGGTGTCGACCGGTTTCTTCTCCTTGGACAAAATGCTCTTCAAATCCAAAGTAGGATCAAGACGATAATCTTCAAAGTCCAAAGGAGGAGCATCACTCTCATGAGGGAAGTATGTGTTGAGAAATTCAAAGAAATCTTCCTCAAATGAATAATCGTCCAAAGTAGGATCGAGTGATGGCGGAGGATCTTCATCATGTGAAGAATCGCTCGAGAGAGTATCAGCCTCATCAAAATCATCGAAAGTGGGCAGCTCGGGATACTCAGAAGTACAATCAAAATCATCCGAAACTGAGCTAGAATCATCATCATAAGCATCAAAGACCGGTTGAGAATCATAAATGGGAGAAGCGTCCAAAGTAGAGTGAGAATCATCCACATTATCTTCAAAGAGTGGATTATCAGTGGAAGACTCGAATAGAGGATTGTCATAGACGGTAAAGTCATCGAGCACATTTATCATATTCACTGATTCTCGGCCTCCAAAAGATTTGCCTGTAAGCTTCCCCATTTTAAAAACTTTTGAATCATCCCCGACTCGTAAGATTAACTCACCTTCGGCCACATCTACTAAAGCTTGTCCGGTTCTCAAGAATGGCCGACCAAGTATTAAAGGAATACGAGGGTCTATTTCATAATCAACTACGACAAAATCGACCGGGAAAGTAAATGTGCCAACTTTGATAAACACGTCTTCGGTTATACCAACGGGGTAAGCGAGAGTGCGGTTTGCAAGTTCGAGAGTCATCTTTGTTGGAATGAGATCGGGCAATGATAATGTTTTCCAAACACTTAGTGGCATCAAATTAATACTAGCCCTGAGATCAGCAAGGGCAGTAAATTCTTCAGTTTTGTTGAACACGCAAGGCAACACAAAACGACCGGGATCTCCAAGCTTTTCCGGAAGTTCTCTAAGAAGAACTGCAGAGCAGTTTTCATTTAATCGTGTGCTGGCGAGTTCAATCAGCTTCTCCTTCTTGCTAAGCAATTCCTTGAATGCTTTGACAAATTTCGGCATGTGGCAAAGTGCTTCAACTAGGCTAATGTTGATGGTCATTTTAGATAGCATATCCACATATTTCGATACTTGACAGTCATTCTTAGTTAGCTCGTTGGTCTTGCCTATGCGAGAAGGGTATGGGATTCTAGGTTGATAAGGGTTAGGTGAAGGTGTAGTTGGTGAAGGTTGTGATGTTGAAGGGTCCTTCCGAGATACATCGTCATGACGAGGCGGAGACGGTAATGGTGTACTAACACTAGGTGTAGGAGGAGTAGGGATACATGGTGGTGGAGGAGGTGTAGATGATGGTGGTGGGAGAGGTGGATCGACAATGGTAATTCCACTACGCGTAGTTATAGCACTCACATTAGCTCTCAGATTAGTGACGGTGTTTGAAGGTAGAGAACCCGAAGAAGAAGAAGGTTGAGCTTCGGGCAAGAAACTAGCCAACAGATTCTTTAATTCAGTTATTTGAGTGATGAAGGAGGATTGAAGATTATCACGAACCTCGGTTCTGATGTCATTACCTTGCTTCAAGATATCTCCTTTCAAATTGATTATTTGGCTCTGTAGATTCTTGATTTGCTCACCTTGAGTTCTCATGATGGTGTCAACATCGGGATTAATGGGTGGGTGTTGTTGGGTGGGTGGTTGATAAGGGTTAGAAGCACGAGGTGGGATTTGGTTGCTTCTATTGTAGTTGTTGGCGGGGTTTTGGTTTTGAGGAGAAAAACCGGGTGAAAGGTAATTGTTGGAACGGTAGCTCAGCAGATTTCTATCCCCTTGTTGTCTAGCTTGGTAATTTTCCGGTGAATAATTACCGTAAGCAGCATACATATTTTCCGGATTTCCTTGTGTCGAAGGACAATCGGTGTATGAGTGAGGACCGCCACATGTTTCACAAGGATTAGCAACCGCTTTAACTTGTTGTTGTTGTTGGTTTCAAGCGAGAAGCGTAATACTTTTGCTCATTTCAGCCATCATGCGGGTGAGTTCGGTCATCTCAGGGTTTGCTGAGGTTGAGGAAATATTGACTCTCGGGTTGTTCCTAGAAGAAGCAGAGGAATCCCAGTTCTTGTGGTGAGTAGTCATGTTCTCAATTAACTCTCTACACTCCTCGGGTCTCCTTTTCATGAATGTGCCACCGGCGGCTGCATTGATCGTATCACGATCTCGAAAAGTCAATCCGTTGTATAAAGTATCAATCAATGTGACGGGAAGCATGTTGTGGTTTAGACAACGGTCGATCAAAACATTATATCTCTCCCAAGCGTCAAAAAGAGATTCATCGGGATCTTTGATAGGTGTGAAAACACCCATCTTTTCTACCACTTAACTACATTAAAACGGGACCTAAACGTATATTTTATGTCGTAAATGGCGGAATTATGCGTGGTTTGTGTTTTTATTGAGTTTCAGGGTCGAGAAGGTGAAAATTGGAGAAAACACGGCTTTCACGGGCTTTTATTGAAGTAAAAGACAAAAGACGAAGTCGAAAGATCAAGAGTGGAAAAAGAACGGAAGTTCAAGACCAATTCTGAAGATTTATCGAAGAAAAAGTCAAAAGATGGAAGTTTACCAAAAGCCGAAGAACTCAAGTATAATTTATTGAAGAATTACAAGGCGAGTTCAAAGAAATCCCGAGCCAAAGTCATTATAGTCCAAGATTTAAGAAGATTAAAGAAAGGAGGGACCTAATGACGCAATTAAGGAAAAGAGGAAAGAGGGGAGGAAGCTTCCTTCCACTAATCCCTTCCTCCCCTATAAATACACAATATAGTCCATTTGTTGAAGTTGTTGGAGGCTTGACAAGCCTCTCTTCCCCATTTTCATTCTTCTTGTTCCTTAAATTTATGCACTTTAATTCTCATGTAACGCACCTTTAATTCTCTTTTAATTCCAAGTAAGTTACCTTTAATTGTTGTTAATCTTTATCTTATTGCTAATCTCCTTCTTCCTTTCTTGTTTGATTTGTTCTTTATCTTCATTGTTCATGTTCTTGAATTTTTATGCTTTTGATCAAGTGGGTTTTGATTGATTTGGCTTTATTTGTTAGTTTTGTTGATTTGTTTTGATTGATTATTGTTAGTTGATGTTTAGTGGTTATTTTGGGTTAATCTTTTGGTTGATCTTGATTGATTTTGCTTAAATTCGTGTTCTAGTACTTTTCCCTGTTCTTCGTTCCTGCTACTGTTAATATTGCCCAGTTAAAGTTCCGAACCAAATTTCTTGTCAAAAAAGTTCCGAACCGATTTATTCAAAAAGTTCCGAACCGAAACTTTTGAAAAGTTCCGAATAAAAAAAAAAAAAACTTCCGAACCAATTTTTTCAAAAAAACTTCCGAACCAATTTTTTCAAAAAACTTCCGAACCAATTTTTTTTCAAAAACTTTCGAACCAACTTTTTTCAAAAACTTCCGAACCAATTTTTTCAAAAACTTCCGAACCAATTTTTTTCAAAACTTCCGAATCGGATCTTTAGAAAAAACTTCTGAACCAATGGCTAAAAAAAGTTCCGAATCGGAACTTTTAATAACTTCCGAATCAAACAAATGGTCCACCTGCTAGCTTGCTAGCTTGTCCTTTGTTTCCCGCCAAATTAAGCAGGCAGCTTGGCTGCTTCCAGCAGCTAGCCTGCCTGCTTGTTTTTTTATTAGTATTGTTCCGTAATTGTCTAGTTTTATCTGAAAGTTGTTCCGATTTTATTTTTGAAAGTTACGTATTTTTAGTTGAATTTTTCTTCCAATTTTAAAATTAATATTTTTTCGTAAAGTTCAAGTTTTATCTTTTATTTAGTACCCGCTTTAGGTTTTGCCTCGTTTAGCTTTAAAATACCATTTTAGTTTTGTTCTCTCCTTTTTCATTTAGTAAACTTTATTTTCGAGTCGATAGTTAATTTCGTCTTTTAGATTTATTTTTATTAATTGTTTCGCTTTAAATTACGTTTTATTATTTGTTTTAATATTCATTTTAATATCGTTTTAACTTTTAGTTTTTAATATTCACCTTGTTTTACTTTTATTATTTGTACTTGTCTTTAGTTTGTTTTTAAATACCTTTCACATTTACTTTTTATATAGATAATCAACTTCCCTTTTTTCTTAACCAAAAACAATTGAGTCACACATTTAACCGAAAATCAATTCGATTAGACACCGAGAAACGAACTTTTTCAACTAGTAAAATCTCTACATTAAAATGGCGCCGCTGCCGGCTCTTTTCGTGAAGATCGAAGGTTTTTTGTGAGTGACGCGTTGGATTTTGGGATCCGTTCACTTGTGAACGTTATTTTTCTTGTCAAAAATTTTCAAAAATCCAAAAACATTTGAAAAATCATAAAAAGCATTTCTTTTTCAAAGTTTTGCACCAAAAATATTCTTCTTGCTTATCTATCTTTCTTTATGGATTTTTATGTCCATTGCGTCCGGTGTGGGAAACAATTATCTGGGAACAACTCTTGTCAATGGTGTACATGTGAACGGTGCGGAAACGATATCGACTACACACAATCCGGATTTTGTCCTTTGTGCAACTCGACTAATTCGTACTTTTTGAACCTACCTCCTGTTCCCCCGTGCATCTATTGTGGAAGCGATTCTCATTGGCATGTTTCGTGCCCGGTTCGATACCCGTATGGTCACGGGCAAGAACCGGGGTACAATTATGACAATGAAAATAGCTATCCACAAGATGCACTTGATTTTTCTCCATACCCGGTTTGCAACAACTGTGGGGGTCCTCACGATACCTATTATTGTCAACCAATGAATTATTATGAGCAAAATCCGGATCCTCAGTTTTCTTCACCTATGGACTATTATGAACCAAACCCGGTTTCTAATTATTCCCAACCGATGAACAACTATGAGCCACAACCTTGCTATAATTCAGGTTTTCAACACTATGAGCCCCCACCGCACTCACTCGATCATCAGCCTCGTCACGGGATGAGTTACCAAGAACTAATTGTCGATCTTGCTACAGCTTTTCAAGCACAATCAAAAGAGCTTTTACACACGCTGCGAACTTGTATGGAGTCATGTTTACAGCCGCAAGATCAGACGAGTACTCATATCACTGAGCATATTATTGGCCCTATAGATAATGAGGAGAGTGATGACGATATTGAGGTTATTTTCGACGAGGAGGAATTTCTAAAGCAAAATACTTCACTCCTTAGTGATGATAGTTTTCACATTCCTGAGATCGATGAGTTTCTTGCTATTGATACACCCGTGGAATACACATCCGGGTATTCTGATGAGGAAGGAGATATACTTTTTCTAGATGATTTATTACACGATGACACCACACCTTCTATCCCAGAGGTGAAAAGATGTGAATCTTCTGAAAAAGGGACGCAGGTGAAAGGTAATTGTTCTCATACTTCTCATATTATATTGCCACCTCATCCTCCCACGTGCACACCCAAGCGGGTGATGTATCACTTTTACTCTACTCGTCTTATACCGGGAAATGAGGATGAGTGCTTTGACCCGGGAGGTGACATTGATTATGCTATGATTGATAACAATACGGCTTTGCCGTTTGCTCAGCATTCATTGTCTTTGGGGGATGACAATGTGCTTACTATACCCAACCCACCTCCCGTGGATCTTGAATTCACATACTATACGTATGTTGAAAGGACCTTTCTCCCTTTCAAGACTTATCCCCCCGCCTCTCCTTTGTTGATGTCCTCCGGGAATGAGGACAAGGTTTTGATCCCGGTATCACATTCGAGGCTTCCCCATGGACCATTTAATTCGGGGACGAGTCAGGCTCGTGACTCGGTTAACAAAAACAAGCGCTTTTTGGGAGGCAACCCAATTATCTATCTATTTTCAACATAAGTGTAGGGGGCCCCGTTGGTGTTTCTTGTTCTCTTTCTTATCATATGCAGGGATTAGAGCTTCAAAGACACACTCTTGATGACTTTTGACGAACCGTGATTCTGTGTTCCCTTCTTCCCGGTTCTATCCTAAACTCTTTTCGATTCACTATTTTATATTTCTCAATATTAAAATAGGAATCTCTTTAGTTGTCTTTTCCTTGACGCGATTTAAACAAAGTGCACAATGTCCTAAGTGTAGGGGAGTTTACTCCCACATGCTTAAACATTGAGGACAATGTTTATATTAAGTGTAGGGGGGACTTCTATCTAAGTTAAGTGGTCTTTTCCTTGTATTTGCCCTCATTTTAACCGGAAAATCAATTTTTCGACATTTTTCAAAAATTTTAATCTATTTTGGCCTAGTTGTAGTCCCCTTTATTTTTGCTATTTTTCTCCTATTTAAATAAAATGGTTTTAACAAGTTTAGTTATCTTAGATATATTAGGCCCGTTGTGAATTTTTTGACTCAACCCGAGTTTACTTATCCAAGTTCACTCTAGCTAGTATCCTTAACCATGTAGACCTTAATTGGTTTATTAGGCTAAGCATCCACGAGTCTCATTCCTTGAGATTTTAAATTGTGGAGAACGAGAAATGATAGAGTTGGTTACAAGTTTGGTATTCTCTCATTAACTTATGTGAGTTAATTATGATCTTTTTCTCCCATCACTTGCTAATAAATTATCTGCAATAAGTAAGGTCGTACGATTTGAAAAGTTACTTAGCTTCTAGCCCAAGATCGTTTAAAAGTTGCTCGGTAATGACGAGAGTTCATAGCCAAGGCATAACTTATGAAGCGGGGCGCGAAGATTGGCGAGTCCGAAAAGGCCCTAACAAGGCATGAGGATTCCATTTTATTGCTGAAGATCCAAGGTGATGTGAAAAGCATTATTCCCAAAGTCAATATGAAGGATCAAGACTCACGACGAAAAGCAATCAACTCCCAGAAAGATCATGGAGAAGTCTATCCGAAAAGACCCTAACAAGGTATGAGGATAAATAGATCCAAGTCCGAAAAGGAGGCGGATCGTTGTATCTCGAAATCCCAAATAGAGATTGAAGAAATAATCATGAAGTCGTGGTCAACAAAGTTGGAGTACCCCTCAAAAGTTTCCAAGTGAAGAAACTCTATTATGATGAGAAGACCATTATCTCAAGAACGTCTCTCGAAGATATGAAGTATGAAGTACATGCCAAATATCGGCCCGAGAAAGGTCTCAAATCGTGAACCAAGTTATGCCAAGATATGAACTTTTTGATATCCCGAGAAGCAGTTTTAAGAGATTTTGTCCTTTAGCTAACTATTGATCAAATCGTCCTACTTTGCTTTCAGCTTGAATAAATTATCGAAATAAGTCAACAATGCATCCTCGTGATCATTCAAGACAAAAATAAAATATAAGAGATACCCATAGGAATAAGGGAGTTTAAGTGATTAATTGAACCGCATGAGTAAATGTTTGTTATGCTAACTTGCACTAACAATGATCTTGTTTTTAAGCTTGGCATGGGGAACGTGAAACTTGAGGGTGATAAACATTCATGACACACAAGCCCTAATGTAAGCCTTAGATTTCTTTACATGTTTCTTCCTTGTTGCATCTTGTTATTTTCTATCTTTTCTTTAGTTGTTTAATAAAGGCCAAGGTAGGTTGATTATGATGGAAAGTGTAAACCTTGCTTTATCACTAAGCATTGCATGAGGGCATTGCAATGGTTAAGTGTAGGGGATTTGATAGGTGTGAAAACACCCATCTTTTCTACCACTTAACTACATTAAAACGGGACCTAAACGTATATTTTATGTCGTAAATGGCGGAATTATGCGTGGTTTGTGTTTTTATTGTGTTTCAGGGTCGAGAAGGTGAAAATTGGAGAAAACACGGCTTTCACGGGCTTTTATTGAAGTAAAAGACAAAAGACGAAGTCGAAAGATCAAGAGTGGAAAAAGAACGGAAGTCCAAGACCAATTCTGAAGATTTATCGAAGAAAAAGTCAAAAGATGGAAGTTTACCAAAAGCCGAAGAACTCAAGTATAATTTATTGAAGAATTACAAGGCGAGTTCAAAGAAATCCCGAGCCAAAGTCATTATAGTCCAAGATTTAAAAAGATTAAAGAAAGGAGGGACCTAATGACGCAATTAAGGAAAAGAGGAAAGAGGGGAGGAAGCTTCCTTCCACTAATCCCTTCCTCCCCTATAAATACACAATATAGTCCATTTGTTGAAGTTGTTGGAGACTTGACAAGCCTCTCTTCCCCATTTTCATTCTTCTTGTTCCTTAAATTTATGCACTTTAATTCTCATGTAACGCACCTTTAATTCTCTTTTAATTCCAAGTAAGTTACCTTTAATTGTTGTTAATCTTTATCTTATTGCTAATCTCCTTCTTCCTTTCTTGTTTGATTTGTTCTTTATCTTCATTTTTCATGTTCTTGAATTTTTATGCTTTTGATCAAGTGGGTTTTGATTGATTTGGCTTTATTTGTTAGTTTTGTTGATTTGTTTTGATTGATTATTGTTAGTTGATGTTTAGTGGTTATTTTGGGTTAATCTTTTGGTTGATCTTGATTGATTTTGCTTAAATTCGTGTTCTAGTACTTTTCCCTGTTCTTCGTTCCTGCTACTGTTAATATTGCCCAGTTAAAGTTCCGAACCAAATTTCTTGTCAAAAAAGTTCCGAACCGATTTATTCAAAAAGTTCCGAACCGGAACTTTTGAAAAGTTCCGAATAAAAAAAAAAAAAAAAACTTCCGAACCAATTTTTTCAAAAAAACTTCCGAACCAATTTTTTCAAAAAACTTCCGAACGAATTTTTTTTCAAAAACTTCCGAACCAACTTTTTTCAAAAACTTCCGAACCAATTTTTTCAAAAACTTCCGAACCAATTTTTTTCAAAACTTCTGAATCGGATCTTTAGAAAAAACTTCCGAACCAATGGCTAAAAAAAGTTCCGAATCGGAACTTTTAATAACTTCCGAATCAAACAAATGGTCCACCTGCTAGCTTGCTAGCTTGTCCTTTGTTTCCCGCCAAATTAAGCAGGCAGCTTGGCTGCTTCCAGCAGCTAGCCTGCCTGCTTGTTTTATTATAGTATTGTTCCGTAATTGTCTAGTTTTATCTGAAAGTTGTTCCGATTTTATTTTTGAAAGTTACGTATTTTTAGTTGAATTTTTCTTCCAATTTTAAAATTAATATTTTTTCGTAAAGTTCAAGTTTTATCTTTTATTTAGTACCCGCTTTAGGTTTTGCCTCGTTTAGCTTTAAAATACCATTTTAGTTTTGTTCTCTCCTTTTTCATTTAGTAAACTTTATTTTCGAGTCGATAGTTAATTTCGTCTTTTAGATTTAATTTTATTAATTGTTTCGCTTTAAATTACGTTTTATTATTTGTTTTAATATTCATTTTAATATCGTTTTAACTTTTAGTTTTTAATATTCACCTTGTTTTACTTTTATTATTTGTACTTGTCTTTAGTTTGTTTTTAAATACCTTTCGCATTTACTTTTTAATTAGTTATAGATAATCAACTTCCCTTTTTTCTTAACCAAAAACAATTGAGTCACACATTTAACCGGAAATCAATTCGATTAGACACCAAGAAACGAACTTTTTCAACTAGTAAAATCTCTACATTAATCTTGCATGAAACCGCTGATCTGATTGCGAAGGCTTGTGACCATGGATGGTGGAAAGTAGCGCGAAAGAAAGCGTTGAGTCATATCATCCCAAGTGTGAATAGAATTCTTCGGGAGACGATCAAACCATTTCTCAGCATGATGCGATAAAGTATGTGGAAAGAGTTGTAAGCGGAGAACATCCATTGTGGCCCCAGGCAACTTCATGCTTTGGGTGATTGTAATGAACTTGTCGAGGTGTTTGTTGGCATCATCATCAGGCAATCCTCTAAATGGGTTTGTTTGCACTTGCTGAATCATGTGGTGCTTCAACGAAAACTCAGGAGCGTTGATTTGCATCGGCGCAATCGGTCCTCCTCGTCCAAACATGGTTGGTTGACAAAGTTCCTCCATGGTCCGAAGATCAGGCTGTGGAAGAGCATTATTGTTATTATTATTATTATTGAGGTTCGGTGGAATGTTGTTCTTAACACCTGCCATATCTAAATCTTCTTGAGGCTCGGGCTCTTGATAATTAGAAGATCTAGTACGCATACACATGAAAATGCAAAAGAAAACAAAACCAAACACAAAGACAATATATATACACAATAAAGATAAAATCTTTTTGGATTTTTGAAATTTTTAATTTTTATGGTTTTTTATCAATTTTTAATTTTTATGAGTTTTTTTTGGAATTTTTTTATGCAAGAAAAGTAACGTTCACAAGTGAACGGATCCCAAAAAGCAACGTGTCTCTCACAGAAAACTGTTGATCTTAACGAAAAGAGCCAGCAGCGGCGCCATTTGATACAAGGCTTTTGCCACCCCGTATAAAAATTAAGTTCGTTTTAGTGGTCTAATCGAATTGATCTTAGTTCTCTATGTGACTCTATTGTTTTTGGTGGAAACAAAGCTGTGTCGTTGTAGTATTAAATGTAAAAATGTGTAAAATGTGCAAAACAATTAAAGTAAAGGTGTGCTTAACGTAAATCTAAGTCTAATTAAAATAAAGGTGCAAGTATTTAAAGCGATACTGAAATTAAAAGGTACTAAAGGAAATAACGTAAACTTAAATCTATCTAAGGCAAACTTAAAGTGCGACTAAAACTAAGGCAAGTCTAAAACTAAGGCAAATAATCTTAAAGTGCAATTAAATAAAAGGCGGGAAAAATAAAGCTTGAAAATAAAATCAAAGACAAAAGCTAATAAGAACCTGAATACAGCTCATTCGGAATAAACCTTCGTTTGGAACAATCACTCGTCCTAAATGTCACCTTTGGTTGAAATGATTCTTCTTCACTTGGAATATTACCAAAATCCTTGATCCGGAACAAATTGATCTGAATATGTCACTTATCCAAAACAATGCTTCGTTTGGAACTTTACTGATTCGAAACTCTCAATTGTTGCCTTGATTCGGAACTTTTTGGTCTCCCTTGATTCGGAAGTTTCCGAATGAAGCTCTTTGATTCGGAAGTTTAGAACTTCCGAATGAGCACCTCTTGAATCGGAACTTTGCCTTGATCCGGAAGTTGGTTCGGAACTTCTAAGAAGTTCCGAATGAAGCACCTTGATTCGGAACTTTTGAGTTCCGAATGAATCTCCTTGATCCGGAACTTTTTGAGTTCCCAATGAAGTGAATTGATCCGGAACTTTCAAGTTCCGAATGAACTAAAGCTTGAGTCGGACTTTCGTTCGGAAGTGTTTGATTCGGAACTTTTGGAGTTCCGAATGAACACTCTTGATCCGGAACTTTGAAGTTCCGGATGAAACCCTTTGGCTCGGAACTTTGGACTTCCGAACGAACACTCCTCCCCTTGATTTGGCTCGGAACTTTTCCTGGAAACAAAGAAACAGAAACCAACCTTCCGAAGAACAAGGAAACAGTAACAGCAGAATAATAACAAATTTAATCAAATAAACACAAACGATCTAACTAAAATAACAACGCATCAATAGTAATCATAAGCAAGCAATATAAAACACGAAATTTAACAACTTTTACCACAATAATCAAAAACCACTTTGGATCAAAATAAAAGCATGAACATAAACATAAACTCAACAAATCAAAGATTAAGAAAGGTAGATAAGAGATTTGACAAGATAAAGTAAAGATTGACAATAATTAAATGAAAACTTACTTGAAATTAAATGAATTTAAGGTGCAAGACAAGGTAATTAAATTGACAAGAAATTAAATGACAAGGTATTTAAATGTGGAAGACTAATTGTCACACTTAGCCAACAAAATGAAAAATGACTAATCCTAATCTATTTATAGGGGAGGATTAAGAAAGCTTCCTCCCCTCTTTCCTTTTCTCTTAATTGCATAATTAAGTCCCTCCTTCTTTTAATCTTCATTAATTGCGTACTTAGTCCTTTTCTTCTAATCTTCTTTAATCTTGGACTTAAGGGACTTTTGGCTTCGGGATTTCTTCGAGCTCGTCTTTAAATTCTTCAATAAAATAGACTTGAATTCTTCTACTTTTGATAAACTTCCGTCGTATGACTTTTTCTTCGATAAATCTTCAGAATTGGTCGTGGACTTCCGTTCTTTTTGCACTCTTGACTTCTTGACTTCGTCTTTCATCCTTTTCTTCAATAAAAGTCCGTAAATGCCCGTGAATGTCCGTGTTTTCTCCACTTTTCACCTTTTCATCCTAAATCACAACAAAAACACAAACCACGCATAATTCTGACATAAAAGACATAAAATACACGTTTTGGTCCGGTTATTATTGTAATTAAATGGTAGAAAAGATGGTTGTTTACACACCTATCACTTCCCCTAGTTGATAGTGGCAAAACTCTATGTGTATCTCTTGTAAGTTGTACATGATCTTAAAATTGCTTCCCCTCAAGTGTAGCATGTATTTCTTCCCCTTTTTGTCACATCAACAGGAAAGTAAACCATGTATGCAATCTTTGAAGATTCTCCAAATGTAGGCTCTGTGTAATGATCTTGAAGAAAAATAAATAAAGTATTCTTGATGTAGAAGTAGAATAACCCAAACCTATGTTCCATATCTTGTACGATGATGTGATGAAGTATGTGGCTGATACAAAAATCCTCATCCTTTGTGAGACACTGAGCACGATAATGTAACTCCTTCAAGTGATAGCAAATATGTGCATAGAGAACCATAAGAAAAATCACATATTCCTAGACTTTGTATCACTTCATCAGTAACCATGTAAGCATAAACAAGTTACCTTTAAAGTCTATGACTGGGAGTGCACGACTTTAAGATATGATAGAACACAAACTCGCGAAAATCTTCTTCGATCGTCAAACTTACCATAAGAATTGTTCCCCTTAAGCTAACACCTCTTCATGACAAGTCAATATCTTCATATGTAAAAGCTGTTAACGAATAACTCTTTCACAAGGCTATCCCGATTACATACTCCAATAAATTAATTCATGAATCGTTGCTAACTCGCCTTAAATCATTAATTCCTTTTATAAATATCCGAGCCATAAATATCAACATGATATTCTAAATTAAAACGGAGATTCCATGTACCTTCGTGTGTAAATACCACCTTTTGTGTGCTAAAAACGTCAAATTTTCTCAAACAGCAGCCTTCCTTGTGTTGTCCAATATCATCTTTATCAAATATCTCTATCAGTTGTATTGTCCGATATCGGACAATACCTATCAGCGTTGGAATTCATATATCGGACGACACTGTCAATGCTATCAGCGTTGACTTACTCTGTCAGCGTCAAAACACTTACTGTCAGCGTCAATTCAAACCTTGTCAGCGTCAATATTCCCTGTCAGCTGACACCATCTGTGGTCAACCTTAAATTTCCATCTATGTCGTATGAAATCCCAAACGTGTGTACTTTATCTTTATCTATTACCCTACATACATGCTGATCACATTCCCTACAAAGTAGGATCACAACTCTCCCCAAAGATCACGCAGGTAATTAGAATAAATATTTAAGGAGATATACTCCTCACACGTTTTACATCCCTGAAAAATAGGAACTCTTCTTGACTTTTGCTTGTATGACCGTTCACCAAAGGAATTTGTTGTATCAATCCCATAATTATCTCCATATATTACGCATGTAAAAATCTTTCCCACATAATCACAGAAACTAATCCAACGTTACTTTAGCAAACATGACATAATTAGATAACCACAAACGTTACCTTCACAGCTCCAGCCATCCAAAATCAGTCTCTTCATACGACATGAACACCACAAACTTAAACATACCTGCTGTTATTATCCCACGTGAGTAGATCTAGGGTTCTGAAAACCTTTGTTATCTTAATAATAACCCACATATGCTCAATACTTCCTTTTGTATCCCACGTGATACAAACATATATCATAACAGTGTATCTTCTGCTGGTTGTCATCATCATAATCTGCTGCTAAACCTCATGGATCTAGGGTTTATTAAGTAAACCCTAAATGAAAAATTACAACAGACATGAACAAGAAACTAGGGTTCGTCATGATTTTTAGAAAATCACTCACCAAAGCTAGTATACTTGATAATAATGAACAAGAGCACATCTTCCTTCCTGTGTAAATACGATCTAGGGTTTGTGGAAAAACCCTAAATCATGATTTTATGTAAAACAGGAAATCTGAATATCACTCATCAGCCAACTTTGACGCCTAATAACTTTTGCCTGGGGATAAAACTCGACAATCCCTCCGGTGGATGTTTAGATATATGTATGTAGAACACACATATAAAATTTCGTGACGATCCAACGTTCAATCAAAAGTTATGACCTTCTGAATACTGTTGCGCACACAAAAACGTCCAGAAAAACCCTAGACGAAATTTTCTTTTCTTCTCGAAACACGAACACCTTGTTGGTCCTAGCATCACGAGCCACGAGGCTCTGATACCAATTGTGGAAACCTTGGTTTCCGGATCTTTTAAGCAACTAGGAATGATCATTGTTCATATGAATAACATAATCAAAGCGGAATTAGAATAACAACCATTAACAAGATGTTTAGGCACAATAACACATAAATAAAACAATTGGGTTGCTAATTATATTGATAATCAACAACCACTAGACGTGTATACATTAAATCCCACGTCTAGTGCACACACACTTTTAGGTTTACATTGTGAATGAATTGATGAATAAAACCTAAGACCCTTGGTTCCTTTTATAGTATAAGGATTAGGGTTTAGAAGAGATAATAATAAATAAACAAGTAAATATTCTATTTAAATAAACTTATGCAGAATATCTTTGCATGTTTATCTAAATAGAAGCTTCCATAAGCTTCTTTGTCTATGTTTTGTCAATGCTTGAATTGCATGTAACAATGATTAGATTGTACATAACAACTCTTGAGCCAACAACGCTGGATTTGTTCTTGTCAACACCTAAATTGCTCTTGACAACGCTTAGACAATATCTTCATGTTTTCTTCATTTTTGAGTTTCTGCCACATCAACTTTTTGACCCAACACACATTTATAATCATTTATACATTATAGAACATATATCAAATGCCTATTAAAACACATGAGTACATTTAAGAGCGATATAACTTTATATTTATCTTTCATAGTAATGAAGCATCAAGAGTCCTTTAGGAGTACAAATCAACTGTTACTGATTATTGTAAACCTTTTCGAAAATAATGAGTACCAGCTACTTTTAAAATTATTTACTAAAGGTATATTTCTTAATAATAGTAACCAGTTTCATCATGATCCCAAGACTAAGGTTCTGTTGTAAGCATAATTACTACCATACATCTTACTTAAGAACCTATAAATCAATAATCATAAATAAGTATCCGTCACAGACAACTGTACTTACAATTAACATCATGTATCCGAGTTTACAAAGATTAGCGGTTGTGAATTGTAGTGAGATTGGATTGTTGGATGTTGTAGAAAGCTGTGTTACTTTACAAGAAGTGGTACTGCATTGTTGGAAGTTTTAGGCCTCTTGAGGATTTTCGACTGCAGCAGGGGTGTTTGGCTACTCCTGCAGTAGTTCCCAAGCAATACCCAAAACCCCTAATTACGTCATGTTCAAACATACACATATAAAAATAATAAATTACATAACACTCTGAAATTTTTTATGTATTATAATTTCCACACACTTAAGCTTTGTAAACAATCCGAAATTAAAACTACGCAAATCATCAACTTCTGATCCACCAGTAAAGTTGACACATTTGTCAACATATGCTTCAAGGAGTACTAAGACTTGTGGCACTAAATTTTCCGTTCTTATAACGGTTTCACTGAGTTCTATTCCTTGTGCTTCAGCACCACGAGTAACAACTCCTCTCAGATAAACGGCTCAAATCTCGACCGAGAGATGGAGCTGCGACTTTTGAGGACTGAGTTTGGGCTTGCTTGTGAATGATAGAGTTATTTTTTTCTTCAATAAACATCGGCTTCTGTTTTAGTTAAGGAACCGTGACACTTTGATATCGTTTTGGGGTTCCTTCATAAAGGTTTTGCAAATCAAAGTCTTACTAAACATGAGCGTACACACACACACACATCATGAATCAAACTTTTACTTTTGACAATTAAATGTGGAATGACCCAAATAATTTGCAAGTTATTTTCATGAAGCCTAGTTTAACCCAAACTCGGTGTCACACACTTGAGTACTCCTAAGGGAGATGTCATTTTCATTGGTCGGAAATACATGATTTTACCATCTATTAAACAAGATGAACCATATAAAAGGGTATGACGATTTCAACTCATTTACTTATAAATGGGTTGATGCAGCTCATGTTTCATCTAACCTGCCAAATGGGGAGATTATTGTCAAGTTTTTTGATCTAATAAACAAACAAAAATCACCAAGAACAGAAGGTATGAAGGATGGAAGAATTGTAATCTTTCACATCTTGATACATAAAGTTCTCACGCATCAATCTACCCTTCATTCTCTCTAAATGCTCGTCAATTTGGCATGATTGACATGACAAAGGACCCAAAAACTCAATTTTCTCTTATTGGCTCTGATAAATCTTATCAATATAGTAAAATTGTTCAAAACTTTAACCAAGATACAAGAAAAAGATACAAAAACCTTTAGGGGATTTGCATGTAATCCAAAATACAAACTTACTAGAACGATTTTCTTGAAAATTGCAAATGATTGATCTCCTAACGAATAGGAACACCTTCTTCAATGAGACTATTCAACGCCCACAAATCAATGTCATCGAAATCGATTATCGGGGCTTATTGATCAGATCAAAACCTGAAAATCAATCAATATAATTAAAACCTGAAATTATATTGATCAGATCGGGGCTTAATATGCGTTGCAAGGTTTATCATGAATAGGATTTTGTTAGATTCACAAACCACAAAGATTAGAGTTAGAAAAGAAGAAAGACGGAGAAAATGAATGATATTAGGGTTTGAGAGGGAAGCGCTTGTGTGTGTGTTTTCAGCGGCAGTGGGGATAGAATAGTAAAAAAACTGCTTTTTTTGTCTATTTTATATAGGTGTGTTTTCAAAACGCCGCATTTTTTAAAACTACGATTTCAAAAAACGAATTTCGGAAGATTTTGATATTTTTTAGAAAAATCAAATCTTTTTGGTTTAGAGGGGCCATGTCACATATGACTGGGATTAAAGAGTGTGGTTTCAAGTCATACTTATACCTTTATATATATATATATATATATAAATATATATATAAATATATATATATATATATATATATATATATATATATATATATATATATATATATATATATATATATATATATATATATATATATATATATATATATATATATATATATATATATATATATATATATATATATATATATATATATATATATATATATATATATATATATATATATATATATATATATATATATATATATATATATATATATATAAATATATATATATATATATATATACATATATATATATATATATATATACTTTTATCTATCCAGAATTTACTTATTTTAACATATCAAAAGTTTGTTATGAGTTGAGGGTCTTAACCTATTCCAATCGCTTAGATCTCTTCCAGATCCTTTATTTAGCATATAAACAAGGACTCATATTCATATGAATGTCCATGCTCATCCCTAAGTACCCAAACCAACCCGAAACATTATTTGTAGACAGGCTGATCCAAAAACTATTTTGACCTACGACTGTTGTAACCCACTTTTTCCCCACTTCCAGACCTCTAATTTAGCTCTCGTTTCTTTTTTTCAAAAGATTATTTAAATACCTTTAAGTGAGTACCAAATTTTAGTTTAGAAAGTTTACCAAACTCTAGATATGATCAAAACAATTAACACAAACTTCTGCCCAGGTTTTAAAATTGAACTTAACATAACTAGTCTAATTAATTACCCACATCATGTATAATTCTAATACCTAATTAATCTCAACATGTTTAAATCATTAAAATACATAATTTATGTTAAACATCACCCTAGATCCATCATCAATTGATTAAGAGTAATTAGAAAACAAATAATTTAAAAGGATTAACAAAGGTTTTACCTTAAATTTAATGGAAGATGAAAAACTATGAAAACCCTAATTTTTCTCTTGTAGTCAATGCCTCTTTTTTTCTCCAGGTAATTATGAGTGTTTTTTATTTAGTTAAAACCTTATATAGTTTATCCAAAAAAGTCCAAGCCCAAGTACAAAACTAGTTTCCTTTTTTCCTTTTTTCTTATGTTTTGGTTCGACCCAAACCAACCCCTTTTATTATTATTATTTTAATTTTTTTTATTATTAATTAATGTATTAATAATATTACCTTAATTTACCTTAATTTATTTCAGCTCCCAAAGTCCTCAAAACCTTAAAACCGTAAAGCTAGTCAATTTTACATGATTACCGTAAAATACGTAAAATACACTATTTTATGAAAACTCTCAAAATAAGTTATTAACTAAATAACTAAGTCTAAACTAACTTAAAACTAACCCGTAAATTATTCCCGACATTAAATCCTTAGTCTGAGACCTCTAAATACTAAATCTCGTATTCGTAAATATACGATTTACTATAATACATATAATTATTTACGTACACATATAATCTTAAAATAACACCATTTCATCACATAAACATATAAGAGCACATAATTCTATAAAACATACTCATAATAAAACTAAGTGACGAACCCCAAAAACCGTGGTTGTCACATCACTCTCTCCTAATAGAAATCTCGTCCCGAGATTTATTCTCAAACTCTATCCCAAATCAGCCCCATGTTAGCCCTCTAAGTGTTCATTATCCCAAATAACCAAAACACTAGTTTAAACCATGTTGTACGAAAATTAACCTTGAACCAGACACTTGTACAAATAAATTCGACCTAGCTACTGACCTCCATTTACTATACAATCCGAATTTTTGAAAAGTACGTTCCGAGTATAAAATTTTAGGATTTTGAATCACCCAAAAAGCTTTAAAAACGAATAAGTTACGACCAAAACGATTTTACCCTAAAACACCACATTAATTACCATATTCAAAACCTAATTTATTTTAATTCTGGAAAATTAAAGGCCCTCACCCATCGTATGATTAACTACATGATTTTAACATATTTAATTAAATAAGAACAAGAATTTAATTAAAGATCATTAGCTTTAGGTGATCAAAACCAAATTTATTTTTTATAAACAAGCCATGCCTATATGTTAAAGAATTTATATTCCACCTTATTTCAAACACGTTACCGACACTTTATCCTTATTTCCCCAACTACAACGACTATTTTACTATTTGCAAATTTCATTTTTTTTACCATGTAAGACTCAAAACAAAAGATATCATTTTCCCCAAACAAACAAAAAACAAAGGAATTCTTAAACTATATCAATAGCCTCTACGCTAAAAGTACCGTACAAACGAACACAAGAAATGAGGACTCGACAAATGCGCTACTACGGAAGTGGAACATCTCAAAGAGGGATGAGCTAACAAACCATCCCAAGAATACAACCGATAAGTAGAAGGGAAATATACATATATTGGTATAGGTATACATACACTCACATCCAACAAACATGCAATCAATCCACTGCCCAGAATAGTCCATATAATATACATACTGCCACATTTTACCACGACCAATATACTATAAACAAGCATGTATTAACTCTCTTTCATGTAATCATATTTGAATGTCCATGGTGTTGTGGCACATATATAATTACGTAGGCCTCCGTAATTATACATGTTCCTTTTCACCAATGTACTCCCTCCTATGATGACACATATAAGAAATTAATACTACACATAACACATCAATATATCAACTCAAATAAGCACATAACCACATCCAAGGTTGTAGAAATCGCTAGGCGTTAGTGAGGCGGTTGACCACCTTCGAGGCGGAATTCGTCTAGGCGGCACCTAGGCGCCGCCTAGGCGGATTGGAATTTTATGCATAAAAAATTATAAATAATACGTATAACATGACAAAATACTTCTAATTTCTAATAATTCAAAGTTCACATTGTTTGAAGTTGAAAAATAGACAAATGAACATAACAATTTAAGGACTTAAAACTTCAAACGCGACATACAGTTCTGTTGGTTCCAATTCTAACAAAAAATCCATTACTTTATGTTAACAATCATAGGTTTATCTTTGATTTTAAGATATTATGTTAAAATAATTATGGAAATTATATATTAGAAAGAAAATTCTTAATTTTTTGTAAAAAAATATTGACTTTCTTTGACTTTTTGACCGCCGAGGCCGCCTAGCTCCGCATAGGCGCCGCCTAACACCGCCTAGGCGGATGTTTGACCGCCTTTTGACTTTTCCGCCTAGCTTGACCGCCTATCCATAAATCTAGGCGGAGTATGACCGCCTAGCGCCTAGGCGGTCGCCTAGCCCGCTTTTTATAACACTGACCACATCAATAAAATAAGGACTAAAACTCAATGTATTAAAATAACATAGCCAATGCATGAAACATATAAACTCGTAATCCGGCTGAACCAGCATAGACACAATTCAAAATATATAAAGAAATATGAAAGCATAATCAACCAAAATTTAACAATGACTAGTGTGGACGACTATGGTTCAACCCGCACTAGTCAAAACTCGAAAGGAAAATAAACATGCGATTAAGTATGGACGACTATGGTTCAATCCATACTAGTCTAAAATTTGATAAGAAGAAACATGTGACTAAGTATGGACGTATATGGTTCAATCCATACTAGTAAAAAAAATTCGATTAAGAAAACATCGTAAATACGAATCGACAATATCCGGAATAATATCAATCAATATTATAAAAGTAGTTCATATACCAATACGGAAATTTGTATTTAATCAAATCATATACTATAATGTATATGCAGGGACCCTTAAGCTATAGACTAGGCTAGGCAACCTAATTCTCTATAACCATTGTCTCTGATACCATTCTGTCACACCCCACCATGGCGGAATATGGGGCGCGAGCTATGGATATCATCACAACAAACGGTGTCTCTATAGAGAAAACTAAAATGCAACTATAATGTCATACATGGCGACACAAATGTCGTGACAATATCTCAAACCAAATACAGGAGTCTAGGTAAGTAGATAAAAGTCCTACCTCTTACCAAAGACAAACAAATAACAAACATCAAACATATAGGTGTCTAACAGTATCACTTATTCAAATAACAAATCTAAATCTAAGAGGAAGTAGATTCTCCAAAATGCATCTTAGCAGCTTCTAAACTCTAGCCACTTCTAAAATCATCTTTCACAACTCCCTCACCTAGAAAATGACACTAAAATCTGTCAACATAAAGTTGGTGAACATATGTTTAAACTATCTAGAACATCATAAGAAAACCTTGTCAACCGATGTAAATAAGTTGAAGAAAACAAGTAAAAGCAATGGACCATAATGTGATAATCATGTTACATAGAACTACAAACAAAACTCAAATCAAATACCACTTACATCTATAATTCACAAAACAAACTATAATAATTAGAACAAACAATAAGAACAATACAATACACCTGTCCGGATCTTTCCCACATCCCGTATGAAAGATGAACCATATCCCCGTTGAGATATCTTTTCCCCGAGGAGACGATGTACAAGAACTCAAAACGCATATCATAACACATAACAAAACACATAAGTAAGCGTATCACACATTAGCACATATATGTCCACTCATTTAAAAAAACATAGTATTAAGACATTTAAAACATTACAAATGTCATCTGATCTCATATTGGAAAAACATTTAAAAACATAGTGAAAATGGGACTATGAACTCACCTGAAAGAGCTTCTCCAAGTTCCTGTGCACTAGCAAAAATCTAACACAACAATTCATACAATAAAGAAAATAACCAATAAATCAAAATGGATCATCAACCTATGATGGATGTCTAACTCTCATATACTTTCTAACCTCATCTTATGGCTGCAAGTCTCTCATTACACCCCTCTATAAGCCATTAACCTTGTTAAGTTCATAACCTATCCCGTTATCATTATACTCAAAACAGTCATGTTTTTCTCACCCCAAACTATGGGTCGGACTCCCCCATAATTAAACCCATACTTTCTGTAAAGAAAAATCTGTACCCTTACATGTGTTAGCTTCATCTCACAATTTTCCCCAACCTTAAAGCTACTGTTAATGCCCTGATATATATATATATATATATATATATATATATATATATATATATATATATATACTAGCTTCGTAACCCGCCTAACGGGTGAGGTCGTTTCTTTTTTTGTTTCAGAGGGTTTTTGGTTCGTGCGTTTTACTTTCTTGAATTTGTAATTCACCTTTCAGTATATTTTAGTTATAATTTACTCTTAATTAAAGTTTATTTGTGGTCAACGGACGGGGTTGTCTTTTTTCATCTAAATGAATAGTTAAAGAAGAATCCATGACTCCGTGACTCAATTAGATTGACCCGACGATCAAACCCGTTATCCGATAACTTAATCGACTTGATCCGGGGACAAAGCATAACCGATATATTGCTTTAATATTGTTGGAAATACGTTTGTACGTATTTAGGAAGATTCGGTCACTCCAACAATAGATTAAGTAGTAGCTCATAGTCATTGTTATTAAGTTAAACAAAGTTAGCAAAGCCTAGTCCATAAAGACTAAGGCCACGGCCCAACTTGTAAGCCCAAGCCCATCTCATGGGCTTGGGTATATAAACCCTCTCCTTAGATGGAGAGGGTGTGGTTTTCATTTTATTTTACACATAGTTAATCGCTTTATCTCTCTAAAGTGTGTGTGAAATTATCTATCTTTCTATCTCTTTCTCTCTCTAAAATATAAGCAAGATTTACGTATCCCACAATGGTATCAAGAGCCATGGGATGATTGTTTGGTTTTTGTGTTTGTGTTCTAGATTCTATCGCCTATTTTGATCCAAATTCACACGTACCAATTTTTTTTGTGTTTTTACAGTTTAATCTTGATATACTTCATCTACTTACTTATTGTAGTGAATTGGTATTGTTATTTTGATTAAAAACACAAATTTTTTGGGTGTTTGATTCTTTTTTAGGCTTAGAATCTCAAATTTGTTGTGCTTTGTACTGTCCGAGAAAAGTGGTAACCATAGTATGATCTGTGTATTGTGATCGCATAAACCTGGGGTTTCTACTTGCGATCCAATAGCACGATCACATAATACGATCACTCACTGTGATCACAGGCCACGATCTGAGTACGATCGTTGGGTACGATCACGAGTGCGATCCGAGTACGATGAGGGTGCGATCAAACGAGTACGAACCAAGTACAATCGTTGGGTACGATCAAACGAGTGCGATCCGAGTATGATCGTTGGGTACGATCAAGGAGTACGATCACTTGTCACGATCAAGGACTGCGATCCCCGCTGCGATCTGAGTACGATCCACACTGCGATCTGAGTACGATCCCCACTGCGATCAAGTGTTGCGATCCAACATTTTTCAAAAACGTGTTTTTGAAAATTTTTAACAAACTTGCTCGTGTGTAATTTTGACTTGGATTTTTTTTTATCGAGGGCATAATTTAGGGGATTTAAACATTATTTCTCGGATTTAAAACACAACAACAAATACATTTACTTTCTCTCATTGATCGATCAACTTTGTAAATCTTAACTTATAGAAATGGAGTACACATCTCTTTCGGATAATTCCATCCTCTCGGGTACGGATAATCGTCCACCAATGTTGGCGAAGACTATGTATGATGATTGGGCTTCCCGAATGGAAGTATATATGTTGAACAAAGAAAATGGACATCTAATTTGGGCATGGGTGTGATGCGTGGTGTTGGTAACAAGTTTTAAATTTATAAACACGAATTACCGGATTGACTAAAAACGCACGGGCAAGTATAACCCTTTCGTTTGTGTATAGCTTTTATGTGGTAATACCGAGATCGTTCACAGGGATTTGGAAAACCTATGATTATTCTAAAATGAAACTATAATTGTTGATTGTAGCAATTGTTGACAAACAAATAACAAGTAAAAATGATGAGATAAATAATATGATTCAAGGTACACTTGGTAAATACTAGTTTGAGCATTCGTAATGGTATGATTGTGATGACACGTTAACATTTGTGATTATGATAATTAGATGGATAATCCAATCTATTGTTTTCAAAAGCTTTAATCTTCGTCAAGACCTTGGTTAAAGAAAACAAGCATTAGACTCAATCACTCAATTCAAGACTTAATCCAATTTCAACACATTCGATTCACGGTCGTTTCACGAATTTTCTAACACTTATAATTATGTTTCTTGATAATCAAAACTTCTTAAGAAATGATCAATACAAAAGATAGCCAATCATAGACAAACCGGCTATGACTAGTTGATAGAAAATAACCCTTTCGACCTATGAAATCTTTACCAACAAATTAAGTTTTGATAACAAATGTCACATGAAACATAAAAGTCAATGGATCATAGGAAAGCTTGACATTGAATTAAACATAAATCACAATCACAACCATCACTTCATACTACAAACATCATCCTACCAAGTGTAGAATGAAACTTAGCTACTCATAACAAATGATGAAATAAACTCAGAAATAAATGTAATATAAGTCATAATCAAGAGTCTTACAAAGTGGAAAAATGTTACTAATGATTAGGGTAATGATCCCTAAGAGTTTCGTGATGATAACTTTGCTTATCGGACTCAAAACTGACTTTTCTAGCACCACCTTGTTCAAATCCGGGAATGGGAGTTTGGACAAGGATGAGAGAGTTTATTTGATGTAGTAATGAGAAAATGATTGAAAGGTATTAATAATTCTATGGTTACATGACCCCAAGGGTCTTATTTATAAGCTAGTTGATGGCATGGAGTGAATGCATGTCTTGGAGCCAAAGACAAATACTTGGAGCCAAAGCATGTCTAGAAACTTCTTGTGTGGTCTTGCATGAATGTGGACACATTTTTGACTAGAAAAATGTTGGAGGCAACTTCACTCATGATGGAGGCAAATCAACTCCCATTTGATGGTGGAGGCAAATCAACTCCCATGTGATGGTGGCAACTTCACTCTTGCCAGTGGCAAGTTGGATGTATGTTGATGATGGCAACTTTCATGCTGAATATCTTTATTTGCTCCATGGAAATACTTGTTATTGCACCCGAAATTGATCTTCAAAGGCTTGTACGGGTCTTGAACTTGACTAGGATTCTTCGTACTCGTACAATTCTTCATTTTTATGTTGTTTTATACTCCATTCCTACAATTGGCTACACAAAGACTTGCAAACACAATTGGGCACAAATATGCACAAAATTATCATATAATTAACAAATATACATGTACAAAAGTACGGATAACGCTCCTAAAACATGTTGGATTTAGGCGTTATCAAATCCCCTCACACTTAAGTTTTGATTGCCCTTAAGCAAAAAGAAAAGAAAATTAAATCCAAAGGTACATGTATCTTTACAAAAATTTGATGCAAGTCTACCAAGTACAAGTACACGATAAAACTAATCGACTTAAGTTTTTAAGGTTGAAAAATTGAGATATAAAGTCAATACCCATAAAAATCTAGAAAGTCTTTTATTTCTAACAATACTAATAACATATGAATTGAAGCAACATGTATCACGACTTAGCACATTGGCTAATCGATACCTTTTATTTCTTCTTCTTCCTTCAACTTCATAACATTATAGCTCATTGGCTATTTATTTGTCTTTTTGACTTTTTCTTTCTTTTTCTCTTTTTTTTTCTTTTTTTATATATATTTTTTTCTTGGTTAAAAACTCCTAGCCATGGATTAACATACTTACAAAGTTCATGTTGTATTGACAAAAATGGAACTTGCAACTTTCTCCTATATTTTTGGATTTTTCTTCTACTATTATATGAGACTTTGACTTGGGTAAGTTTGACACAAAAATACATCTCAAATTTTCAAAAATTACCGATTGGATAATTTCTTAATTTATTTATATACATTGCTTGAAGATTTTTATTTACGAGGGAAAAACAAGAACAAAAGTTTTAAAATAGCCCAAAAATATGGCAATTAAGCATCTTTTTCTCGATTTCCCTACAACCCGTCACACTTAAGTTTAGCATTGTCCTCAATGTGATAAAATGAACAAAAGCAAGGGAATGAGAGAAAAACCATAATCACGGGCATATCATGCATCATACAAGAGTCTTTTCTTCGTCTTCAACTTGCGGTACCTACAAAAAAGATAAAACACACAAAAATATGGAAAAACACTCTATTTTTTGTTTTTATAGGTTTTTATAAAAGCGACACATGCTACACCCCCTCACACTTAAGCAAAACATTGGTTAAAAATGTGGGGTGTAAGCATGGATTTATTTTAAAAAGGAAAATCACACTTAAAAATTTTAAAATACACGGGTTGCCTCCCGAGAAGCGCTTATTTTAATTATTGAGTCATCAGCCTCACTCGTACTTCTTTTTACTTTTCTTTATTTTCTTCAAGCAGAAAATGTTCACTCCACTTCTCATGGTATAGTTTAACACGGTGTCCATTAACAATGAAGCTTCCTCCATTCTTGTCATACAATTCAACATAACCGGACGGGTATCCATGTTTTACTATAAAAGGACCGTACCACTTTTATTTAAGCTTGGGGGCTTTGAATTTATAGCGCATATTAAACAAGAGAACTTTATCTCCTTTCTTGAATTCTTTTCAGATTCGAAGTTTCTTGTCGTGATAAGCTTTGGTACGTGCTTTGTACAATTTCGAATTCTCATAAGCTTGGAGTCTTAATTCATCGAGTCCATGCAGTTGCAAGAATCGATTTTATCCAGCGATTTTAAGATCGGGATTACAGCTTCTCAATGCCCAATAAGCACGGTGCTCGATTTCGAAGGGCAAATGGCACGTTTTACCGTACAATAAACGATAAGGTGTTGTGCCAAGTGGTGTCTTATAAGCTGTTCGAAAAGCCCATAGAGCGTCGTCAAGTTTCCTTGACCAAACGTAAGGATTGTCCATAACCGTTCTTTCGAGTATTCGTTTTAAGGCTCTATTGGTATTTTCAACTTGTCCACTCGTTTGTGGATGATACGCGGTTGCAAAGGGATGGGTGACTCCATAACGCTTTAAGATTTTCTCCATTTATTTGTTGCAAAAATGGGAACCTCGATCACTAATTAAAGCTTTCGGCATTCCATAGCGAGAGAAAAGCTTTTTAAGAAAATTGATTACGACTCATGAATTGTTCGTGGGTAAAGCTTCAGCTTCGGCCCATTTGGACACGTAATCAATAGCGACTAAGATATATTCGAACTTATGGGATTTGTGAAAGTGTCCCATGAAATCAATTCCCCATACGTCAAATATTTCGCAAAGTTGAATGTTGTTTTGAGGCATTTCGTCTCTTCGTGAGAGGCTACCAGTACGTTGGCAAGCATCACAATTTTCGACTAGAGTGTAGGCCTCTTTAAAAATTGTTGGCCAATAAAAACCGGCATCAAAGAATTTTTTCACGGTGGTGGAAGGACCATAATATCCCCAGTAGGGCCATGATGACATTCATCAAGGATCTTCCTTGTTTCTGTGCCGTAAACACATCTCCTAATCATGCCATCGGGGCATACTTTGAAAAGATAGGGATCTTCCCAGAAATAGTGGTTTAGGTCGGAAAAGAATTTACATCGTTGGTGATAGGTTAAACCTTTTCTTAGAATTCTTCCAACGAGGTAATTTGCAAAATCTGCAAACCACGGAGAGTCGTCCGTAGATATTTTCATAAGAGTTTCATCGGGAAAATAATCGTTGATATCTTCGTCCCTTAACTCTTCTATGTTTGGATTTTCAAGTCACGACAAATGATCGGCTGCGACGTTTTCAGCTCATTTCTTGTTTTGGATTTCGATGTCAAATTCTTTGAGTAGTAAAATCCATCTAATAAGACGCGGCTTAGCATCTTGTTTTGAGAATAGATATTTCAACGCGGAATGATCGGTGAATACAATCGTTTTCAACAACACGAGATAGGATCGGAATTTATCGAAAGCAAAGACTACGGCAAGTAGTTCTTTCTCGGTGATTGTGTAGTTGAGTTGCGCGCTATTTAGAGTTTTGCTCGCAAAGTGTATAGGACGGAAATGTTTTTCTTCGCGTTGTCCTAATACGACTCCTACAGCGAAATCACTTGCATCACACATACGTTCAAACGGTCGCGACCAATCCGGTGAAACCATGATTGGTGCATTCGTTAGCTTGTATTTAAGCTTATCAAATGCCTTTATGCATTCTTCATTGAAATCAAAGACTATGTCTTTTTCAAGGAGTTTGGTCATCGGTCTAGCGATTTTGGAAAAATCTTTTATGAATCGGCGGTAGAATCCCGCATGACCTAGAAAACTTCTAACGGCTTTAACGTTGGTGGGTGGTGGTAAATTAGATATCACTTCGATCTTGACCTTGTCTACTTCCAAGCCGGCTCCGGAGACTTTGTGTCCAAGCACAATTCCTTCAGTCACCATGAAGTGGCATTTCCCCCAATTGAGCATGAGATGAGCTTGTTTACATCCGATGAGCATGCGATCTAGATTAAAAAGGCAAGACTCGAATGATTTTCCGAAGACTGAGAAATCATCCATGAAAACTTCCATGGATACTTCGATCATGTCTTGAAAGATTGCGATCATACACCTTTGAAAAGTCGCAGGTGCATTGCAAAGACTAAAAGGCATACGCTCATAAGCGAACGTTCCAAAAGGACACGTAAAAGTGGTCTTGTCTTGATCGGATGGTTCGATAGGTATTTGAAAATATCCGGAAAAGCCATCGAGAAAACAAAAGAATTTGTTCCCCGCTAGTCCTTCCAACATTTGGTCCATGAATGGTAGAGTAAAATGATCTTTTCGTATGGCATCGTTCAATTTAAGGTAATCAATACACACACGCCAACCAATAACGATTCTTGTAGGAACAAGTTTGTTATTTTCGTTGGTCACAACAGTCATTCCTCCTTTTTTAGGAACGCAATGAATAGGACTAACCCAAGGACTATCTTCTATGGCATAGATGATTCCTGCCTCAAGGAGTTTGATGATTTCGGCTTTTACTATCTCCTTCATGTTTGGGTTAAGTCGACGTTGCCTATCAATAACGGGTTTGGCATCGTCTTCGAGATTCATCTTGTGCTTGCAAAAAAATTGGCTAATACCCAGTATATCGGATATTTTCCAAGCAAATGCTTCTTTGTGGTTTTTAATCATAGAAACGAGACGTTTGTTTGTTCTTCCTCGAGCTTGGCTGATATAATCACCGGAAGGAATGAGTCATTCTCTAGATAAGCATACTCGAGATGTTCGGGAAGAGGTTTCTGTGACAACCGTGGTTTTGAGGTTCGTCACTTGGTCCTATTTTAGGTTAATTTATGTGTGAGTATATGATTAGCGTGTTTACATGTTTATTTTGCGTGAACGAGGTTGGTGTAGATATCGTATATGGGTATAAAGTACTCATAAGTAAATCGAGGAATGGTTATTTCATGTTCATGAGCTCACAAATTAGTGACTATGAAATGAAATGGTGTTATTTTGGTGTTTACGTATTGATACTAAGTTTTTATCTCGTTTGAAAGTTCGATTCTCGGAATCTCCTCGAACTGATCACAACTCTAAGTGGAATAATTTGTTCTTGGTGACAAAAAGGGTTTTTGGTTTTCTATACTATTAAAAAGATAAATGAAAGAAATAAATAAAGATTTAAACCAAAAGCAGTGAATGAGATTAAACTTGAATTTAAATAAAGCAATTAAATGATTAAACTGGAACTTGCACTTACTGAAAATGAGCTCAATTCGGAATAAAATGCAATGCTGGATAACTGACACTATGCGGAATAAAACACTACTCGGAATACTAGGCTATACGGAATAAGGAGTTCTATGCGGAATAAAGTCATCATGCGGAATAGGTTTGCTATGCGGAATATTGGGCAATTCGGAATAAAAAGAAAAATCCTACTCGGAATATTTAGACTATACGGAATAAATTTAAGGCTATGCGGAAAAATGCTCTATGCGGAACGATTAGGTCATTCGGAATAAGGACACTATGCGGAATAACTGAAAATTCCGAATAAAGGAAAACAAAAACGGGTTACTCGGAATATCTGAAGAATTCTGAATAATGGAAAAGTAAATAAGCTATTCGGAATATCTATAATATTCCGAATAGTGGAAAAGGAAAAGTGACAATACGGAATGTCTGGGGATGAAAGAAGTAACAGCAGAAACATGAACAGGGAAAACGATTTCAACCCAAATCAAGCTAAATAAGCAAAAAGGTTTTACCAAATTAACTACAAATCATTTACTAACCATAAGAAACAAATCCCAACAATAAAAACGCAAATTCAACAACTTTAAAATCAAACTTGAACCAAATAAAAACTTAAGAACTTGCAATAAAAAGATGATGAAGAACATGAATGAAAAGATTAAAAGATAGCTTGTATTGATGATTAAGATTCAGTAAACAAAAGGAAAGGATCAACTTACAAAATAAAAAGAACCAATCAAGAAGATGAAGAACCACTCCTTAAGGGAGATGGTTTTCCTACGAACTAGGAAAAGATGAAACTGAAAAAAAACTAGACTCCAAATTTTGTGAGGGTGATCCTTTATATAGGCTGAGTGGTTGGTTGGTGAGTGGGCTTTCTCCCTTTCTTCTTGTCTTCTCGTCTTTTCAGATAAGTTGACGTTTTCGATTCTGATTCGGGATTTGTCGACGATTAAATTCAACTCATCTTTTAATTTCTTCGTTAAATAGACTTGAGTTTCTTCGACATATGTAAATCTTCCGTCTTTGGTCCTTTTCTTTGATAAATCTTCAAATAGGCCCATTCACTTCAAATCTTTTGCATCTCTTGGACAATAGACTTCGTCTTGAGTCTTTTTTCTTGGTAAAACCCGTGCAATCCCATGTTTTCTTCAATATTCATCCGGTTGGCTCTGAAAACACATTAAACACAAAAACCACGCATAATTCCAAACAAATTATATTTAAACACGCGTTTTGGTCTTGTTTTAATAAGAAATAAGTGGTAAAAGGATGGGTGTTTTCACACCTATCAAATCCCCTACACTTAACCATTGCCATGCCCTTATGCAATGTTTAGTGATAAAGCAATTTTACACTTTTCTCATAATCAATCAACCTTGGCCTTATTCAAATACTACTAAATAAAAATTAAAATACTAAGAGAAATTAAAACTTTAAAATAAACAAAAGGATGGAAATAACTTGCAAAGAAATAAAGGACTTACATTAGGGCTTTGGTGTTGCGAAGATTTATCACCCTCAAGTTTCACGTTCCCCAAACTAAGCTTAAAAACGAGATCATTGTTATTATAAGTTAGCATTTCAAACACTTACACACATGGCTTAATTAAATGCTTAAACTCCCTTATTCCTAGGTGTATCTCTTATATTTTATTTTTGTCTTAGAATGATCATGAAGATGCATTTTTGGACTTATTTCGATAGTTACTTAGGCTGAAAGCAAAGTAGGACGATTTGATCAATAGTTAGCTAAAGGACAAAATCTCTTAAAACTGCTTCTCGGGATATCAAAAAGTTCATATCTTGGCATAACTCGGTTCACGATTTGAGACCTTTCTCGGGCCGATATTTGGCATGTACTTCATACTTCATATCTTGAGAGACGTGCTTGATATAATGGTCTTCTCATCGTTAATAGAGTTTCTTCACTTGGAGACTTTCGAGGGGTACTCCAACTTTGTTGACCACGACTTCATGATTATTTCTTTAATCTCTAATTGGGATTTTGAGATACAACGATCCGCCTCCTTTTCGGACTTGGATCTATTTATCCTCATACCTTGTTAGGGTCTTTTCGGATAGACTTCTCCATGATCTTTATGGGAGTTGATTGCTTTTCGTCGTGAGTCTTGATCCTTCATATTGATTTTGGGAATAATGCTTTTCACATCACCTTGGATCTTTAGCAATAAAATGGAATCCTCATGCCTTGTTAGGGCCTTTTCGGACTCGCCAATCTTCGCGCCCCGCTTCATAAGTTATGCCTTGGCTATGATCTCTAATCATTACCGAGCAACTTTTAAACGATCTTGGGCTAGAAGCTATGTAACTTTTCAAATCGTACGACCTTACTTATTGCAGATAAATTATTGGCAAGTGATGGGAGAATAGACCAATAATTACACCAAGTGAGCTTGTGCAAGAATACCGACTTATAATTGACTCTATCATTTCTCGTCCTCCACACTTTAAAATCCTAGTAATGAGACTCGTGGATGCTTAGCCTAATAAACCAATTAAGGTCTACATGGTTAAGGATACTAGCTAGAATAAACTTGGATAAGTCTATTCGGGTTGAGTCCAAATAATCGCAACGAGCCTAATATGTCAAAGACTTCTAGACTAGCTACACCACTTTATTAAAATTTGACTTTATTGCGGAATATATACATATGAAAGCAAAGAAAAAAATTTAAAAATTACGATTAAATGGCCAAAGTTAAATAAAAAAAATTTGAAAAATGTTGAAAAACAGGATTTTCCGGTTATATGAAGGCATTTTCATGGAAAAGTCCACTTAAAACTTCGATAGAAGTCCCCCCTACACTTAAGATAAACATTGTCCTCAATGTTTAAGCATGTGGGAAAAGTCTCCCCTACACTTATGACATTGTGCACGTTGGTTAAATCGAGTTAAGGAAGAGACGACTAAAGTGATCAATTTCAAATGTGAGTATGAAGAAAATTGAATCACGATAGTTGAGAAATAGAACCGGATTTCGGATAACCCGGGAGCACGGTTCTTCAGAGATTCCAAGAGTGCACTAATCCCTGTAATCACATCACCACACAAAGACAAACACCCTATAGAGGCCCCCCTACACTTAGGAGGTTAAAACATAAAAGGATAGATACTCGGGTTGCCTCCCGAGGAGCGCTTGTTTTTGATAACCGAGTCACGAGCCTGACTCGACCCAAATTAGTTCATGGGGAACGTGGTGAGGGATGGAACCACCTCCTGAGAGGTGTCCTCACCAAAGTACAACTTCACTCGTTGGCCATTCACCTTAAAATTAGGTCCATTAGGTTGAGCGAGCTCGAGAGTACCATATGGAAAAATTTGGGCAATGGTGAATGGGCCGGACCAACGAGATTTGAGCTTTCCCGAGAAGATTTTCAACCGAGAGTTAAAAAGTAAGACTTTGTCTCCAACATGGAACTCTCGGTTTTTGATCTTGGAGTCGTGAATGAGCTTAGTTCTTTCCTTATAGATCAAAGAATTTTCATAAGCCTCATTACGGAGTTCATTGAGCTCATTGAGTTGGATCTTGCGTAGGTCACCGGCTTTATTGATATCAAAATTAGCCCACTTCAAGGCCCAGTAAGCCTTGTGCTCCAACTCAATGGGGAGGTGGCATGCTTTCCCGTACACAAGACGATAAGGCGTACAGCCGATCGGGGTCTTGTAAGAAGTACGGAAAGCCCACAAAGCATCATCAAGTTTATCAACCCATGAGGCACGATGCTCTCCCACGGTTCTTTCCAGAATTTGCTTAAGTCCTCGGTTGGATATTTCAACCTGGCCATTAGTTTGTGGGTGGTAGGCTGTGGAAAGACGATGATTTACACCGTACTTAGCCATGACTTTAGCAAATTGGTCATTGCAGAAATGAGTCCCACGATCACTAATAATGGCACAAGGCACACCGAATCTAGCAAAAAGAGCTTTCAAAAAGTTACAAACCACCCTTGCGTCATTAGTGGGTAAAGCTTTAGCTTCAACCCACTTTGAAACGTAGTCAACGGCTACAAGGATGTATTTGTTTCCTTTAGAAGAAGGGAATGGCCCCATAAAGTCGATACCCCAAACATCAAAGAATTCACACTCTTGAATGAAATTCTGAGGCATCTCGTCTTTATGTGTGATCGTGCCTTGTTTTTGGCAAACATCACATCGTTTAACCATATTGTGAGCGTCACGATATATGGAGGGCCAATAAAATCCCGAGTCAAACACTTTTTTGGCGGTGTAGTTGGGACCAAAGTGACCACCGGTGGGTCCTTTGTGGCAAGCGTCAAGGATTTCCGAAGCTGCCGGTCCGTCAACACATCGGCGGATAATCAGGTCGGCACATTGTTTGAATAGGTAAGGGTCGTCCCAAAAGTAAGTCTTAATGTCGGTGAAGAACTTTTTCTTTTGTTGAGACGTCAACCCCTCCTTGAGAATTCCACCCGCCAAGTAGTTTGCAAAGTCCGCAAACCACGGGGTTTCATCAGAATTCGAATTTATAGACATTAAGGTCTCCAAGGGAAAAGAATCATTGATTTCCTTGTTCGGATGATCCCCTTGGTAAGGATCCTCAAGTCTGCTGAGATGATCCGCGGCTAGGTTTTCAGCTCCTTTTTTATCGCGAATTTTAATTTTAAATTCCTGGAGCAGCAAAACCCAGCGAAGAAGTCTTGGTTTGGAATCTTGCTTAGTCAACAAGTACTTCCACGCGGAATGATCGGTGTAAATGATTGTGGTGGAAAGGACAAGATAGGGGCGGAACTTTTCAAAAGCATAGACAACAACTAAAAGCTCTTTTTCGGTTGTCGTATAATGCAATTGTGCCCCCGTCATTGTCTTACTAGCGTAATGGATTGGTTGGAAGTGTTTGTTCACTCTTTGTCCCAGAACCGCTCCAATAGCAAAATCACTAGCATCGCACATCAACTCAAAGGGAAGCTCCCAATTAGGGGTAACCAAGACGGGTGCCTTAGTTACCTTATCCTTAAGCGAGTTGAAGGCTTCAAGACACTCTTTGGAAAAAATAAAAGGAGTATCTTTTTCCAAGAGGTGGGTCATCGGGCGAGCGATTTGAGAAAAATCTTTGATGAATCAACGGTAGAAGCCCGCATGACCCAAGAAACTTCTCACACCCTTCACGGTTGAAGTTGGAGGCAACTTGGCGATAACATCGACTTTAGCACGGTCTACTTCCAGACCGGCTTTGGAAATCTTGTGTCCCAGCACGATGCCTTCTTTTACCATAAAATGGCATTTTTCCCAATTTAGAACAAGGCGAGTGTCTTCACACCGCTTAAGCATACGTTCCAAATTGGCAAGGCAAGAAGAGAAGGAATCCCCAAAGACCGAGAAATCATCCATGAAGACTTCCATGGTTTGTTCAACCATGTCATGGAAGATAGCTAACATGCACCTTTGGAAAGTCCCGGGCGCATTACATAGGCCAAAAGGCATTCTTTTGTAAGCAAATGTGCCATAGGGACAAGTGAATGTTGTCTTCTCTTGATCTTGGGGATCGATGGGTATTTGGAAATAACCCGAGAAACCATCAAGAAAGCAGTAATATTCATTACCCGCTAAACGTTCAAGCATTTGGTCCATAAAAGGTAGAGGGAAATGATCCTTTCTCGTGGCATCATTGAGTTTGCGGTAGTCTATACAAACTCTCCACCCAGTAACGAGGCGAGTGGAAATCAACTCGTTGTGTTCATTGGGAACAACGGTTATTCCGCCCTTCTTGGGCACACAATGGATTGGACTAACCCATGGTGAATCCGAAATAGGGTAAATCATACCCGCATCAAGAAGTTTGATAATCTTTGTTTTGATAAGTTCATGGATTTTTGGATTCACCCTTCGTTGGCTTTGAATTGTGGGCTTAAAGTCGTCCTCCATGAGAATTTTGTGGGTGCAGAAGTGAGGATCAATTCCACGAATATTAGAAATCTTCCAAGCAATAGCCTTCTTATGATCTTTCAACAGGGTGATAAGTCGGGCTTTTTCTTCTTCCTTTAGGTCCTTAGCAATGATGACTGGCGACTTCTTCTCTTCATCAAGGAGTACATACTCGAGATGGGGCGGCAACTCCTTAAGTTCTAAATCTGGAGGATTTTCGACGGGAGGCGTTTTTAAAGTCGGAGTATCAATAGCAATGACCGTGGGAGATGGAGGAGAAGGATTGTCTTCGTTGAGAAGATTGTCAAAGAAATTTATTTCTTCATCCCCATCGGTGGGAGAATCATTAGTAGCTGAATGCACATCTCCCATGGTGTCTTCAAGATTGTTCCAAAACAAATCACTATCTCCAAATAGAGACAATGATGAATCAATATAGGACACGGTCTCAACATTTGGAAGAGAGGTAGGAATACTTTTGCAAGCATCATTAAAGTGTTCTTCACAAGCCTCATCAAGAACGTCAATACAATTAACACTCTCATATGAATAAGGCTGTTTAGACAACTTTCCCATGTTGAAGACTACTTTATCGTCACCCACTCTCATGATAAGCTCACCGGCTTCAACATCAATGAGAGTGCGACCGGTCCTCAAGAATGGACGACCAACAATTAGTGGCACACGAGGGTCCATCTCGTAGTCGACGACAACAAAATCAGCAGGAAAGGTGAATTTGTCGACTCCTACAATGACGTCTTCGGCTATCCCCACTGGATAAGCAACCGTACGGTTAGCTAATTCCAAAGTCATTTTGGTGGGGACTAGCTCTGGGAGAGATAATTGCTTCCAAACGCTTAGAGGCATGAGATTAATACTGGCACCTAGATCGGCTAGGGCCATGCAATTCTCTACTCCCGGGAAAATGCAAGGAATTAAGAAACGACCCGGATCACCAAGCTTGGTTGGCAATTTCCTTAAGAGCACTGAAGAGCAATTCTCATTAAGTTGGGTGTTAGCAATATCGAGGAGCTTTTCCTTGTCGCTCAGAAGATCTTTAAACATTTTCGCATATTTAGGCATGTGAGCGAGAGCCTCAGCGAAGGAGATATTGAAATTCAATTGTTTTAACATTTTAAGGAAGTTCGAAACCTGAATATCGTCCTTGCTCTTTTGCTTCTCTTTCCTCAACCTAGATGGATAAGGTATATTAGAAGAAGAGGAAGGCTTTGGAAGAATAGGATCACTCACATCCTTGGGTGGAGGAGGGGTAGAAGAAAGAGGTGGAGAAATTGGGGAAGGAGAAGGATGAGGAATAGGAGCAGGTGACTCATTCTCCTTAGTCACAACCACCGGTGGAGGTATAGGAAACTCGGGTTCCTTGGTACCTTTGCCACTTCGAGTGGTGATTGCTTTCATCTCCCCTCTAGGATTCGCAACGGTGTTACTCGGAAGAGTACCCGAAGAAGAGGGTTGATTACCGTGGAAGAAACTAGCCATCATGTTTCTTAAGTCATTCGTTTGACTATCCATAGTGTTCTTCATATCAGCTCTCAGATCATTCCCTTGTTTCATCAGGTCTGCTTTCAAGTTGCGCACTTCCTGTTGGAGATTATCTACGATCACATCGTTAGTCCTCATGTAGGTTCCAATGTCTTGATGTGATGCGGGGGTTTGGTTGGTAGGAGCAGTGTATGCGGGTGGTTGATAAGCAGGTTGCTGGTATACTTGGTTGTTTCGTTGAGGTTGTTGTTGCTGTTTGTGAGGAGGGATGTATGGTGTACGAGATTGTTGTTGTTGTTGAGGAGGTCGGTTAAGGTTTTGTTGTTGGTTTTGGTTGTTAGGAGTAAAACCAGGTGGTGAGAGATAGTTGTTGGAGCGGTAGCTAAGCAAATTACGGTCACCTTGAGGTCTAGCTTGATAAGCAGGTTGAGGATAGGTGCCATATGCCGCATTCACATTCTCAGCAGGGTAATCTTGGGTGGCGGTACAAGTGGTGTAAGAGTGAGGACCCCCGCATATCTCGCATGGTTGGCTATCAGCACTGACTTGAGCGTTTTTAGCGTTGTTGCTGTTGTTGTTGCTGACGGTGTGGGTGACAAGCGATTCAAGAAGCGTAGTGATTTTGTCTAATCGCTTGTCGCTGTCACTAATGCTAGCACTAGCGACATTGGTCCGAACACTCTTGGTTTGCACACGAGACTTATTCTCAATGATATCCCAAGCAGCATTGGAAGTCTTAGCCAAAAGATTACCCCTCGAGGCACTGTTTAGTGAATCTTGGTCACTCATGCTTAAACCATTGTAAAAAGTGTTAATTTGATGTACTTTGGTAAAACCATGTTGTGGGCATTTTCTTAAAAGATCTTTAAAACTATCCCAAGATTCACTGAACGACTCATCGTACTTTTGTTCAAAATTTCTGATTTCATTCCGCAAAGCGGTAGTACGAGAGGGTGGAAAAAAGTAATTGATAAACTTTGTTTCCAAATCCGTCCACAAGAGAATACTCTGTGGCGGTTCCTTAGCAAGCCAATGCCGGGCTTGTCCCTCTAAAGAAAAGGGAAAAAGTTGTAACCTTATAACCTCTTGTGGAACACCATTGAATTTGACCGTGTTGGTTAGTTGCAAAAATCTCTTGATGTGGTCGTGTGGGTCATCAATGGGGCGTCCCAAGAATGGTTGAGCGGAGACCATCTGGATAAAGCCTGATTTTAGCTCAAAGTTGTTGGCTGCAATTGCTGGTATAACAATTGGATCAGTGTTGCCATCTACATGAGCTTGCATCAGTTCAATCATCGGGCGATTATCTGGTTGAGGCTCATTGTTGTTGTTATTATTCATGTTGTTGAAAGGTGGGTTGTTGTTGTTATTATTGTTGTTTGGAGGTGGTATGTTGTTGTTGTTGTGTACACCGGCCATGTCTAAGTGATCGAGAGGCTTGGGCTCTTGATAAGACGTGGATCGAGTGCGCATACACCTGCAAAAGAACTAACAAGAGAAAAACAAAGCAAAATATTTTTGGTTTTTTATGTTTTTTACTTTTTATGATTTTTTGAAAATTTTATATTTTTTTAGTGTTTTTTGAAAGTTTTTATGAAAAATTAACGTTCACGGGGAACGGATCCCAAAATCCAAGTTCTCACAAAAAACTTTTGATCTTAGCGAGAAGAGCCGGCAGCGGCGCCATTTGATACTAAGTTTTTATCTCGTTTGAAAGTTCGATTCTCGGAATCTCCTCGAATTGATCACAGCTCTAAGTGGAATAATTTTTTCTTGGTGACAAAAAGGGTTTTTGGTTTTCTATACTATTAAAAAGATAAATGAAAGAAGTAAATAAAGATTTAAACCAAAAGCAGTGAATGAGATTAAACTTGAATTTAAATAAAGCAATTAAATGATTAAACTGGAACTTGCACTTACTGAAAATGAGCTCAATTCGGAATAAAATGCAATGCTGGATAACTGACACTATGCGGAATAAAACACTACTCGGAATACTAGGTTATACAGAATAAGGAGTTCTATGCGAAATAAAGTCATCATGCGGAATAGGTTTGCTATGCGGAATATTGGGCAATTCGGAATAAAAAGAAAAATCCTACTCGGAATACTTAGACTATACGGAATAAATTTAAGGCTATGCGGAAAAAAGCTCTATGCGGAACGATTAGGTCATTCGGAATAAGGACACTATGCGGAATAACTGAAAATTCCGAATAAAGGAAAACAAAAATGGGTTACTCGGAATATCTGAAGAATTCCGAATAATGGAAAAGTAAATAAGCTATTCGGAATATCTATAATATTCCGAATAGTGGAAAAGGAAAAGTGACAATATGGAATGTCTGGGGATGAAAGAAGTAACAGCAGAAACATGAACAGGGAAAACGATTTCAACCCAAATCAAGCTAAATAAGCAAAAAGGTTTTACCAAATTAACTACAAATCATTTACTAACCATAAGAAACAAATCCCAACAATAAAAACGCAAATTCAACAACTTTAAAATCAAACTTGAACCAAATAAAAACTTAAGAACTTGCAATAAAAAGATGATGAAGAACAAGATGAATGAAAAGATTAAAAGATAGCTTGTATTGATGATTAAGATTCAGTAAACAAAAGGAAAGGATCAACTTACAAAATCAAAAGAACCAATCAAGAAGATGAAGAACCACTCCTTAAGGGAGATGGTTTTCCTACGAACTAGGAAAAGATGAAACTGAAAAAAAAACTAGACTCCAAATTTTGTGAGGGTGATCCTTTATATAGGCTGAGTGGTTGGTTGGTGAGTGGGCTTTCTCCCTTTCTTCTTGTCTTCTCGTCTTTTCAGATAAGTTGACGTTTTCGATTCTGATTCGGGATTTGTCGACGATTAAATTCAACTCGTCTTTTAATTTCTTCGTTAAATAGACTTGAGTTTCTTCGACATATGTAAATCTTCCGTCTTTGGTCCTTTTCTTCGATAAATCTTCAAATAGGCCCATTGACTTCAAATCTTTTGCATCTCTTGGACAATAGACTTCGTCTTGAGTCTTTTTCCTTGATAAAACCCGTGCAATCCCATGTTTTCTTCAATATTCATCCGGTTGGCTCTGAAAACACATTAAACACAAAAACCACGCATAATTCCAAACAAATGATATTTAAACACACGTTTTGGTCTTGTTTTAATAAGAAATAAGTGGTAAAAGTATGAGTGTTTTCACACCTATCACGTATACGTATAAGTATAATAGTAAATTGTATTTTTTTTTAGGATTTGGGGTTTAGCATTTAGAGGTCTCGGGTAAGGTGTTTAGTCATGTTAGTATTTTTCGGGATGGTTTTAAGTCATTTAGGAGTTAGTTATAGAGTTTATTTCAAAAATAAAAGTCAACGGTTCACAAGATTTGTTTTAGGGTTTCATTGTTTTTTTTATCTTCCATTAATCTTAAGGTAAAACCTCAAATCCCTTTTCAATTTAATTGTTTTTAATATTTTTATAATCAATATATAATGGATCTAGGGTTTATTATAAATTAAAAACCTGAGTTCTTTTGATATAACAATGTTTAGAATAATTAGGGTTCGTGATTAAATAAGTTATGAATAATTAATTAGGTTAATCATGTTAAATTCGTCATTAAAAAACTGGGCAAAATTTTTGTGTCATTGTTTTGACCATAAATAGAGTTCTACAAACTCTTATTTTGCGATCCAAGTATCCCTGGAAAGGTAATTGAGTTGGCTTTCAAATGCAAGAAACTAGAACTAAATTGGAGGTGGGAAGTGGGTCAAAAACGGGTTACAACAGTCGGATGTCAAAACAGTTTTGAAATCATCGGGTTTTCAATTAATGTTTTAGGGTGATTGGGGTACTTAGGAGTACACTTGAGCCCTCTAATGATCATGGGAGTTGGTTTATATATTAAATAAGAGACCAGGGGTGGGTCTAAGAAGATGGGTTAGGGTAAGATCCCCTAATCATAACAAACTTTTTGTATCTTCAAAATCAGTAAAATCCGGATAGACAAAAGTATATATATATATATATATATATTTATATATATATATATATATATATATATATATATATATATATATATATATATATATATATATATATATATATATATATATATATATATATATATATATATATATATATATATATATATATATATCGGGGCCTTAACAGTAGCTTTAAGGTTGGGGCAAAGGGGAGGAGTTAGCTAACATATGTAAGGGCATAGGGTTTCCTTTACAGAGGTCATGGGTATGGTTAGGTGGGCGTTTGGCTTATAGTTTGGAGACCTAAAAACCGGGACTGTTTTGGGTAAAATGTTAACGAGACGGATTATGAAGTAAACTAAGTTAAGGGCTTTATAGAGGGGTGTAATGAGATGCTTAGAGCATATAAATGAGGTATGTATATGGGAGAAGGCTAGATGTCCATCATAGGTTGATAAGCCATTTTAGTGTTTGGTTCATGTTTTGATTGTGTGCTTTTGTTTGTTAGCTTTTTGCTAGTGCGCGGATTTTTGGAGAAGCTCAATCAGGTGAGTTTCATAGTCCCATATCTTTTAATGATTTTGACTTCCAGATGGGATGGAAGAGACACTCGTTATGGTTTTGTAAATTGTTGTTGTGAATGTTTTATGATTGGTGATGGACTTGTGTGTACATATGTGATTAACTGCTAATTGATTCATGATTGTTTTGTGATTTGACTTGGTACCTAGGGGATGTTGACAAGGCGGGTCCTTGGGGAGGTACATAGATGTGTGAGCATCTATGGGACCAATGTATAATGACAAGGCGGGGCCTTGGGACTGGTACATAGGTGTATGGGCGCCTCTGGGACCATGGTGTTTGGTAAGACTGGGAGCCTTGGATTTGGATTGTAATGATTGATCTTGAATGTTAGTTGTTAATGCATACTTGTAGCACATTGTCCAAATGTTTAGTGGTTTATGGTTGTTCACAGCTTATTATAATCTATTTTCGGTTGGAGTCTAAACCTATGACTCTCACCAACTTTATGTTGACGTGTTTTAGTGTCTCTTTCAGGTGAGAATGTTGTTAAGATTGAGAATAGAAGTGGCTAGCTTTGGAGACATTAGGATTGCATTTAGAAGGAGATCCCCGTTCCTTCTTAGTTTATTTCTATGTGTTATGAGTAAGTGGTACCTTGTGGACACCTTTATGATGTTTTATTTGTGGTAATTGTTTGTCTTGGGTAAGAGGTAGGACTGTTACTTACTTGCCTAGACTCCTGCATTTTGTGGAGATATTGTCATGCCATTTGTGTCACCATTTTATGACATTTCCATTTCATTTAGTTATTCTATAGACACGTCATGTTGTGATGATATACCTACGTCGCGCCCCATATTCCGCCATGTTGGGGTGTAACAGAATGTTATCAGAGACAATGGTTATAGAGAATTAGGTTGCCTAGTCTAGTAACCTAGTCTATAGCTTAAGGGTCCCTACATATAGGCATCATAGGAGTATGTGTGCATTTTATATTAATTAATGTTTTCTGGATGTTATTGGTTTTTACTTGAGATGTTTGTTAAGTTTTGACTAGTATGGGTTGAACCATAGTAGTTCATACTTAGGTGCTGTTTCTTTTTTTATCCATATAGGCATGGTTTCTGAGTGGACAATGTACATATATGGAACAAGATTGAAATGTTAAATTTTTGTTTCTTTTTCCACTCAATCTTTGAGATCAAATTACTATTTTAACCTTCTTTTCCAAATAATTAAAACACGAGTGTCCATCAACATATAATCAAAATTACAAATCTGAAACCAAAATAAAAACATAACAAGTTCATGACCCAAAATTTACATAACGACAATTAAACTTTTCGAAGTTTAATTTCTCTTCTCACTAAAAAAGATTGATCCATGTTATATTTTCTTAAACAATTAAAAGCAATTATCACAATCATTTATAAAAACCAATCATGTAATCAATCACATCACTTGAGTTATAAAAAAATCAATTATACCACTCTGTTGTTAAGATTGAATACAAAGTGGAAATATTATGTACTCAGTGCCATGTAAATGACTTTCCATGCTTTTGTTCGTCAAAGATCTTGTCTCATTCGAGAAGATGTTTGTTGCCACAAGAAGGAAGTGACAACGTGGGGCTGTGATTTGATGTTGAGCGGCGGGCGATTTGGAGAGATGGTGTAAAAAGGAAGAGGAGGTGGTTTGATTCTAAAAGACAAGTGCGTGTGGTTTTGATTGGGAAGAAAGAGAAGATAGAGGATAAATTTGAGGTTTGATGTGAACACAAGGAGGAAGAAGATGAGGATATTTTTGTAAATTTGGATTGTTGTGAAAACTTATAAAGATCAGATTGGGGAGAGTGGGGTTTTTGAGGGCCTTCCCAATTAGAGACATTAAATATGCACTGGGTAAAAAAGAAACATACACAAATAACTAAGTGGACCCAAATTCTTAGCTAATGGCTCATTTAATAAAAAAGAAACGCCCCCTTAGCCACATGTTATTTTCTTTTCGGGGTGTGACTAGTGTTGGTTGAACCATAATTATCCACGCTAGTCATTGTCGTATTTTGCTTAAATAGTACATTATAGTACATAATTTGGTACATGGTAGTTTATATCTTTTGTTGGGTTATTTTATGTACCTGAGGTATAGTATTTTTCTTTTGATGTTTAAGTCATGTTCCCTAAGAATCATGTGGTGGTTCGAGTTATTAGGAGTAGGTGGATATGAAGGATTTTAAGCTGTTTCCACTCTTATGGGCGACATGACTTATAACTGATTTTGTTTTCGTTTTGGATTTAGTATATGTTGTTTTAGCTAGACTATGGATTTATGTATTTCAAGAGTTTGACTATGTTATTTTAATGGATGGAGTTTTGGACTTTTTTTGGTTATGTGGTTATGAGCTTATGTGTGTAGATGGATGTGTGTGTTATGTGTGATATTGATTCTTATAAGTGTCATCATAGGAGGGAGTGCATTGGGGAAAGGGTAATTATATAAGTATGGTGGCCAACAGAGTTATACAAGTACCACAACTTCAATGGATTCCTAAGTATGATTGCATGAAAGAGGATTAATACATACTTGTATAGTAGATGTTGGACGGATTTGAGTATATGTATCCTATTATGCCTATATATGTTCGATCCCCTTTTATTATCGATTGTATCCTTAGGAGGGTGGCTAGCTCGATTCTTTTTAGATATTTAACCTCCGTTGTAGCGTATTCTTCGAGTTTTGTATTTCACGTGTACGTTTTAAAATGGTGTTCTTGGTTTTAAGTCTACTGAAATAACTTGGGATTTCTTTTGAGATAATGAAATCTTTTGTGTTGGGTCTTACATTTCTTTTGGTCGGTATTTATAAAAAAAGGGACTTGGAAATCTACTATAGAGTTAGATAGTTGGTTGTATTCGGTAAAATAAGGGTAGGGTGTTGGAGTCGTGTTTGAAACAAGATATAACATAAGTTTTTTTATGTAATCAACACTTATTTATTTCAAACTCTAAAAGACCTTTATAAATAAAGCAAAATAAAATTTTCCTACTTAAATATTTCATATAAGTGAGTTTAATTGATATACGTCATTTATAATTATATATACAAGACTAAACAAAGTTCAAGAAAATTTCACATACATTTATTTCTTTTCATTTAAAAATGATTACGTTAGTTACTAAGATGATTCTTTACTTTTTTAAAACAACTAGTATAAAATTGTTTTGGTCATAACTTGTTCGTTTTTAAAGTTTTTTTTGGGTGATTCAAAAGCCTAAAATTATGTACTCGGAACGTACTTTTCAAATATTCAGAATGTATAGTCATGGGAGGTAAGTAGCCTGGTCGAAATTGTTGTACAAGTGTCGGGTTCAAGGTTGAGTTTTGAATAGTAGTTTTTAAACTTATGATTTGGGATGTTCGGGGTACCTAATATTTAAGTTGAGTCTTGAGATCGTATAGATGGTTGTTTGTAGATTGTTTGAGTCACATGGATGTGGAGAGGTAAAGAAAAGTATTCTTTTAGGAAAAGTCGATGTCGTGCAAGGTTTAAAAAATATGTCGCGGGGCGTTATATGTTTTGGTTGCCATTGGGTGTTTCTTGGTTTATTTTTCGTTGTCATGGGTCATTTTGAATTGATACATGTTTTGGGTTTGAGTTTTCTTTTGAGTCTCGTGGTTTTTGACTTGTTTTAACTTGTGTACGTGAAATGTCGTTAGTTATCCGTGGGTTTGATTCGTTGAACGTACCTAGTGGATTCAGGATGTAGTTTGGGTTCGTATAGATTGGGAGCGTTGAGGTAGACATATGAAAGACATGGTCACGCCTACACGATTAATTAGGTGGCCCTGAGAGAATGGTCAGAATGCCCTTAGTGGGGATGAAAGAGTTAAAAGTTCGTAGACGAACTAATGTGGTCATGAGGTCTCTTAGGAGTGCCAAGGGAGATGAATAGAGATTTGTATAATGTATGGATATTGGCACAACTAACGCGCCATATAGAGTGTTGGAAGGGGATATAATACCTCAAAGGTATTTATGATTGTTCGTAAGGCATGTAAGTTTTCCGAAAATTTTCTGAGATTTAGTAGGTTTACCTATTACTGTGAGGTAGAACCATGAATAGAGCAAGTAGGAGAAGTGAGAGGAGTTGTAGTTAGTGCCTTTCCAAGGCAATCGTTGATGGAATGATTTAAAAACAGGAGTTGTTAGAAATAGCAAGGAATGCAAGATAAAAGTTGAGTTGGTTAGTAGTAGATTGGATGTGGAAAGCGGTTGAATGGTTTGATAAGAGGAAGTATTGGTCTTTTAGAATGCGGGTAGAATTTTGCGAGTAGAAAGAGGTAGAAATCTGTTTGTGTTGCTGCCAACAGAGGATGCAGGGATGATGTTAAGAATGTTGAATGGACGCTTTGGGTTTACGGTTATGCATTTGGCTTCTAATAACTAGATTTTACTTAGTTATGAAAGTTCTTTGTTCCAAGTCTTTTCGAATTGATTACCGGTTAAGAGTGCGACTCAGTCGTCTTTTGGAAAACAAGAAGAGTGGTTTGGTTATCTATTTAAAAACTAATAGCTAATATGAAAATGACGTTGAGTAAAGTAAAAGCTTAAAAGATTAAACTAAGATGACGAGTTAAAAATAAATGCTTCAAAACTTACTTAAAAACTTAATGAATCTAAAGCTTGAAAACTTTGTAAAAACAAGAAATTAAACCCGTCGGAATCCTTGGTCGGAATCCCGTCGGAATGCTGAATCCAGATCGGAATATCAAGGCCTTAAATCGGAAAATGTTGAACCCTATTCCGATCTAATGATCGGAATACAAGAGATGCAATCGGAATACATGAAATCAAGTCCAATCGGAAAGTCTTACAAAACACCCACGTCGGAATGCCAAAGAATCCCCTCTATCGGAATGTTAAAACCCCAATCCGATCAAGTGATCGGAATAACAAGGTGCAAATCGGAAAGCTAACACCCTAATCCGATCAGAGTGATCGGAATACAAAGGTGCTAATCGAAATGCTAAATCGGAAAAGGGTTTACCCTTTACCGATTATTTTGTGATTCGAAAATAAGCTAAGTGATAAGCTATGTTGATAAGCTAACACCAAAACTTAACCAAATCAGTAATGAAATAAACTAAATAAGCATGAGTAACAACTTATCCAAACTTTAAATAAGCAATCTTTTAAATCAAACTTTGAAAAAAAATTAAAACTTTAAGAAAACTTTCAAAAAGTGAATAAGCTAAGCATACAAATAAGCCAATAAGCACAAAGATCTTAGAGCTTAACCGTATGAAAACTTATGATAAGAATATGAACTTTTAATCCTTAGAACATCAAGATCAAACACGGATCATCAACATTTCTTATTAAAAGTAACTAACTAAAGAAAGGTAGAAAGAGATTAAAGATTAAAAGCTTAAACTTCAACTTGATAATGAAATCAAAATACAAAAAGTTTAAACTTGAAAGATTAAAAGAAAGAAAAGATGAAAACTTAGTGAGGGAAAGTTTGGAACTTTCTCTCTCTAAAAACTAGAAAGGAAAAATTAAAAAATGAAACTAGCTAACCACCCTCCTAATGTGATTAGGAGGGTATTTATAGGCTAAGTGGGAGGTGCAAATGTGGTGTGCTTCCTTCTTTCTTTTCTTCTCGACTCGATTTAATTCTTTGTCTTTTCTCGACGTCGTCTCGGGATTTAAACTTGTCTTAATAATTTTCTTCTTTAATTTAGACTTGAGTTCTTCGACTTCATTAAACTTCCGTCTTTAGACTTTTTCTTCGATAAATCTTCAGAATAGGACTTGGACATCCGTTCTTTAAGCACTCTTGATCTCTTGACTTCTTCTTTTCCCGTTTTCTTCGATAAAAGCCCGTGAAAGCCCGCGTTTTCTTCCTTTTTCATCTTTTGGTCCTAAAACACAATAAAACCACAAACCACGCATAATTCCGAATTTTACGACATAAAATACACGTTTTGGTCTTGTTATTATTGGAAATAAGTGGTAAAGGATAAGTGTTTTCACACTTATTAAATCCCCTACACTTGACCATTGCAATGCCCTCATGCAATGCATTATTTTTAAAGCACGGTTTACATTTTCCATCATAAATAACCCACCTTGGCCTTTATTAAATACTAAACATTTAGGGAAGATAAAAAGATAAAAATAAGTAAAGAAATCAAAGACTTACATTGGGTTTTGGCTGCCATGAACGTTTATCATCCTCAAGTTTCACGTTCCCCATACCAAGCTTAAAAACAAGATCATTGTTATTATAAGTTAGCAGACTAACACGAATTCATGTGGGCCAATTATTCACTTAGACTCCCGTATTCATAGGTGTATCTCTTATATTTTATTGTTGTCTTGAATGATCACGAGGATGCATTGTTGACTTATTTCGATAGTTATTTAGGCTGAAAATAAAGTGAACGATTTAATCAATAGTTAGCTAAAAGACAAATTCTTTTAAAACTGCTTCTTGGGACCTCATAAAGTTCATATCTTGGCATAAGTCGCTTCACGATTTGAGACCTTTCTCGGACCGATATTTGGCAGCGACTTCATACTTCGAATCTTTGAGAGACGTTCTTGAAATTACGGTCTTCTCTTCATAATAGGAATTTCTTCACTTGAAGTTTTGAGAGATTCTTCATCTTTGGACCTAGACTTCTTCGTTTTTCTCCAATCTTTATTTTGGACTTTGATATACAACGATCCGCCTCCTTTTAGGACTTGGATCTATTTATCCTCATACCTTGTTAGGGTCTTTTCGGATAGACTTCTCCATGATCTTTTGGGGAGTATATGCTTTTCGTCGTGTGTCTCGATCCTTCATATTGATTTTCGATAAATGATTCTTCACATCACTTTTGGATCTTTAGCAACATAATGTAGCCCTCATGCCTTGTTAGGGCCTTTTCGGACTCACCAATCTTTGTTTCCCGCTTCAATAAGTTATGCCTTGGCTATGAACTCTAATTAATACTGAGCAACTTTTAAACGATCTTGGGCTAGAAGCTAAGTAACTTTTTAAATCGTACAACCTTATTTATTGCAGATAAATTTATTAATAAGCGATGGGAGAATAAGCTCATAATTAACTCACATAAATTCACGAAAGAATACCAAACTTATAATTTACTCTATCATCTCTCGTCCTCCACAGTTTAAAATCTCAAGGAATGAGACTCGTGGTTGCTTAGCCTATTAAATCAAAGTTTTGGGTTTTCGAGTCATCTATAGGATCTTGCAAACTCCTAGACTTTTTCAAGTTTAGAATTCGCATTTTTAAAGTTCCCTTGATAAACGACTCTCTAGGATCAATTATAGGAACTTGCGAAAATTTCTTGTTCTTAACCCGTGAGAGTTAAGACTTTTGCGTTTTAAAGCTCCTTATATAAAAGCCTAGCAAAACTTGACTTGAACACGTTAAGGATACTAGCTAGAGTAAACTTAGATAAGTAAACTCGGGTTGAGTCAAAATATTCACGAATTTGAAAAATTTAAAAACCACTTTATTGAAAAGTTATTCTAGCAAGGAAAGAAAATAACCATAACGAAGGAAAATACAACTATACAACTAGGCCAAAATAGATTAAAAATTTTGAAAAATGTCGAAAAATCAATTTTTCCGGTTAAAATGAGGGCAAATTCATGGAAAAGACCACTTACTTCGATATAAGTCCCCCCTACACTTGATATAAACATTGTCCTCAATGTTTAAGCATGTGGGAGTAAACTCCCCTACACTTATGACATTTTGCACTTTGATTAAATCTTGCCAAGGAAAGGACAACTATAGTGATTTCAATGTGAACATATAAGATATGAAATATTTAATCATGAGAGTTTAGGATAGAACCGGGAAGATGGGAACACGGGATCACGGTTCGTCAAATGTCATCAAGAGTGGATCTTTGAAGCTTTAATCCATGTACAACACAAGAAACAAGACAACCAACACATACGGGGCTCCCCCTACACTTATTATGAAAGCAGTAAAGGATAGATCATGGGTTGCCTCTCGAGAAGCGCTTGTTTTTGATAACCGAGTCACGAGCCTGACTCGACCCAAAACTAGTTCATGGGAAACGTGGTGAGGGATGGGATTATCTCATGAGAGATGTCCTCACCAATGTAAAGCTTCAAACGCTGGCCATTCACCTTGAAATCGGGCCCATTTGGCTGAGAAAGCTCAATGGTCCCATAGGGAAAGACTTTGGCGACGATGAATGGACCAGACCAACGGCTCTTCAACTTGCCCGAGAAGATCTTCAACCGAGATTTAAAGAGTAAAACTTGATCACCAATGTTGAACTCTCGGTTCTTAATCCTTGCGTCATGGATGATCTTGGTCTTCTCCTTGTAGATCAGTGAGTTCTCGTAAGCTTCATTCCTCAGTTCATTAAGCTCGTTGAGTTGAATCTTGCGAAGATCACCAGTTTTGTTGATGTCAAAGTTAGCCCACTTCAAGGCCCAGTATGCCTTATGTTCCAGCTCGATAGGGAGGTGGCATGCTTTCCCGTACACAAGACGATAAGGTGTACAACCAATCAGGGTCTTATATGCGGTACGGAAAGCCCACAAAGCATCATCTAACTTATCGGCCCACGCGGCACGATGCTCTCCCATAGTATGTTCCAGAATTCGCTTCAATACACGGTTAGAAATCTCGGCTTGCCCATTGGTTTGGGGATGATAGGCGGTGGAAAGACGGTGATTGACACCATACGTAGCCATGACTCTTGCAAATTGATCATTGCAAAAATGAGTCCCGCGGTCACTGATTATAGCACGAGGAACACCGAATCGAGCAAACAGCTGCTTCAAAAAGTTCACAACCACCCTCGCATCGTTTGTTGGGAGAGCCTTAGCTTCAACCCATTTAGAAACGTAGTCAACGGCTACGAGGATGTACTTGTTCCCTTTGGATGATGGAAATGGCCCCATAAAGTCGATGCCCCATACGTCAAAGATTTCACATTCCTGTATGAAATTTTGAGGCATCTCATCTTTATGTGTGATCTTGCCTTGTCGTTAGCAAGCATCACAATGCTTAACCATTTCGTGAGCGTCACGATAAATGGTGGGCCAATAGAATCCAGAGTCAAACACTTTCTTGGCGGTGTAGTTGGGACCAAAGTGACCACCGGTGGGTCCTTTATGGCAAGCATCAAGGATTTGTAAAGCTGCCGGTCCATCAACACATCGACGAATGATCAGATCAGAACATTGTTTGAAGAGATAAGCGTCATCCCAGAAGTAAGTCGTAACATCTTTAAAGAACTTCGTCTTTTGTTGGGATGTTAACCCTTTGATGAGAATACCACCCGCTAAGTAGTTTGCAATGTCCGCAAACCATGGGGTGTCATCAAGATTGGAGTGAATAGACATTAAGGTCTCAAGGGGAAAAGAGTCACTGATCTCTTGGTTCGGATGATCCCCTTGATACGGATCCTCAAGTCTACTCAGATGATCCGCTGCTAGGTTTTCGGCTCCCTTTTTGTCACGAATTTCAATGTTGAATTCTTGAAGGAGCAAAACCCAACGAAGAAGTCTTGGCTTAGAATCTTTCTTAGTCAACAATTACTTCAACGCGGAATGGTCGGTATACACGATGGTGGTGGAAAGGACAAGATAGGGGCGAAATTTTTCAAAAGCATACACTACAGCTAAAAGCTCTTTTTCGGTAGTGGTATAATGCAATTGAGCCCCCGTCATTGTCTTTCTAGCATAATGGATTGGTTGGAAGTGTTTGTTCACTCTTTTGCCCAAAACCGCTCCAATAGCAAAGTCGCTAGCATCGCACATCAATTCAAAAGGTAGCTCCCAATTAGGGGTAACCAAGACTGGTGCCTTAGTTAGCTTATCCTTAGGAAGATTGAAGGCTTCAATACACTCTTTAGAAAAGATAAAAGGAGTATCTTTTTCCAAGAGGTGGGTCATCGGGCGAGCGATTTTAGAGAAATCCTGAATGAATCGACGATAGAAGCCCGCATGACCCAGAAAACTTCTCACACCCTTCACGGTTGAAGGTGGAGGTAATTTGGCTATGACATCCACTTTAGCACGGTCCACTTCAAGACCGGCTTTGGAGATTTTATGTCCCAGCACAATGCCTTCTTTTACCATGAAATGGCATTTTTCCCAATTCAGAACAAGGCGAGTGTCTTCACACCGCTTAAGCATGCGTTCCAAATTGGCAAGGCAAGTAGAGAAGGAATCACCATAGACCGAGAAATCATCCAAGAAGAGTTCCATAGTTTCTTCAACCATGTCATGAAAGATAGCCATCATGCACCATTGGAATGTCCCAGGAGCATTGCATAAGCCGAAAGGCATTCTTTTGTAAGCAAATGTTCCATAAGGACAAGTGAATGTCGTTTTCTCTTGGTCTTGGGGATCGATGGGTATTTGAAAATAACCTGAGAAACCGTCTAAGAAGCAGTAATAGTCATTACCCGCTAGACGTTCAAGCATTTGGTCCATGAAAGGAAGGGGAAAATGATCCTTTCTGGTAGTATCATTGTGTTTGCGATAGTCTATACAAACTCTCCACCCTGTAACGAGACGAGTAGGAATCAACTCGTTGTTTTCATTGGGAACAATGGTGATTCCGCCTTTCTTAGGAACACAATGGACTGGACTAACCCATGGTGAATCCGAGATAGGGTAAATCATGCCCGCATCAAGAAGTTTGATAACCTCTTTTTTGATAATGTCATGGATCTTGGGGTTCACCCTTCTTTGGCTTTGAATAGTGGGTTTAAAGTCGTCCTCCATGAGAATTTTATGTGTGCAAAAGTGAGGATCAATTCCACGAATATCAGAGATTTTCCAAGCAATCGTTTTCTTATGATTCTTCAGCACGGTGATAAGTCGGGATTTTTATTCTTCTTTTAGGTCCTTTGCGATGATGACCGGTAACTTCTTGTTGTCTTCAAGGAAAACGTACTCGAGATGAGACGGAAGATCCTTAAGCTCTAAATCCGGAGGATTTTCGATGGACGGCGTAGTCAACTTCGGATCATCGGTAGAGATAACCTTAGTAGACTGTGGAGAAATATGGTCCTCATTGAGAAGTTTCTCAATGGTACGAATGTCTTCATCCCAATTGTAGGGAGAATCGTCATATTGCAAATCCACATCTCCTAGAGTTGCTTCAAATTCTTTCAAGAGGAAATCACTTTCTCCAAATGGAGTTAGTGATGGAGCAATAGAGGGAACGGTCTCAACAGTAGGTAGAGAAGAAGAACCACTTTTACAAGTGTCTTTGAAATGTTCTTCGCAAGCCTCATCAAGAACGTCAATAGCATTAACCCTCTCATATGAATAAGGTTGCTTAGAAAGCATACCCATGTTAAAGACAATTTTATCGTCACCAACTCTCATGATTATTTCGCCCGCGGCTACATCAATGAGAATGCGACCGGTCCTCAAGAAGGGACGTCCAACGATTAATGGAACACGGGGGTCCATCTCATAGTCAACGACAACAAAATCCGCCAGGAAGGTGAATTTGTCAACGCCAACGAAGACGTCTTCGGCTATCCCCACTGGATAAGAAACCGTACGGTTAGCTAATTCCAAGGTCATTTTTGTAGGGACTAGCTCGGGGAGAGATAATTGCTTCCAAACACTTAAAGGCATTAAGTTTATACAAGCACCTAGATCGGCTAGGGCCATGCAATTCTCTACTCCCGGGAAGTTGCAAGGAATCAAGAAGCGACCTGGATCACCAAGTTTGGTGGGCAATTTCCTTAAGAGAACCGCGGAGCAATTCTCGTTAAGTTGGGTATTAGCAATATCGAGAAGCTTTTCCTTGTCACTAAGAAGATATTTAAACATCTTCTCATATTTAGGCATGTGAGAGAGAGCCTCAGCAAAGGAGATGTTAAAATTCAATTGTTTAAACATTTTGAGAAAGTTTGAAACTTGAATATCATCCTTGCTCTTTTGCTTCTCTTTCCTCAACCTTGAAGGATAAGGTATATCGGATGAAGAGGAAGGCTTTAGGGGAATAGGATCACTCACAACCGCGGGTGGTGGGGGAATGGGGGTAGAAGGCAAAGGAGGTGAGGAAAGTTTCTCTTTTTCCTTTTTCACAATCACGGGTGGAGGTGTAGAAAGCTCGGGTTCTGTATAACCTTTTCCACTACGAGTGGTGATTGCTTTCATCTCCCCTCTTGGATTAGCAACGGTGTTACTCGGAAGAGTACCCGAAGAGGAGGGTTTATTACCTTGGAAAATCGAACCGATCATATCACGTATATTATCCGCTTGAGTGCTGAAAGAGTCTCTCATGTCTGCACGAATATCATTGCTTTGTTTTGCCATGTCATTCCTTAGCTCGGCTAGAATATCGCTCCCTTGTTTCGCCATGTCTCCCTTCAAGTTGATGAATTGACTCTGAAGATTGGTCACCATCTCTATATTAGTCCTCATGAACGTCTCGATGTCTTGATTCAACTTCGTTGGTTGATTGAGAGGTGGAGCTTGGTAAGCTTGAGAATTTCCTTGAGGTGGGTATGGGTTTCTTTAGGATTGATATTGATTGTTAGCACGAGGTTGGGATTGGTTATTTCGGTTATAGCTTTGTTGTTGGTTTTGGTTTTGAGGAGTAAAACCGGGTGGTGCAAGATAGTTGTTTGAACGATAACTTAGCAAGTTACGGTCTCCTTAAGGACGAGATTGATAGCCTCCTGTCGGATAAGTGCCGTATGCCGCGTTAACGTTTTCACAAAAATTGCCTTGATTAGAAGGACAATCATTGTAAGAATGAGGACCACCACATTTGTCACAAGAAATAGCAACGGCTTTAGCTTGTTGAGTGTGGTTATTAGCCAAAATTTGCATGTTTTTGCTCATTTCGATAATGGCTCGTTCCATGGCAGACATGTCGGTGGTTGATGTTGAAGTTTTGCAACTCTTTAGGAAAAGAGGGCAATTAAATAGGGCAAGTGTGCACGACGATTTAGGAAAACCGTGTGTGAATGACCCTAGGTGAGTTCGTTCTCGAGGAGGCTAGTGCGTTGTGTTAAGAGTTGATATATGATGTTTGTGATTATGAAGATTTATGAGATTAGAAAAGAAAAGACGGTTACGACTACGAATTAAACTACGACGAAAAAGGCGTAAACGTAAAACCGTAAAAAAAACGACAAAAATAAAAATTTTCAACCTAAGAATTAATTATGAGCTAAAACAAGTCTAAAATAATATAAATAAGGAATAAAATCCAATAAAAATATTTTAAAACCTTTTATTAATTAAATATTCAATTTTAAATGCTAATTAAAGCCCTAAAATTAAATATAATTAATCAAAATGTCCAAAATATGATTTTATTGAACAAATAACTTACTTATATTATTTAAAAACTAAAAAGTATTTTTTATAATTTTTAAATACTATTTTTCTATTTTTTAATTACTAAAAACTATTTTAAAATTAAAATAATTATAAAAAATAATTAAATAATGCTAAAAATAATCTACCAATTTTAAAAATCCTATTTAACTCTAATGAACAGTAGAAAAATGAAAAATCTTGAAAAATATTAAATTTTCCACTAAATGACAAAACTAGTTTAATTAAAACCCTAATTAACTTAAATTAATTCTAAAAATTAATAAAAAGATGAACAGTAAAATCTTTTTTAACCAAAAACCTTAAAATATTATTCTAAGTCTAGGAAAATTGATTAAACTGAAAAATATTAATTTTTGGCACTAAAAGACAAAAACAGAAACTTTAAAGTTAATTAAAAATAGCTAAATAACCTAAAAATTACTAAATGAACAGTAAATAAAAATTTAATTAATCAGAAAAATCCTAAATTAAATAAAAAAATAATGGCATTGGTTTCAAGGTCTAATTCCACTTTTTGGGCACTAAAGACAAAAAAAGAAGAAAACAGATAGTGACATGTGCTGGACTTTTGTCCTTTAGTTCAGCAGTGGTAAAAAGGACACTAGCAGTGGGAAAGGAGTTCCCACTGACAGTGTAAAATTTTGGTTTGATTTTCAATAAGCTTAGGAAAGCTTATCTTGATAGCTTTTTTGGGACAATAAGGCACCCTTATACTCTTTGGAGTATAAGGAGTCAATAATCACACAAAAACAAGCAGTCTCTTAACAAGAATAAGCACAAATCAAGCCCTAAAGTTACTGATTAAGCACCAAACAGGTCTGATGAACAATTGCTGATGTTTCATGCACAAATCTGAATTTTAAAATCTTATATCTTGGTAATAAGCTCACAAGCATGCATACAAGTGACACACAATCCTCAAACACCCTAAATCTAGCAACCTACAAAGTTTGATAGCAAAATAACTCAAAAATCAGTCACACACAAGCAGTTTCTGATCTTAGCTATGTTTTACCCTTTTAAGCATGCAAAAGTGTTTAAAACCTACTCAAACTGAAACCAAAGAACATATAGCACTCAAATATAACCTAGGTGATGTTTCTAGACAAGTTTTAACATGAAATTTTATCACAAATTCTTGCTGATCCCTTGACCCAAACACCCCTTTAACTCAGTAAACACAAATTTTAACAAGCAATCCTAAACAAATCTACCCAAATCTGATTCAAGGCTATCTAAACATGCATTCAAAGCAATAACCAGCATAATCCAACAACTAACAAGCACTTAAACAGATTCTTACTAACTTAACAAAAAAATTCACATAAAATATGAAAATTTCAGAAAAATGAAAAATGGAAAAAAAAGATGACAAGGGCTACCTTGTTGGGCTTACTTCCAAGCCCAACAGTGGCTGATAAGCCACCTCCTACAAGCCCGGGCTTGTGCTGATCCTTGTGGGATTGGATTGGTTTGAGTGCAAATGACAAGAAAATGGTTAGAATGGAACTTGAGTGATCTTTGTTTCCTGCACACCACAAATAACCAAGAAAGAAAAGACAAGCTATAAGTTATTCAGTAAGCTTGGTTTAATAAGCTTATTGAAAAGCTTATAGCAGTAAGCTAAATATTAGTTTCTGAAAAAGATTTTTGAAAACAAGTGAAAACTTGAAAAACAAACTGGAGGATTGTAAAATGGTTCAAGGAAAACAAACTTTAAAACGTAAATGCTTGGAAAGTAAATGGTTCTCAGTTTCATGTAGCTTAAAAAGACTCTTTCATTAATTTCAAAAAAAGAAAGTTTTTACATCAAAACTGGAACAAGGAAATGCTAACAGGCTAGCATCCTTTATATAAGCAACTAAAGAGTATTATAGAAATGAGAAACCCTAATAAGCTAATTCCCCAATCTGCCCTTGGATATCTTCAGCATATTCCCTTTTGAATTTTGAATTTTCCAGTCAACTTGAGCCATGTGAATGAGTACGATGGAATCATGTGAATGCCAGTGAGGTACATTTGATCTTGGACGTTTATTTTCGCCTTTGGGGACACGAAATTGACTGGGGGCGTTGATTTGCTGTCAAGCCTTGTCTTGGAGTAGCAGGGGAGCCACGTGGAGGTCCCACAAGGTGAGAGGGATAGGTGTTGGGAGGTGGGTTTGAGTTAGGGTGGGGTTAATTGGTATTCTGGAGCGAATCGGGTCGAACCCCTTTGATTTGATGAAGAACTAAATTAGGGTTTATAAGGGGTGGGGAAGGATAAACAGTGGTGTTTAATTGGGATTAGGGTGATTAATATTCAAAAAACGTGTTTACCCCCAAAACCATAACTGATTAAAATCAGTTATATTTAAAACATGAGTGGGAATCCGACGTGGGGGAAGGGTAGTTTCTGATTGGGTGAAAAGGTTGGGTGGGTGACGTGTCTTGATAGGAGTGGAGGAGAGAAGTTTACTTGTCTGGTCACATTAGGCCCCCCATTTCTTTTGTTTCACTCACTTTGTAACAAACCAGCTTAAACTCTTTTTCCTTTGTATTTAACTTTCAGCATTTGTCATTTTTGGCACAATGTTTTTGTAATCTTGAAACAAGGACTATTTATGCAATTTCTTCATTTTCCAAGGACTGAATTTGCCATATCTTCAAACTTCAAGGCTTTGACTTGTTGGTTGACTTCTTGGAGGACCATATTTGACAATTTAGATTTGATGAGGGACTAAATTTGCCAATTCTTCAAAGTTAAGGGTCCTTTTTGTAATTTTGACAAACTTTAGGGACCAAACTTGTAATTATGAAGATACAAGGGTATAAAGTGTCAATTCTTCAAACTTGGAGGACCAATCTTCAATATTCTTCAAATCTTCAAGGGTTTTCTTTGGAAAATTCCTCACTAGGGCTTGGTTCATCGTGCGGCTTCGTTTCCCGTGTTCGTTTTTGCGTGATTCTTGTGATCTTTTGTCATTTTCTCAATATCCGTACCTAAAATACACAAGCAACAAACACAAGCATATATTTGGGTATTTTGATGATATTTAATGCATTTTAAGTCCAAAAAGAACGATGAGACCATGTATAAAAGCCGTCTCATCACTCCCCCATACTAAACCATTGCCGTGCCCTCACGCAATGCTAGAATAAAGTATCGTAGCATCTCCAAAATTCATTTTATTCACTTTATTGAAATGATAAACTAGCTATACTACTACTATTACTACTACTTGTGTTATAGACATAATGTATGATATTCATCGCAAAATGGGACGTTTAGGTTCATAGAATAAGAACACGTGAATGCTTCGTTAAAAATAATTTCATCGTCCTCGATTTTCACTCTAATTCCACGCTAAGCGTGCAACGAGATCATTGTCATTATAAGTTAGTAATGCTAACACTACTCATATGCCCTAATCACGTACTTATTCTCCCATTATTCCTAAGTTGTATCTCTTATATTTTATTTTGTCTTGAATGTTTCACGAGGATACATTGTTTGACTTATGCGATAATAGAGATTTAGGTCTAAAAATAGAGTCCTAACGGTGTAACTAAGACCATCAAATCAATAACCCCTCCTAATAGACGACGATGTTAAAAAATTAAGTTGACAAGAAGAATCGATAAGCACGGTTTTATAACGGTTTTGAACATGAGACTTATTACCAAGACTTTTATACGCCCCCTAACGGAAGGGCCTTATTATCTTTGGTTTACCTCCATCTTTTATTCAACTTCGCCATGAAGCTTTTATTATGACTTCGGTCTTGCCTTGCCTTTTATTATCCGCCTCATCGGTGGTTTTATTAGCCAAAGACGTATATCCTCACGCTAAAGCGAATTTTGGATCTTTAAAGCTTCGAAGATTAAGGCCTGATTCACTTCAATTTTGCATAGATTTTAGGCCTTGTGGGGCTTCAAATTGTTTGCTTGATTTAGGTGAGCACTTGAAATCTTATTATTGGGTGAAGCTTTCGATTATTAGGGTGCCAATACTTCAAAACCGTGACGCTGGCGATATCTTAATGTCTTCCCAATTTAATTACACGGAAGCTACTAGAAAAGACTAGAAACCCAACAATCCTAACTAAACCGCTAAGTCAATATTTATTAAGCAAAAAATATTTACATGCGAAGGGAGAATAAGCAAACAACGAGAACACATGAGTTTTTGAAAGAATACGAGTACTCTACGTTTAGCATAGTAACTTATAATTAACTCTATCATTTCTCGTCCTCATTTAAGAGACTTATCCTAATGTGTAGTTAAGGAATCAAAGCTAAGTGCTCAACACGCACGGTCGAGTCAAAAATTACTCTTATTCTCGCCATCGGAAAATCTACATTCGTGTCTTCAAACACTTATGAAATATGAAAAAAAAATTAAAATTTTGCCATTTTTAGCCTTATTTTGCAACAAAACGATAAACTTTGGAAAGCGTGAAGGTTTGGCAAGGCAAGTATCTATTCACCCCCCCATACTAAAGTTAAACATTGTCCTCAATGTTTCGAGTCTAGGGGTGCAAACACCCCCATACTAGAGACGTAGTCGAATGCTTAATCTAGCATGGAAAGGGTGTAACCATTAAATTAATAGCCGTTTATGAAGTGTGCTAAAAACCTAAGGTTAGAACAATAAAGGATATATCATGGATATTGAGAAATGTCTCCAAAGCAAACGATCGAGTGCTCCCATAAAACGAACACGAGAGGCTCCAATCGTGAAGATCATGATCTAAAAACCACATATCACAAACAACCATGGAACAAAGGTTGGAAGGGCACGAATCCCCACACGTAAGCTACATTAGACTAAGAAAGCGATAATATGTACATAGGATAAGCATGGGACTCCCCCACGAGGCACCTCGTTTTTGATTACCGAGTCATGAGCTCGACTCGATCCCCTCAATACTAATTATCATTGGGGAAGGTGACTTGGTCGAGGTAGTTCAAGGATGGAACTTCCCCACCAAAGTAGTGCTTCAACCTATGTCCATTCACCTTGAAGTTAGGACCATCATCTTGAGCTAGCTCGATGGTCCCATACGGAAACACTTGAGTCACGGTGAATGGACCGGACCAACGGGATTTCAATTTACCGGAAAATATTTTCAATCTTGAATTAAAAAGTAAAACTTGATCCCCAATGTTAAAAACCCGGTTTTTAATTTTTGAATCATGCAACTTTTTAGTTTTCTCTTTGTAAATCAATGAATTTTCATAAGCAATGTCTGTCAATTCATCCAATTCATTTAATTGCATTTTCCGGTGTTTTCCCGCGGTCTCCATGTCATCATTACAATGCTTTAGGGCCCAATAAGCCTTGTGTTCTAACTCGATAGGCAAATGCCAATTCTTTCCATACACAAGCTTATAGGGAGTGCACCCAATGGGTGTCTTATGAGCGGTCCTAAAGGCCCATAAAGCATCGTCTAACTTATCCGACCAAGATTGTCGGTTTTCCCCTACGGATCTCTCCAAGATCCTCTTCAATGCTTGGTTTGAAACCTCTACTTGCCCACTCGTTTGTGGGTGATAAGCCGTAGAAAGACGATGTGTAACCCCATATTTCCTTAGAACCCTTTCAAATTGGTCATTACAAAAATGGGTTCCACGATCGCTTATGATAGCATGAGGGGTTCCAAACCTAGCAAACAAACTTTTCAAGAACTTAACTACCACACGAGCATCATTACTGGGCAAGGCCTTCGCCTCCATCCACTTAGAAAGGTAGTCAACCGCAACAAGGATGTACTTATTACCACGAGATGATGGGAACGGCCCCATAAAGTCTATGCCCCAAACGTCAAAGATCTCACATACTTGAATGATATTTTGTGGCATTTCATCTTTTTGTGAGGCTTTTCCTTGTCGTTGGCATGAATCACAAGACTTCACAAGATCTTGTGCATCTCGGTAAATAGTAGGCCAAAAGAAGCCGGCATCAAACACCTTTTTAGCCGTGAGATTAGCACCGTGGTGACCACCCGTGGGTCCCTCATGGCAAGCTCTAAGGATGTTAGAAGCTTCGGTGCCAAATACACAACGGCGGATGATTTGATCCGCACAAGTTCGAAACAAGTAAGGGTCGTTCCAAAAATAGAACTTGACATCACGAAAGAATTTTCGTTTTTCTTGAGTTGTCATACCCTTAATGATGAAGTTACCCGCATGGTAATTTGCAAAATCCACAAACCATGGGGTAGAAGAATCAAGTTTGGAATTCACTACACCAAGTGTTTCAAGCGGAAATGTTTCGGTGATTTCCTTAGGCTCGTAAACACTTTGGTGAGGATCTTCCAAACGAGAGAGATGGTCGGCCGCTAGATTCTCGGCTCCTTTTTTGTCAACGATTTTGTGATCAAATTCTTGAAGGAGGAGAATCCAACGAAGTAATCTCGGCTTTGCATCTTGTTTAGCCATGAGATACTTGATAGCCGAATGGTCCGTATACACTATGCATTTTGTCAAGACGAGGTAAGGTCGGAATTTCTCAAATGCATACACCACGGCAAGGAACTCCTTTTCCGTTGTAGTGTATTTAAGTTGAGCCTCGGTCATCGTCTTGCTAGCATAGTGAATAGGCAAGAAATGCTTATCATGACGTTGCCCCAAAACGGCCCCAATAGCGTAATCACTTGCATCACACATAAGTTCAAAGGGGAGGTTCCAATTTGGAGCAACAAGAATGGGAGCTTCGGTAAGTTTCCTCTTAAGGATCTCAAAGGCTCGTACACAATCTTCGTCAAAGACAAAACGTGCCTCTTTTTCAAGAAGATGTGTAATGGGTCGAGAAATCTTCGAGAAATCCTTGATGAATCGTCGATAAAAGCCCGCGTGGCCTAGGAAACTCCTAACTCCCTTGACGGTTTTGGGATGAGGTAATTTGGCGATGACGTCTACCTTAGCTTGATCTACCTCAATCCCCGCTTTCGAGACCTTGTGCCCTAAGACGATTCCACTTCTAACCATAAAATGACACTTTTCCCAATTGAGCACAAGGTTGGTTTCCTCACAACGTTTTAACATTCTCTCAAGGTTCGACAAACACGAAGTAAAGGAATCACCAAACACGGAAAAGTCATCCATGAAGACTTCCATCGTCTTCTCGATCATATCATGAAAAATAGCCATCATGCATCGTTGAAAAGTTCCCGGTGCATTACAAAGTCCGAATGGCATTCTACGATAAGCAAACGTTCCATATGGACACGTAAACGTAGTTTTTTCTTGATCACGAGGATCGATGGGAATTTGGAAGTAACCAGAAAAACCATCTAAAAAGCAATAGAAATCGTTTCCCGCAAGACGCTCCAACATTTGGTCCATGAAGGGCAAGGGAAAATGGTCTTTTCGAGTGGCTTCATTCAACTTACGATAGTCAATGCACACTCTCCATCCGGTCACGAGTCTCGTGGGAATCAACTCGTTGGCATCGTTTGGCACAACGGTCATCCCTCCCTTTTTAGGGACACAATGAATAGGACTCACCCAAGGGCTATCGGAAATAGGGTAAATCATTCCCGCGTCAAGGAGTTTAAGGACCTCCTTTTTGATGACGTCGTGAATTTTGGGGTTCACCCTCCTTTGACTTTGGATTGTTGGCTTGAAATCCTCCTCCATTAATATTTTGTGTGTACAAAATTTGGGATCGATTCCCTTAATGTCGGATAACTTCCACGCAATCGCCCCTTTGTGGTCCTTAAGAACATCGACAAGTGCGGTTTTTTCATCATTCGAAAGTTCCTTCGCAATAATAACCGGCAACTTGTCGTCCTCCTCCAAATAGACATACTCGAGGTGAGGAGGTAAATCTTTCAACTCGAGAATAGGTGGTCCCTCAAGTGAAGATTTGGGCTCGATACTCATAACCTCCTCGGGTGGAGGAAATGGGAAATCGTTGAGAAAATCCTTGATAATCGAGAAGTCCTCATAGTTGTCGAGGTCTTCGTCACAAGTACGTGGAACATCGAATTCTTCCAACGTAAAACCACCACCTTCGAAAGGAGTGAAGGTTGGTGTCGAATTATCAAGAATTGGATCTAACATAGTGGGATTGCCACTAGTTTCTTCATCACCAAACCCTAAAACTTCTTGTGAAAATTCCTCGCAAACCACGTCGATCATATCAACGAGGTTTATGGTAGCAACGGAATAAACATGAGAAAGTTGAGAATTTTGAGTTGCGTTTATAACAAGTTCCTCGTCGTTGAAACGTAAGGTGATCTTTCTAGCATGCACATCAATCAAAGCCATAGACGTATCTAAAAACGAACGACCTAAAATAAGAGGAACTTGAGGATCCGTGGGGATGTCAACAACAATAAAGTCTACGGGATAGTAGAACTTCCCCACTTTCACGAAAACGTCTTCCGCCAAACCACATGCAAGAATTGTGGAATGGTCGGCCAACTCAATAGACATTCGTGAAGGAGTAAGATTAGGAAGATTGAGCGACTTGTAGATTGCAAGTGGCATCAAGTTAATGCTAGCACCAAGATCGGCCAAGGCATAGCATTCTTCCATATCTTGAATTGCACAAGGGATCAAAAATTTACCGGGATCACCGACTTTTTGAGGTATGCGATTAAGATAAACCGACGAACAACTAGACTTTTGGTGTAATTTTTCCTTGTTGTTCAACATACTCTTAAAGTTAGCGGCAAATCGAGGCATCATGACCAAGGCATCGGCGAAACTCACATTAAAGTGCAAATCACGAAACATTTTCATAAAAAGCTCAAATTGATAGTTGTCGCGCTCTTGTCGTTTCTCCTTCCTAAGTCTCGATGGGTAAGGCAAGGGTGGTGTGGGTTGGGGCATAGGCATAGCCTTTGGAATCTCGGGTTCCAAAATGGGTGATGGGTCAACCGTAGGTGTGCCATGAGCGGTACTTTGTGGGCTTGAAATATGCTCCTTTTCGACCACCACCTCGGGTTCTTCCTCAATTTCCTCCACCGTTGGAGTAATTGGTTGAGGAGTTGGTTCTTTAAGTGTCTTACCACTTCGTGTGGTAATCACTTTCATCTCTCCCTTCGGGTTTGAAACGGTGTTACTAGGTAAACTACCCGAAGTAGAGGCTTTGTTTCCCATTACGGCTTCTAAAATATCATTGAGCTTAACATCAAAATTATTAAACTTCACATCTTGGATAGCGGCTTTTTGGTCAATTCTTTGTTCAAGCCTAGCATGACTTTGCTCTATCTTGTTGTTTTGACCTCGAATTTGGTTAGCAAAATCATTTTTCAATTCATTCCTCATGGCTAGATTTTCCTTAATGAAATTAGCTAACTCCTTTGCATTCTTAGCCGTCTCCTTAGCTTGATTAGCCATTTGCTCTTGAATGTTTTCCATAATCTTATCATTTGAAGTAGTGTAATTCAAAAAGTCCAATGGAAGTTCTTTATTATTTTGAAGACCTTGACTTGCATTTTGAAAATTACGGTTTTGATTTTGATTTTGCAATTGGCTACTACTACTCCCTTGATTCCCATAGTTGTTATTACCCTTATAATTGTTCCTTTGATTGCTTTGGTAACCAAATTGATTGTTTCGATAATTGTTAGCATTTTGATTTGGTGAAAAACCCGGTGGAGTCAATTGATTAGTGCGAGGAACTTGACCGTTTTGGTTATAAGTTCCCGCGGCCGCGAAGGCACTCGAAGTGTTACCACCGTTGGTAATGCACTCGGAATAGTCGTGAGCTCCACCAAAATACATACAAGAAACCTCAACCGCTTTAATCGTAGCGGGAGCGGGTTGTTCACCAACTTTAAATTCAACTAACAAGCCTTTCACTATATCAAAAATTTTGTTTTCCAAATTAGCCTCGACTTGGCAAGCATCAACGGTGTGTGACAAACTAGGTGAAGATGAAGACGAAGCCTTACGAACACTCGACGTGCTACGAGGACTATACACCTTAGACCTATTCTCAATAATTACCAATGCTTCCTCGACCGTCTTACACAAGAAATTACCACCCGCGGCGGCATTAAGATAATCACGCTCATGATCGTTCAAGCCATTGTAAAACGTGTCTATTTGATGCAAGTCGGAAAAACCATGATGAGGACATTCGTGCAACATTTCCTTAAACCTATTCCAAGCCTTTGAAAAACTCTCATTCAACTCTTGCGAAAACTTTGAAATCTCGTTTTTCAAGTGCGTAGTCTTAGAGGGCGGAAAAAATTGGTTCACGAATTTTGAAACGAGATCCTTCCACGTCAATATAGAATTGGGTGGCTCTTTCTCTAACCAAATTTTTGCGGGCCCCGCTAAGGAATACGGAAAAAGCATCATCTTAATCGAGTCGTTTGAGACGTCCTTAAACTTGCACGTGGCGGTGAGACGATTAAATTGGCGAATGTGGTTATGCGGGTTGTCCTTTTCGTCCCCTCGAAACTTGTTGTTTTGAATCATGGACATCAAACCCGTCTTAACCTCAAAATTCTCCGCAAGGATAGCGGGAATCACAATCGCTTCTCCATAACCCTCGGTGGGTGCTTGAAGCAACTCCATCATAGTTCGATTAGCCATGGGTGCTTCTTTCACTACAATGGGTTCGTCAATAGGAGAGTCCTCACTAGTAGGAGTGAGTGATTTGTTTCTTCGTTTACGAGCACGTCTTGCTTTAGAGCGAGTTTGCATAAACGTCACGTACAACGAGAAGGCGAGCAAAGAAGATTCTTTTTGGTATTTTTACTTTTTCAATTTTTTTGTGGTTTTTGATTGTTTTTAACTTTTTTGGATTTTTGGAATGTATTAAGTAGACCAAAATCTACAAATCTCCTCCTTAATCAAATCTCTCGATTAAAGAAGCCTCAAGGAATGAAAACGAACACGTGAAGTGAACGCCTTCGATGACTTTAGAACGATGGTGGAACACCAAATCGTTCAAGAGGGTTTAATCAAATGAAACCAAGAAAATATATATGATATGTAATAATACTTTGGGCGGCAAAACCCTCGATTCACTCTCAAAATCAAATACGCACAAGCAAGCGTAGGAAACGAGGCGGCGCGAAGCACTTAAGAGCCTTTTTCCTTTAGGTCGTGAAATACAACCGCCTTATACCCACCTTATAGTTTGTATTATCAAAATCAAGCTTCACGAAAGTATTTATCTATTTTTGCCTTTTTTCTTTGGTTTGAGATTCGAATACAATGATCGAGTGATGAAATCCCGAATCAAGGTTGTGATTGCTCACGTATTTGGAGTACTTGTAAATTTATTGTTCTACGTATACAATATAGTAATAATATTCACACAAAAACCGAAAAACGATAATACGTATTAATAGAGTGCTATTAATACAAATACTTTTATGGCTAATATAAAAAACAACAATGGTTCAACCAAAACACAACACGCCTCCCCGGAAGCGGCGCCAAAATGATGTTGAAGTTTTGCAACTCTTTAGGAAAAGAGGGCAATTAAATAGGGCAAGTGTGCACGACGATTTAGGAAAACCGTGTGTGAATGAACCTAGGTGAGTTCGTTATCGAGGAGGCTAGTGCGTTGTGTTAAGAGTTGATATATGATGTTTGTGATTATGAAGATTTATGAGATTAGAAAAGAAAAGACGGTTACGACTACGAATTAAACTACGACGAAAAAGGCGTAAACGTAAAACCGTAAAAAAACGACAAAAATAAAAATTTTCAACCTAAGAATTAATTATGAGCTAAAAAAAGTCTAAAATAATATAAATAAGGAATAAAATCCAATAAAAATATTTTAAAACCTTTTATTAATTAAATATTCAATTTTAAATGCTAATTAAAGCCCTAAAATTAAATATAATTAATCAAAATGTCCAAAATATGATTTTATTGAACAAATAACTTACTTATATTATTTAAAAACTAAAAAGTATTTTTTATAATTTTTAAATACTATTTTTCTATTTTTTAATTACTAAAAACTATTTTAAAATTAAAATAGTTATAAAAAATAATTAAATAATGCTAAAAATAATCTACCAATTTTAAAAATCCTATTTAACTCTAATGAACAGTAGAAAAATGAAAAATCTTGAAAAATATTAAATTTTCCACTAAATGACAAAACTAGTTTAATTAAAACCCTAATTAACTAAAATTAATTCTAAAAATTAATAAAAAGATGAACAGTAAAATCTTTTTTAACCAAAAACCTTAAAATATTATTCTAAGTCTAGGAAAATTGATTAAACTGAAAAATATTAATTTTTGGCACTAAAAGACAAAAACAGAAACTTTAAAGTTAATTAAAAATAGCTAAATAACCTAAAAATTACTAAATGAACAGTAAATAAAAATTTAATTAATCAGAAAAATCCTAAATTAAATAAGAAAAATAATGGCACTGGTTTCAAGGTCTAATTCCACTTTTTGGGCACTAAAAACAAAAAAAGAAGAAAACAGATAGTGACATGTGCTGGACTTTTGTCCTTTAGTTCAGCAGTGGTAAAAAGGACACTAGCAGTGGGAAAGGAGTTCCCACTGACAGTGTAAAATTTTGGTTTGATTTTCAATAAGCTTAGGAAAGCTTATCTTGATAGCTTTTTTGGGACAATAAGGCACCCTTATACTCTTTAGAGTATAAGGAGTCAATAATCACACAAAAACAAGCAGTCTCTTAACAAGAATAAGCACAAATCAAGCCCTAAAGTTACTGATTAAGCACCAAACAGGTCTGATGAACAATTGCTGATGTTTCATGCATAAATCTGAATTTTAAAATCTTATATCTTGGTAATAAGCTCACAAGCATGCATACAAGTGACACACAATCCTCAAACACCCTAAATCTAGCAACCTACAAAGTTTGATAACAAAATAACTCAAAAATCAGTCACACACAAGCAGTTTCTGATCTTAGCTATGTTTTACCCTTTTAAGCATGCAAAAGTGTTTAAAACCTACTCAAACTGAAACCAAAGAACATATAGCACTCAAATATAACCTAGGTGATGTTTCTAGACAAGTTTTAACATGAAATTTTATCACAAATTCTTGCTGATCCCTTGACCCAAACACCCCTTTAACTCAGTAAACACAAATTTTAACAAGCAATCCTAAACAAATCTACCCAAATCTGATTCAAGGCTATCTAAACATGCATTCAAAGCAATAACCAGCATAATCCAACAACTAACAAGCACTTAAACAGATTCTTACTAACTTAACAAAAAAATTCACATAAAACATGAAAATTTCAGAAAAATGAAAAATGGAAAAAAAAGATGACAAGGGCTACCTTGTTGGGCTTACTTCCAAGCCCAACAGTGGCTGATAAGCCAACTCCTACAAGCCCGGGCTTGTGCTGATCCTTGTGGGATTGGATTGGTTTGAGTGCAAATGACAAGAAAATGGTTAGAATGGAACTTGAGTGATCTTTGTTTCCTGCACACCACAAATAACCAAGAAAGAAAAGACAAGCTATAAGTTATTCAGTAAGCTTGGTTTAATAAGCTTATTGAAAAGCTTATAGTAGTAAGCTAAATATTAGTTTCTGAAAAAGATTTTTGAAAACAAGTGAAAACTTGAAAAACAAACTAGAGGATTGTAAAATGGTTCAAGGAAAACAAACTTTAAAACGTAAATGCTTGGAAAGTAAATGGTTCTCAGTTTCATGTAGCTTAAAAAGACTCTTTCATTAATTTCATAAAAAGAAAGTTTTTACATCAAAACTGGAACAAGGAAATGCTAACAGGCTAGCATCCTTTATATAAGCAACTAAAGAGTATTCTAGAAATGAGAAACCCTAATAAGCTAATTCCCCAATCTGCCCTTGGATATCTTCAGCATATTCCCTTTTGAATTTTGAATTTTCTAGTCAACTTGAGCCATGTGAATGAGTAAGATGGAATCATGTGAATGCCAGTGAGGTACATTTGATCTTGGACGTTTATTTTCGCCTTTGGGGACACGAAATTGACTGGGGGCGTTGATTTGCTGTCAAGCCTTGTCTTGGAGTAGCAGGGGAGCCACGTGGAGGTCCCACAAGGTGAGAGGGATAGGTGTTGGGAGGTGGGTTTGAGTTAGGGTGGGGTTAACTGGTATTCTGGAGCGAATCGGGTCGAACCCCTTTGATTTGATGAAGAACTAAATTAGGGTTTATAAGGGGTGGGGAAGGATAAACAGTGGTGTTTAATTGGGATTAGGGTGATTAATATTCAAAAAACGTGTTTACCCCCAAAACCATAACTGATTAAAATCAATTATATTTAAAACATGAGTGGGAATCCGACGTGGGGGAAGGGTAGTTTCTGATTGGGTGAAAAGGTTGGGTGGGTGACGTGTCTTGATGGGAGTGGAGGAGAGAAGTTTACTTGTCTGGTCACATTAGGCCCCCCATTTCTTTTGTTTCACTCACTTTGTAACAAACCAGCTTAAACTCTTTTTCCTTTGTATTTAACTTTCAGCATTTGTCATTTTTGGCACAATGTTTTTGTAATCTTGAAACAAGGACTATTTATGCAATTTCTTCATTTTCCAAGGACTGAATTTGCCATATCTTCAAACTTCAAGGCTTTGACTTGTTGGTTGACTTCTTGGAGGACCATATTTGATAATTTAGATTTGATGAGGGACTAAATTTGCCAATTCTTCAAAGTTAAGGGTCCTTTTTGTAATTTTGACAAACTTTAGGGACCAAACTTGTAATTATGAAGATACAAGGGTATAAAGTGTCAATTATTCAAACTTGGAGGACCAATCTTCAATATTCTTCAAATCTTCAAGGGTTTTCTTTGGAAAATTCCTCACTAGGGCTTGGTTCATCGTGCGGCTTCGTTTCCCGTGTTCGTTTTTGCGTGATTCTTGTGATCTTTTGTCATTTTCTCAATATCCGTACCTAAAATACACAAGCAACAAACACAAGCATATATTTGGGTATTTTGATGATATTTAATGCATTTTAAGTCCAAAAAGAACGATGAGACCATGTATAAAAGTCGTCTCATCAGTGGTGGAAGAAGTAGATGAAACATTGACTCTTGCATTAGATCTTGAGTATGCGGATGAATCCCAATTCTTGTGGTGAGTAGTCATGTTTTCAATCAACTCTCTACACTCCTCCGGTCTCCTTTTCATAAAAGTACCACCGGCGGCGGCGTTGATCGTGTCACGATCACGAAAAGTGAGACCATTGTAGAAAGTATCAATGAGAGTGACGGGGAGCATGTTGTGGTTTGGACAACGGTCGATCAAATCATTGTAACGTTCCCAAGCATCAAAGAGCGATTCATCATTGTCTTGCATGAATCCACTAATTTGGTTACGAAGGCTTGTGACCATGGATGGTGGAAAGTAGCGCGACAAAAAGCGTTGAGTCATGTCGTCCCAAGTATGAATAGAATTCTTTGGGAGACGGTCAAACCATTTTTAGGCATGGTGAGAAAGAGTGTGTGGAAAGAGTTGAAGGCGAAGCACATCCATAGAAACACCGGGCATCTTCATGCTTTGGGTAATGGTAATGAATTTGTCGAGGTGCTTGTTTGCATTATCATCCGGCAATCCGCGAAATGGATTAGTTTGCACATGTTGGATCATGTGATGCTTCAACGAAAACTCCTGAGCCGTGATTTGCATCGGCGCAATCGGTCCTCCACGGTCGTTCAGGGTGGGTTGACACAATTCTTCCATTGTTCGTAAATCGGGTAGGGGAGCATTGTGGTTGTTGTTGTTTTTATTTAAATTGGGTAGAGGTGTGTTATTATTGTTGTTATGAACACCAGCCATATTTAAATCTTCACGAGTCTCAGGCTTAGAATAATTTGAAGATCTAGTACGCATACACCTGCGGAAGAAAAATATACAGAGAGAATATCTATATAATCTTTTTAGGGCAAAACCTTTGGAAAATAAATGCTTTTTTGATTTTTCAATGTTTTTGTATTTTTTTTTGAAAAGTTGTTTTTTTTAATTTTATGGATTTTTGAAAATCTTTAGCAAGGAAAATAACGTTACCAAAAGAACGGATCTCTAAAATTCAACGCGTCTCTCACTAAAGACCATTAATCTTAACGAAAAGAGCCGGCAGCGGCGCCATTTAATAACTAGATTTTACTTAGTTATGAAAGTTCTTTGTTCAAAGTCTTTTCAAATTGATTACCGGTTAAGAGTGCGACTCAGTCGTCTTTTGGAAAACAAGAAGAGTGGTTTGGTAATCTATTTAAAAACTAATAGCTAATATGAAAATGACGTTGAGTGAAGTAAAAGCTTAAAAGGTTAAACTAAGATGACGAGTTAAAAATAAATGCTTCAAAACTTACTTAAAAACTTAATGAATCTAAAGCTTGAAAACTTTGTAAAAACAAGAAGTTAAACCCGTCGAAATCCTTGGTCGGAATCCCGTCGGAATGCTGAATCCAGATCGGAATATCAAGACCTTAAATCGGAAAATGCTGAACCCTATTCCGATCTAATGATCGGAATACAAGAGATGCAATCGGAATACATGAAATCAAGTACAATCGGAAAGTCTTACAAAACACCCACGTCGGAATGCCAAAGAATCCCCTCAATCGGAATGTTAAAACCCCAATCCGATCAAGTGATCGGAATAACAAGATGCAAATGGGAAAGCTAACTCCCTAATCCGATCAGAGTGATCGGAATACAAAGGTGCTAATCGAAATGCTAAATCGGAAAAGGGTTTACCCTTTTCCGATTATTTTGTGATTCGAAAATAAGCTAAGTGATAAGCTATGTTGATAAGCTAACACCAAAACTTAACCAATCAGTAATGAAATAGACTAAATAAGCATGAGTAACAACTTCTCCAAACTTTAAATAAGAAATCTTTTAAATCAAACTTTGAAAAAAAAATTAAAACTTTAAGAAAACTTTCAAAAAGTAAATAAGCTAAGCATACAAATAAGCCAATAAGCACAAAGATCTTAGAGCTTAACCGTATGAAAACTTATGATAAGAATATGAACTTTTTAATCCTTAGAACATCAAGATCAAACACGAATCATCAACATTTCGGATTAAAAGTAACTAAATAACGAAAGGTAGAAAGAGATTAAAGATTAAAAGCTTAAACTTCAACTTGATTAATGAAATCAAAATACAAAAAGTTTAAACTTGAAAGATTAAAAGAAAGAAAAGATGAAAACTTAGTGAGAGAAAGTTTGGAACTTTCTCTCTCTAAAAACTAGAAAGGAAAAATTAAAAAAAAATGAAACTAGCTAACCACCCTCCTAATGTGATTAGGAGGGTATTTATAGGCTAAGTGGGAGGTGCATATGTGGTGTGCTTCCTTCTTTCTTTTCTTCTCGACTCGATTTAATTCTTTGTCTTTTCTCGACGTCATCTCGGGATTTGAACTTGTCTTAATAATTTTCTTCTTTAATTTAGACTTGAGTTCTTCGACTTCATTAAACTTCCGTCTTTATACTTTTTCTTCGATAAATCTTCAGAATAGGTCTTGGACATCCGTTCATTAAGCACTCTTGATCTCTTGACTTCGTCTTTTCCCGTTTTCTTCGATAAAAGCCCGTGAAAGCCCGCGTTTTCTTCCTTTTTCATCTTTTGGTCCTAAAACACAATAAAAACACAAACCACGCATAATTCCGACTTATACGACATAAAATACATGTTTTGGTCTTGTTATTATTGGAAATAAGTGGTAAAAGGATAAGTGTTTTCACACTTATTAGCTTCACCAAAGCACTAGCGGTTTTCATGGAGTCAATGAACCGAGTGTGCAAGACCGTATATAAACAAGTTGTCATCGGGAGTATCGACGACATCTTAATCTACTCAAAGTCTAAGAAGGAGAGTGAGGCGAATTATGTGTTGGTTTTGGAGTGGTTTAGAAAAAGGAATTATATGTGAGATTTTCAAGTGTGAGTTTTAGTATTAAGTTTAACATGATGAGTAGTTAGAGATGATGGCATATCATGGAACCAGCAAGGGGCGAAGTGAAGAAGGGTGATGAAGCATTTTGGAGGCTGAAGAGGTGGATTGGATAATGAGTAGATCGTGGCATTATCGGAAGGACCGGATGAATTCGCAAAGCATGACGATACATGGAGCAAGGATTTGGACGTGTACGAGAACGATAAAGAAAGGCGATTGCTTATATGTTGCAGGAACTGAAGATTTGGAAGAACTAGATAAGACTTAGTTAGTGGAGCTGGATTGTCATATCTACCTAGAATGCTAGAGGCATTTGGTGTACGATACGCAGAGAATGATCTATACGGATCATGAACGTCTCCAACACATATTCAGTCCTCTAGATTAAGCATTTGGCAAAGGTGATGGGTGGAGTTAAGTGATGACGGAAAATTTACAAGGCCAAGTACCATCTGGGAAAGGCAAGCATAGTTAATGAGACATGGAATAAGATGGATAAAGTGATGCTGAGAAAAAAATTTAGCTACATGGATGACGTGTTAGGATGGTTTGGATGAAGGATGTAAGTTGCACGAGTAGTTGTCTAAAGCAGAGAACGTGTCAACATTTATGTCGCGTGGCTTGGACAATCATATGGAGAAAAGGGATATAGGATATACTTCCTACATAGATAGGAGTAGCATAAAAAGGGCGGTGTACGGACGAAGATGGTAGAAGGGATACATAATAGGGTAGAGGAATAAGTACGATGAGAGTTAGGTGATAGTCGATAGACTGGATAATTCATCCCATATTCTAAGAGGAATGAGAAGTCAAGTAGTTGAGAAGTTGGAAGGATTGCGTACGGATGTGATGAAATATGAGTTTCTACATAAAAATTAGCCTAAGAAGGATTATGGCAAGGGAATAAATGATGGGAAGTAAGCATAGTATACCGTTGATAGACTAATGGTTGGTATGAGCATACCATAAGGATAATAAAGGAAGACGCCTAGAGCATTGGCGTGTGGTTTGGAGATTGTTGGGGAATGCATTTTATTTAGGAAGAATTCTTCTACAAAGAGGGTCACTAGTGAGAGGGGCGTATTCCTCACTGATGAGAATGTAGGGAATAAAAGAGGATCGCCTAAATTATTGGCTGAAGATGAGATAGAAGATGGTATGGAAATTAAGATTATAGAGAGACAAGCGAGAAGTAGTATGGAGGAAGAATGGCTTGAGGGAGCAAAGGGTTGTCAAGATAGTGTCGTGATATAGAAGGGAAAACCGTTAGGTTTGGTGATAGGAAATGTAGTAGAAACTGCTGGATTTAATCCATAGTAGATGAGGTGGATCACCGTTACAGTGGGATGAAGTTAGAAGCGGCCAACGTATTAGACCGGAGGTGGATCGGAAAACTATGGAGGTGGTGGCAGTGACTAAGTAGAGGTTGAAAATAGCAAAGAACCGACAAGAGAACTATGCGGACAAGAGGCGTATGCCGTTGAGATTTGAGATAAAGTTATGCTAAAGGTTTCACCATGGGAAGGGGTGATGCGGTTTGGAAATAAAAAGGAAGTTAGCACCTAGATTTGTGGGTCGATTTGAAATCCTTGAAAGGATTGGGCTAGTGGCGTATAGGTTGAGATTACCGGAGGAATTGAGTAGTGTGCATGACGTTTTTCATGTATCAAACTTGAGGAAATGCTTAGCAAGAACTGACTTGCAAGTACCGTTAGATGATATTAGTATGGATACGAGTCTTCGTTTTATCGAAGAGCCGATAGAGATTTTGGGTCGTGAAGCTAGGACGTTGGTTAAAAAGGGTAATATACCGTAGTTATGGGTAGATGGAATTTGAAACGTGGACCGGAGTTCACGTGGGAACGGGAAGAGTTTATGAGGAATAAGTATCCTCATCTAATTTATAATGACGATCCTAAGGAGTAAATCTCGGGACGATATTTCTATTAGGAGGGAGTGATGTGACAACCGTGGTTTTGAGGTTCGTCACTTGGTCCTATTTTAGGTTAATTTATGTGTGACTATATGATTAGCGTGTTTACATGTTTATTTTGCGTGAACGAGTAATACTCGGTTTTACACCAAGTATAAAAAGTTTATCGTCCGATCTCTTCGAATTGATTTCCAGTCTAAAGTGCGACTCAATTGTCTTTTGGTGAACAAGATAATGGTTTGGTTTGGTTATCTAATTTAAACTACAAGCAAGTATGAAAATGTCGTTGAGCGAAATTAAAGCGTTTAAATATTAAACTAAAAGATATTTAGAAAAACTTTATGTAAAACACTAACTTAAAAATATGTTCTATCGGAATGTTGCAAATCATTTCTATCGGAATGCACCAAAGTCATAACCATCGGAATAAATATCAAAACAAACCATCGGAATATTCATATGAATACCCATCGGAATAATCAAGGTCAAATCTTTCGGAATGCACTGTGGTCGCAATATACAGATCAGAATATTTTAGATCGGAATACAAACTCAATCCTCTCAGTCGGAATGTTGCAAATCTGTCGGAATGTTGTAAAGTAAAATTCGTCAGAGTTTCCTTTCAAAGTAACCTTAATCCCGTCGGAATATGCGATCACAATGAGCGATCGCAATCCCAGATCGGAATAAGGGGGAAGTTACCAAGTGATACCAAAGTAAAACCCTTAAGGGTTACTGCGATCTAAACCAGCTATCCGTCGGAATGTCCAAAGCCCCAATATTGCGATGACAGCAATACTTAATCCGAAATTGGTGGCAAGCTTAAAACTTAATAAGCACATACAATAAGCTGCCTTATCAGAAACTTAAACAATTCAAAAATCTTAAAATTTTCAACTTTCAAAACTCAAATTAGGCAAACTTAATAAATCGAATCTTTTAAAAACACTAAACTTTTTAAACAATCCGGAAATGCAATAAGCTAAAACATGAATGAGCCAATAAGCATAAAGAGCTTATAGTTTATACGTGTATGAGCTTATGTAGAACAAGAAAGATTAACCTTTAATCACGAAAACATCAAATCAAACGAATGAAGTATGCAATTCGGATCAAAAGATAAAGTAAACCAAGAAATGTAGAAGGAGATTAAAGAACTTAAAACTTAACTTGAACTTGATTAATGGAATCCAAAAATACACAAAGCTTAAATTTGAAAGATTAAAAGAAAGAAAAGATGAAAGACTTAGTGAGAGAAAGTTTGGAACTTTCTCTCTCTAAAAACTAGAAAGGAAAAAATTAAAAGTGCAACTAGCTAACCACCCTCCTAATGTGATTAGGAGGGTATTTATAGGCTAAGTGGGAGGTGAATGTGGGGTGTGCTTCCTTCTTTCTTTTCTTCTCGACTCGATTTAATTCTTTGTCTTTCTCGACGTCGTCTCGGGATTTGAACTCATCTTAATAATTTTCTTTTATAACTTAGACTTGAGTTCTTCGACTTCATTAAACTTCCGTCTTTAGACTTTCTTTTCGATGAATCTTCATAATAGGTCTTGGACATCCGTTCTTTAAGCACTCTTGATCTCTTGACTTCGTTTTTTCTCGTTTTTCTTCGATAAAAGCCCGTGAAAGCCCGTGTTTTCTTCCTTTTTCATCTTTTGGTCCTAAAACACAATAAAAACACAAACCACGCATAATTCCGACTTTTACGACATAAAATACACGTTTTGGTCATGTTATCATTGGAAATAAGTGGTAAAAGGATAAGTGTTTTCACACTTATTAAATCCCCTACACTTGACCATTGCAATTCCCTCATGCAATGCATTAATTTTATAGCACGGTTTATATTTTCCATCATAAATAACCCACCTTGGCCTTTATTAAATACTAAGCATTTAAGGAAAATAAAAAATAAAAAAGATAGAAACAAGTAAAGAAATCAAAGACTTACATTGGGTTTTGGCTGCCATGAACGTTTATCATCCTCAAGTTTCACGTTCCCCATGCCAAGCTTAAAAACGAGATCATTGCTATTATAAGTTAGCAAACTAACACGAATTCATGTGGGCCAATTATTTACTTAGACTCCCTTATTCCTAGGTGTATCTCCTATATTTTATTTTTGTCTTGAATGATCACTAGGATTCATTGTTTGACTTATTTCGATAGTTATTTAGGCCGAAAATAAAGTGAACGATTTAATCAATAGTTAGCTAAAGGACAAAATCTTTTAAAACTGCTTCTCGGGACCTCATAAAGTTCATATCTTGGCATAACTCGCTTCAAAATTTGAGACCTTTCTCGGACCGATACTTGGCAGCGACTTCATACTTCAAATCTTTGAGAGATGTTTTTGAAATTATGGTCTTCTCTTCATAATAGGAATTTCTTCACTTGAAGTTTTGAGAGATTCTTCATATTTGGACCACGACTTCTTCATTTTTCTCCAATCCTTATTTTGGACTTTGATATACAACGATCCGCCTCCTTTTAGGACTTGGATCTATTTATCCTCATACCTTGTTAGGGCTTTTTTGGATAGACTTCTCCATGATCTTTTGGGGAGTACTTGCTTTTCGTCATGTGTCTCGATCCTTCATATTGAATTTCGATAGATGATTCTTCACATCACTTTTGGATCTTTAGCAACAAAATGTAGCCCTCATGCCTGGTTATGGCCTTTTCGGACTCGCCAATCTTCGCATCCCGCTTCAATAAGTTATGCCTTGGCTATGAACTCTAATTAATACCGAGCAACTTTTAAACGATCTTGGGCTAGAAGCTAAGTAACTTTTCAAATCGTACAACCTTATTTATTGAAGATAAATTTATTAACAATCGATGGGAGAATAGGCTCATAATTAACTCACATAAATTCACGAAAGAATACCAAACTTATAATTGACTCTATCATCTCTCGTCCTCCACAGTTTAAAATCTCAAGGAATGAGACTCGTGGATGCTTAGCCAATTAAATCAAAGTTTTGGGTTTTCGAGTCATCTATAGGATCTTGCAAACTCTTAGACTTTTTCAAGTTTAGAAATCTCATTTTAAAGTTCCCTTGATAAACAACTCTCTAGGATCAATTATAGGAACTTGCGAAAAGTTCTTGTTCTTAACCCGTGAGAGTTAAGACTTTCGCGTTTTAAAGCTCCCTATATAAAAGCCTAGCAAAACTTGACTTAAACACGTTAAGGATACTAGCTAGAGTAAACTTAGATAAGTAAACTCGGGTTGAGTCAAAATATTCACGACTTTGACAAATTTAAAACCACTTTATTGAAAATTTATTCTAGCAAGGAAAGAAAATAACCATAACAAAGGAAAATACAACTATACAACTAGGCCAAAATAGATTAAAAATTTTGAAAAATGTCGAAAAATCAAATTTTCCGGTTAAAATGAGGACAAATTTATGGAAAAGACCACTTACTTCTATAGAAGTCCCCCCTACACTTAATATAAACATTGTCCTCAATGTTTAAGCATGTGGGAGTGAACTCTCCTACACTTAGGACATTGTGCACGTTGTTTAAATTTTGCTAAGGGAAAGACAACTATAGTGATTTCAATGTGCACATATAAGATATGAAAAATTGAATCACGACAGTTTAGGATAGAACCAGGAAGACGGGTTCACAGGATCACGGTTCGTCAAAAGTCATCAAGGTGCACTTTGAAGCTTGAATCCCTGCACAGAATAAGAAGCAAGACAACAACACATACGGGGCTCCCCCTACACTTATTATGAAAGCAGTAAAGGATAGATCACGGGTTGCCTCCCGAGAAGCGCTTGTTTTTGATAACCGAGTCACGATCCTGACTCGACCCAAATTTAGTTCATGGGAAACGTGGTGAGAGATGGAATCATCTCATGAGAGATGTCCTCACCAAAGTACAGCTTCAAACGCTGGCCATTCACCTTGAACTTAGGCCCATTTGGCTGAGAAAGCTCAATGGTGCCATATGGAAAGACTTTGGCGACGGTGAATGGACCAGACCAGCGGCTCTTCAACTTGCCCGAGAAGATCTTCAACCGAGAGTTAAAAAGTATGACTTGATCACCAATGTGGAACTCTCGGTTCTTGATTCTTGCATCATGGATGATCTTGGTCTTCTCCTTGTATATCAGTGTGTTCTCGTAAGCTTCATTCCTCAGTTCGTTGAGCTCGTTGAGTTGAATCTTGCGAAGATCACCGGCTTTGTTGATGTCGAAGTTAGCCCACTTCAAGGCCCAGTACGCCTTATGTTCCAGCTCGATGGGGAGGTGGCATGCTTTCCCGTACACAAGATGATAAGGTGTACAACCAATCGGGGTCTTATAAGCTGTACGGAAAGCCCACAGAGCATCATCCAACTTATCGGCCCACACGGCACGATGCTCTCCCACAGTACGTTCCAGAATTTGCTTCAATCCACGGTTGGAAATCTTGGCTTGCCCATTGGTTTGGGGATGATAGGCGGTGGAAAGACGGTGATTGACACCATACTTAGCCATGACTCTTGCAAATTGATCATTAAAAAATGAGTCCCGCGGTCACTGATTATAGCACGAGGAATACCGAATCGAGCAAACAACTGTTTTAAAAAGTTCACAACCACCCTCGCATCATTCGTTGGGAGAGCCTTAGCTTCAACCCATTTAGAAACGTAGTCAACGGCTACGAGGATGTACTTGTTCCATTTGGATGATGGAAATGGCCACATAAAGTCGATGCCCCATACGTAAAAGATTTCACATTCTTGTTTGAAATTTTGAGGCATCTCATCTTTATGTGTGATCTTTCCTTGTCTTTGGCAAGCATCACAATGCTTAACCATTTCGTGAGCGTCATGATAAATGGTGGGCTAATAGAATCCTGAGTCAAACACTTTCTTAGCTGTGTAGTTGGGACGAAAGTGACCACCGGTGGGTCCTTTATGGCAAGCATCAAGGATTTGCAAAGCTGCCGGTCCATTAACACATCGATGAATGATCAGATCAGCACATTGTTTGAATAGATAAGGGTCATCCCAGAAGTAAGTCTTAACATCTTTAAAGAACTTCTTCTTTTCTTGGGATGTTTACCCTTTGATGAGAATACCACCCGCTAAGTAGTTTGAAATGTCCGCAAACCACGGGGTGTCATCAAGATTGGATTGAATAGACATTAAGGTCTCAAGGGTAAAAGAGTCATTGATCTCTTGGTTTGGATGATCCCCTTGATACGGTTCCTCAAGTCTACTCAGATGATCCGCTGCTAGGTTTTCGGCTCCCTTTTTGTCACGAATTTCAATGTTGAATTATTGAAGGAGCAAAACCCAACGAAGAAGTATTGGCTTAGAATCTTGCTTAGTCAACAAGTCCTTCAACGCGGAATGGTCGGTATACATGATGGTGGTGGAAAGGACAAGATAGGGGTGAAATTTTTCAAAAGCATACACTACAGCTAAAAGCTCTTTTTCGGTAGTGGTATAATGGAATTGAGCCCCCGTCATTGTCTTGCTAGCATAATGGATTGGTTGGAAATGGTTTGTTCACTCTTTGGCCCAAAACCGCTCCAATAGCAAAGTCGCTAGCATCGCACATCAATTCAAAAGGTAGCTCCCAATTAGGGGTGACCAAGACCGGTGCCTTAGTTAGCTTATCCTTGAGAAGATTGAAGGCTTCAATACACTCTTTGGAAAAGATAAAAGGAGTATCTTTTTCCAAAAGGTGGGTCATCGGGCGAGCGATTTTAGAGAAATCCTGAATGAATCGACGATAGAAGCCCGTATGACCCAGAAAACTTCTCACACCCTTCACGGTTGATAGTGGAGGTAATTTGTATATTACATCCACTTTAGCACGGTCCACTTCAAGACCGGCTTTAGAGATTTTATGTCCCAGCACAATTCCTTCTTTGACCATGAAATGGCATTTTTCCCAATTCAGAACAAGGCGAGTGTCTTCACACCGCTTAAGCATACGTTCTAAATTGGGAAGGCAAGAAGAGAATGAATCACCATAGACCGAGAAATCATCCATGAAGACTTCCATGGTTTCTTCAACCATGTCATGGAAGATAGCCATCATACACCTTTGGGAAGTCCCAGGAGCATTGCATAAGCCGAAAGGCATTCTTTTGTAAGCAAATGTTCCATAAGGACAAGTGAATGTGGTTTTCTCTTGGTCATGGGGATCGATGGGTATTTGAAAATACCCAGAGAAACCGTCTAAGAAGCAGTAATAATTATTACCCGCTAGACGTTCAAGCATTTGGTCCATGAAAGGAAGGGGAAAATGATCATTTCTCGTAGCATCATTGAGTTTGCGATAGTCTATACAAACTCTCCACCCTGTAACGAGACGAGTAGGAATCCACTCGTTGTTTTCGTTGGGAACAACGGTGATTCCGCCTTTCTTAGTGATGAGACTGCTTTTATACATAGTCTCATCGTCCAAATTGGGCTTAAAATGCATTAAATATCATCAAAATACCCAAATATATGCTTGTGTTTGTTGCTTGTGTATTTTAGGTACGGATATTGAGAAAATGACAAAAGATCACAAGAATCAATAAAAAACGAACACGGGAAACGAAGCCGCACGATGAACCAAGCCCTAATGAAGAATTTTCCAAAGAAAACCCTTGAAGATTTGAAGAATATTGAAGATTGGTCCTCCAAGTTTGAAGAATTGACACTTTATACCCTTGTATCTTCATAATTACAAGTTTGGTCCCTAAAGTTTGTCAAATTTACAAAAAGGACCCTTAACTTTGAAGAATTGGCAAATTTAGTCCCTCAACAAAACTAAATTGTCAATAATGGTCCTCCAAGAAGTCAACAAACAAGTCAAGGCCTTGAAGTATGAAGACATGCCAAAAACAGCCCTTGAAGATTGCCAAAATTACACTTGTAGTCCTTAAAACAAGTTTCAAAACTTGTTGTGCCAAAATTGCCAAAGTCCAAAAATTGATATGTGTTATTTTGGCGTTGATAGCCATTTATAACAAAGTGAACAAAGTTGAAAAGATAAGGGGGCATTCCTGCCAGACAACCTAAGACAAACCCTCCACTCACAAGCTGACACCTCACCCACTCACACCCATTACCCAATCAAAACGCCCCTTTCTTCCATGTCACCTCTCCACTCACTTAAACTGAATAATTAATTCAGTTTAACCCTTCCCTCTAAACACCAAGTTTAAATAATTGACCCCCCAAACCGGATTAAACACTTCCCTAATCCATCCTTAAACCCTAATTTTTACCAGGAAGAACATCAATTAAATCAAAGGGTTTTTGGGTGATTCTTTCCAGATCATTGATTAAACACCACTTAAACCCAAAACCACCCTTAAACTCCCATCACCATCACCTCACATGCTTGTGCAACCCTCCCCTGCCCCACTATTCACTCTCAAACAAAAACTTGGCAGCAAATCAACATCCCACAACAATTTCGTGTTCCCAAAGGCTAAATGGACGTCCAAGATCTCTTTTTCATCACTGGCATCTCAGCTACAAGCCAAAGATCTTCACATGGCTTAGTTTTGACTGAAAATTCAAAAATCGTCCAAGGGCAAGATTGGAAGTTCAAGTGTTAGGGTTTATAGCTTCTATTCACTTCTAGAATCACAAGTGTAAGCCTATATAAAGGCACATAGGACTTAGCTTATTCCTGTTCTTGATTTTTCTCCTTTTTCACAAGCTTTGTAAATCCAGTTTATTAAGGAATATAAATGGTTTAAGTGTTTGTTGATGAGAAATATTGAGTTCCCTTTACATTTATGTTGATTTAGTTTCATGTTGAGTTTGGTTTAAGTTTCAGCAAAGGTTTTCAAAATTCCAAGTTTCTGTTTTCTTATTAAGCTTTTTTCTCAAATCTTAAAACTCATACAAACCTGTTAAAATGGTGATTAATTGTGTTGGTATGATGGTATTTGAGCTTGTGTATGTCCATAACACCATGGCTTGTTCTGGTGTAGTGGGTACCCAAGCTTGAAATAGCCATTGGTTGGTCATTTTCCTTGTTTATCTTAGTCTCATTCATAAGCTAAAAGCCCACTTCTAGCTTATTCCATAAGCTAGGGGTCTGCCTTGAGCTCTTTACACAATCCCTTTTGATTTCTTTCTTAGCAGGTTCTAAACAAGGACCATATTTCATCCTTTTTTGTTAAGTAAAATTTCATCAGAACCTCAACAAAGTTCAGCACAAGCCCGGGCTTTTTTGGAGGTGGTTTTTCAACCACTAAGGGTCCTGGATGTAGGACCCTTAAGGTAGCCCCTTGTCTCTTATTTCAATTTTTAGATTTCTGAAAGTTTATATGATGTTTATGTGAATTGCATGATATTTGCTTGTTTGTTGGTTTAAGTGTTTAAGATTGCTTATATAGGACTTGTATGCATGCTTAGATAGTGTTCAATCAGTTTGGTTAAGTTTTGATTGGAGTTGCTTTGAAAATTTTGTGTTTATCAGATTTAAAGGGGTGTTTGGATTAGTATGTAACCTGGTTTGTATGCTATAAATCTTGGAGTAAAGCTAGTTCAAAACTCTCACTAGATAGTTAATAGGTGTTTAGTGTAATTGGTTTTTAGTTTGGAAGTGTTTTGAAGCAAATTGCATGAGAAAATTGGTCATATAGTTTAAAAATCAGAAAACTGCCTATTGAAACTGATTTGTGAGAATTTGGTTAGCAAATCTTGTAGTTTGTTAGATTCAGGGTTGTTTGAGGATTGTGACTTGTTTGTATGATAAGTTGTGAACTTATATGCATGATATTGGCCTTGGAATCTCATCATTGTGCAAGTAACATAGCTATGTTTTTCATCAGTCAACAATAGCTAGATCAGTAACCTATTTGCATATTTTTGTGCTTAAATTTGACTTGTACTTGCTTGATTTGTGCTTTTCTTGACTCCTTATACTCAAAAGGAGTATAAGGGTGCCTGTTATCCACCAAATACATCACCAAAATCAAGATCAAGCCCTCTTGATCATAACTGCACAAGTGAATAAACACTTGTGTGTTCATCAGAAAGTTGAACAAACCTGGGCACGTTTTTGGATTTTTAGATCTTAATTCTTGGTTAATTTGGATTGTGGTTGTGTTTCTAAGCTTAACAAGAGTACTGGATTAAGTTTTAAAAGTAAAAAAAAAGAAATAAATTGCAAAAAGCTCACCTTGCCTGGGCTCGAACACGCGACCTTGCTTTCCAAGAGCTAGCGTGTTAACTGTCGATGTACAGTCGGTATTCGGCCCGGCCCAACAGGCCCGCGGCCCACACAAACCTAACTTATCCTTCAAGAAACCCTAAGCCTATATAAACAGGGGTAGGGGTCTCATTATAAACAGGTTCTCTCTCATAACTGCACTTCTTATACCACATATTCATCCGATACTAACTTGACCGTCGGAGGTGGACCCCGGGGCTCCGGCCTTGGGTCCACGTCTAACCGGTTTACCTTTGTTTGTAGCATTACTCAGGATCCGGGAAGACGACGAACGGCCCAGGAGAGTCGTCGAACCGGCCTAGCCAAATTATGCTTCAACATTAACCAGTGATTTAGATGGCTTTTTACGTTTACATTTCATTTCATTACTTATTTAACTAGTGTTTGTTTTATAGCTTATTTGGATAACAACTTTTAAATAAGCTGTTTCTAGCTTATTGCTTATAGCTTTTTCCAGTTTAGCATTTTTCCTAGGATATTATTAGGGTTGTTGACTTTTCTGAGCAAAAAGTATAATTTTCCCATTATTCATTAATTTATTAGGATCATTTTAAGTTTTTATTTTAGAAAGTCATTAAAAAATAGTAATAAGTAATTTAAAAATCTGAAAAAATAGTTTTTAGGTTTTTAATCATATTTTTGAGGTATACAACTATTTAGGTTTTCAATTTAGCTTATTTTTGATTTTATAGGATTTTAAGGTTTTTAGCTAACTTTAAAATTCAATATAAAATTATTAAATAGGTTTCAGAAAATTTGGATTGCATTTTTGTTATAGTTATAATATTCTAGATTTTTGGTAATTTTTTAGAGTTTATTTACAAACTTTTTATTTTTTTGAATATTTTAATATTATTTTATTATTAAAAATTGAAGTTTTATTTTTTCTTGTTTTTACATTTTTCCTAGGCTAAGGACACTTAATTAGGAGTTTTGTCACTTTCCAAATATTTTTTAGACTTTTCAATTAATTTCTAGAATTAATTTAAGATTTAATTGTTTTTAATAGTTTTTAAGTGTTTAAAAATAGTTTAATTTGGTTTTAAAATTTTTAAAAATAGTTTTTAGCTTAATTAGGTCATTTTTGAGGTTTACAAACTATTATATCTTGTTTAAGAATTTTTAATATTTAATTGTGATTTTTAGGGCTTTAATTAGCATTAAAAAGTCATTATTGAATTAATTAAAAGGCTTTAGCAAGTTTGGATTTTTTGTAAACTCTTAGGATATTATTGGGGATTTTTAGTAATTTTTAGGAATTTTTAGGTTAAAATTTTAATTTTGGCACTATTTACGGTTTTGCGTGTTCGCCTTTTTCGTTGTAGTTTAATTCGTCTTTGTAACTGTCTTTCTCTTCTAATCCCATTTCTTTCTCAATCATATAATCACAAATCAATATCAATTCAATACGCAACGCACTTGCCTCCTCGAGAACGAACTCACTTAGGGTCATTCACACACGGTTTTCCTAAATCGTCGTGCACACTTGCCCTATTTATTGCTCTTTTCCTAAAAGAGTGGTAAAAACTCCAACATCAATTTTGGCGCCGCTGCCGGGGAGGCGTGTTGTGTTTTGGTTGAGCCATTGTTGTTTTTATATTAGCCATAATTAGTATTTGTATTAGTAGCACTCTACTATATTGTATACGTAGAACAATAAATTTACAAGTACTCCAAATACGTGAGAAATCATAACCTTGACTTGGGAGGTCATTACCCAATCATTATATTCGAATCTCAAACCAAAGAAAAAGGCAAAAATAGATAAATACTTTCGTGAAGCTCAATTTTGAGAAATACAAACTATAAGGTGGGTATAAGGCGGTTGTATTTCACGACCTAAAGGAAAAAGGCTCTTAAGTGCTTCGCGCCGCCTCGTTTCCTCCGCTTGCTTGTGCGTATTTTGATTTTGAAAGCCAATCGAGGGTTTTGCCGCCCAAAGTATTACTAAGTATCATATATATTTTCTTGGTTTCTATTGATTAAACCCTCTTGAACGATTTGGTGTTCCACCATCGTTCTAAAGTCATCGAAGGCGTTCACTTCACGTGATCGTTTTCATTCCTTGAGGCTTCTTTAATCGAGAGATTTGATTAAGGAGGAGATTTGTAGATTTGTGTCTACCTAATACATTCCAAAAATCCAAAAAAGTTAAAAACAATCAAAAACCACAAAAATTTTGAAAAAGTAAAAACACCAAAAAGAATCTTCTTTGCTCGCCTTCTCGTTGTACGTGACGTTTATGCAAACTCGCTCTAAAGCAAGACGTGCTCGTAAACGAAGAAACAAATCAATCACTCCTACTAGTGAGGAGTCTCCTATTGACGAACCCATTGTAGTGAAAGAAGCACCCATGGCTAATCGAACTATGATGGAGTTGCTTCAAGCACCCACCGAGGGTTATGGAGAAGCGATTGTGATTCCCGCTATCCTTGCGGAGAATTTTGAGGTTAAGATGGGTTTATTGTCCATGATTCAAAACAACAAGTTTCGAGGTGATGAGAAGGACAACCCTCATAACCACATTCGCCAATTTAATCGTCTCACCGCCACATGCAAGTTTAAGGACGTCTCAAACGACTCGATTAAGATGATGCTTTTTCCGTATTCCTTAGCGGGGCCCGCAAAAATTTGGTTAGAGAAAGAGCCACCCAATTCTATATTGACGTGGAAGGATCTCGTTTCAAAATTCGTGAACCAATTTTTTCCGCCCTCTAAGACTACGCACTTGAAAAACGAGATTTCAAAGTTTTCACAAGAGTATAATGAGAGTTTTTCAACGGCTTGGAATAGGTTTAAGGAAATGTTGCACGAATGTCCTCATCATGGTTTTTCCGACTTGCATCAAATAGACACGGTTTACAATGGCTTGAACAATCATGAGCGTGATTATCTTAATGCCGCCGCGGGTGGTAATTTCTTGTGTAAGACGGTCGAGGAAGCATTGTTAATCATTGAGAATAGGTCTAAGGTGTATAGTCCTCGTAGCACGTCGAGTGTTCGTAAGACTTCGTCTTCGTCTTCGCCTTCATTGTCACACACCGTTGATGCTTGCCAAAGCGAGGCTAATTTGGAGAACAAAATTTTTGATAAGTTGAAAGGATTGTTAATTGAGTTTAAAGTTGGTGAACAACCCGCTCCCGCTACGATTAAAGCGGTTGAGGTTTCTTGTATGTATTGTGGTGGAGCTCACGATTATTCTGAGTGCATTACCAACGGTGGTAACACTTCGAGTGCCTTCGCGGTCGCGGGAACTTATAACCAAAACGGTCAAGTTCCTCGCACTAATCAATTGACTCCACCGGGTTTTCCACCAAATCAAAATGCTAACAATTATCGAAACAATCAAGTTGGTTACCAAAGCAACCAAAGGAATAATTTTAAGGGTAATAACAACTATGGGAATCAAGGAACTAGTAGCCAATTGCAAAATCAAAATCAAAACCGTAATTTTCAAAACACAAGTCAAGGTCTTCAAAATGTTTACACTAAAGAACTTCCAATGGACTTTTTGAATTACGCCACGGCAAATGATAAGATTTTGGAAAACATTCATGAGCAATTGGCTAGTCAAGCTAGGGACACGGCTAAAAACACTAAGGAGTTGGCTAACTTTGTGAAAGAAAATCTTAACATGAGAAATGAATTGAAAAATGATTTTGCTAATCAAATCCGAGGTCAAAACAACAAGATAGAGCAAAGTCATGCTAGGCTTGAACAAAGAATTGACCAAAAAGCCGCTAGTCAAGATTTGAAGTTTAATAGTCAAGATGCTAAGCTTAATGCCATTTTAGAAGCCGTCATGGGGAACAAAGCCTCTACTTCGAGTGGTCTACCTAGTAACACCGTTTCAAACCCGAAGGGAGAGATGAAAGTGATTACCACACGAAGTGGTAAGACACTTAAAGAACCGACTCCTCAACCAATTACTCCAACGGTGGAGGAAATTGAGGAAGAACCCGAGGTGGTGGTCGAAAAGGAGCATATTTCAATCCCACAAAGTACCGCTCATGCCACACCTACGGTCGACCCTTTACCAACATTGGAACCCGAGATTCCAAAGGTTATGCCTATGCCCCAACCCACACCACCCTTGCCTTACCCATCGAGACTTAGGAAGGAGAAACGACAAGAGCGGGACCACTACCAATTTGAGCTTTTTATGAAAATGTTTCGTGAGTTGCACCTTAATGTGAGTTTCGCCGATGCTTTGGTCATGATGCCTCGATTTGCCGCTAACTTTAAGAGTATGTTGAACAACAAGGAGAAATTGCACCAAATGTCTAGTTGTTCGTCGGTTTATCTTAATCGCATACCTCAAAAAGTCGGTGACCCCGGTAAATTTTTGATCCCTTGTGCAATTCAAGATATGGAAGAGTGCTATGCCTTGGCCGATCTTGGTTCTAGCATTAACTTGATGCCACTTGCAATCTTCAAGTCGCTCAATCTTCCTAATCTTACTCCTTCACGAATGTCTATTGAGTTGGCCGACCATTCCACGATTCTTGCATGTGGTTTGGCGGAAGACGTTTTTGTGAAAGTGGGGAAGTTCTACTATCCCGTAGACTTTATCGTTGTTGATATCCCCACGGATTCTCAAGTTCCTCTTATTTTAGGTCGTTCGTTTTTTTATACGTCTATGGCTTTAATTGATGTGCATGCTAGAAAGATCACCTTACGTTTCAACGATGAGGAACTTGTTATAAACGCAACTCAAAATTCTCAACTTTCTCATGTTTATTCCGTTGCTACCATAAACCTCGTTGATATGATCGATTTGGTTTGCGAGGAATTTTCACAAGAAGTTTTAGGGTTTGGTGATGAAGAAACTAGTGGCAATCCCACTATGTTAGATCCAATTCTTGATAATTCGACACCAACCTTCACTCCTTTCGAAGGTGGTGGTTTTACGTTGGAAGAATGTAATGTTCCACGTACTTGTGACGAAGACCTCGACAACGATGAGGACTTCTCGATTATCAAGGATTTTCTCAACGATTTCCCATTTCCTCCACCCGAGGAGGTTATGAGTATCGAGCCCAAATCTTCACTTGAGGAACCACCTATTCTCGAGTTGAAAGATTTACCTCCTCACCTCGAATATGTCTATTTGGAGGAGGACGACAAGTTGCCGGTTATTATTGCGAAGGATCTTTCGAATGATGAAAAAACCGCACTTGTCGATGTTCTTAAGGACCACAAAGGGGCGATTGCGTGGAAGTTATCCGACATTAAGGGAATCGATCCCAAGTTTTGTACCCACGAAATCTTAATGGAGGAGGATTTCAAGCCAACAATCCAAAGTCAAAGGAGGGTGAACCCCAAAATTCACGATGTCATCAAAAAGGAGGTCCTTAAACTCCTTGACGGGGGAATGATTTACCCTATTTCCGATAGCCCTTGGGTGGGTCCTATTCATTGTGTCCCAAAAAAGGGAGGGATGACCGTTGTGCCAAACGATGCCAACGAGTTGATTCCCACTAGACTCGTGACCGGATGGAGAGTGTGCATTGACTATCGAAAGTTGAATGAAGCCACTCGAAAAGACCATTTTCCCTTGCCCTTCATGGACCAAATGTTGGAGCGTCTTAGGGAAACGATTTCTATTGCTTTTTAGATGGTTTTTCCGGTTACTTCCAAATTCCCATCGATCCTCGTGATCAAGAAAAAACTACGTTTACGTGTCCATATGGAACGTTTGCCTATCGTAGAATGCCATTCGGACTTTGTAATGCACCGGGAACTTTTCAACGATGCATGATGGCTATTTTTCATGATATGATCGAGAAGACGATGGAAGTCTTCATGGATGACTTTTCCGTGTTTGGTGATTCTTTCACTTCGTGTTTGTCGAATCTAGAGAGAATGTTAAAACGTTGTGAGGAAACCAACCTTGTGCTCAATTGGGAAAAGTGTCATTTTATGGTTAAGAGTGGAATCGTCTTAGGGCACAAGGTCTCGAAAGCGGGGATTGAGGTAGATCAAGCTAAGGTAGACGTCATCGCCAAATTACCTCATCCCAAAACCGTCAAGGGAGTTAGGAGTTTCCTAGGCCGCGCGGGCTTTTATCGTCGATTCATCAAGGATTTCTCGAAGATTTCTCGACCCATTACACATCTTCTTGAAAAAGAAGCACGTTTTGTCTTTGACGAAGATTGTGTACGAGCCTTTGAGATCCTTAAGAGGAAACTTACCGAAGCTCCCCTTCTTGTTGCGCCCAATTGGAACCTCCCCTTTGAGCTAATGTGTGATGCTAGTGATTACGCTAGTGGGGCCGTTTTGGGGCAACGTCATGATAAGCACTTCTTGCCTATTCACTATGCTAGCAAGACGATGACCGAGGCTCAACTTAAATACACTACAACGGAAAAGGAGTTCCTTGCCGTGGTGTATGCATTTGAGAAATTCCGACCTTACCTCGTCTTGACGAAATGCATAGTGTATACGGACCATTCGGCTATTAAGTATCTCATGGCAAAGCAAGATGCTAAGCCGAGATTACTTCGTTGGATTCTCCTCCTTCAAGAATTTGATCACAAAATCGTTGACAAAAAAGGAGCCGAGAATCTAGCGGCCGATCATCTCTCTCGTTTGGAAGATCCTCACCAAAGAGTTTACGAGCCCAAGGAAATCACCGAAACATTTCCGCTCGAGACACTTGGTGTAGTGAATTCTAAGCTTGATTCTTCTACCCCATGGTTTGCGGACTTTGCAAATTACCATGCGGGTAACTTCATCATTAAGGGTATGACGACTCAAGAAAAACGAAAATTCTTTCGTGACGTCAAGTTATACTTTTGGAACGACCCTTACTTGTTTCAAACTTGTGCGAATCAAATCATCCGTCATTGTGTATTTGGCACCGAAGCTTCTAACATCCTTAGGGCTTGCCATGAGGGACCCACGGGTGGTCACCACGGTGCTAATCTCACGGCTAAAAAGGTGTTTGATGCCGGCTTTTTTTGGCCTACTATTTACCGAGATGCACAAGATCTTGTGAAGTCGTGTGATGCATGCCAACGACAAGGAAAAGCCTCACAAAAAGATGAAATGCCACAAAATATCATTCAAGTATGTGAGATCTTTGACGTTTGGGGCATAGACTTTATGGGGCCGTTCCCATCATCTCGTGGTAATAAGTACATTCTTGTTGCGGTTGACTACCTTTCTAAGTGGGTGGAGGCCAAGGCCTTGCCCACCAATGATGCTCGTGTGGTAGTCAAGTTTTTGAAGCAATTGTTTTCTCGGTTTGGAACCCCTCGTGCTATCATAAGCGATCGTGGAACCCATTTTTGTAATGACCAATTTGAAAGGGTTCTAAGGAAATATGGGGTTACACATCAGCTTTCAACGGCTTATCACCCACAAACGAGTGGGCAAGTCGAGGTTTCAAACCGAGCGTTGAAAAGGATCTTGGAGAGATCCGTTGGGGAAAACCGACAATCTTGGTCGGATAAGTTAGACGATGCTTTATGGGCCTTTAGGACCGCTCATAAGACACCCATTAGGTGCACTCCCTATAAGCTTGTGTATGGAAAGAATTGTCATTTGCCTATCGAGTTAGAACACAAGGCTTATTGGGCCCTAAAGCATTGTAATGATGATATGGAGACCGCGGGAAAACACCGGAAAATGCAATTGAATGAATTGGATGAATTAAGGGATATTGCTTATGAAAATTCATTGATTTATAAAGAGAAAACTAAAAAGTTGCATGATTCTAAAATTAAAAACCGGGTTTTTAACATTGGGGATCAAGTTTTGGTTTTTAATTCAAGATTGAAAATCTTTTCCGGTAAGTTGAAATCCCGTTGGTCCGGTCCATTCACCGTGACCCAAGTGTTTCCGTATGGGACCATCGAGCTAGCTCAAGATGATGGTCCTAACTTCAAGGTGAATGGACATAGGTTGAAGCACTACTTTGGCGGGGAAGTTCCATCCTTGAACTACCTCGACCAAGTCACCTTCCCCAATGATAATTAGTATTGAGGGGATCGAGTCGAGCTCATGACTCGGTAATCAAAAACGAGGTGCCTCGTGGGGGAGTCCCATGCTTATCCTATGTACATATTATCGCTTTCTAATGTAGCTTACGTGTGGGGATTTGTGCCCTTCCAACCTTTGTTCCGTGGATGTTTGTGATATGTGGTTTTTAGATCATGATCTTCACGATTGGAGCCTATCGTGTTCGTTTATGGGAGCACTCGATCATTTGCTTTGGAGACATTTCTCAATATCCATGATATATCCTTTTGATGTTCTAACCTTAGGTTTTTAGCACACTTCATAAACGGCTATTAATTTAATGGTTACACCCTTTCCATGCTAGATTAGGCATTCGACTACGTCTCTAGTATGGGGGTGTTTGCACCCCTAGACTCGAAACATTGAGGACAATGTTTAACTTTAGTATGGGGGGGTGATTAGATACTTGCCTTGCCAAACCTTCACGCTTTCCAAAGTTTATCTTTTTGTTATCATTTTGTTGCAAAATAAGGCTAAAAATGGCCAAATTTTAAAATTTTTCTCATGTTTTATAAGTGTTTGAAGACACGAATGTAGATTTTCTGATGGCGAGAATAAGAGTAATTTTTGACTCGACCGTGCGTGTTGAGCACTTAGCTTTGATTCCTTAACTACACATTAGGCCAAGTCTCTTAAATGAGGACGAGAAATGATAGAGTTAATTATAAGTTACTATGCTAAACGTAGAGTACTCGTATTCTTTCAAAAACTCATGTGTTCTCGTTGTTTGCTTATTCTCCCTTCGCATGTAAATATTTTTTGCTTAATAAATATTGACTTAGCGGTTTAGTTAGGATTGTTGGGTTTCTAGTAGCTTCCGTGTAATTAAATTGGGAAGACATTAAGGTATCGTCAGCGTCACGGTTTTGAAGTATTGACACCCGAATAATCGAAAGCTTCACCCAATAATAAGATTTCAAGTGCTCACCAAAATCTAGCAAACAATTTGAAGCCCCACAAGGCCTAAAATCTATGCAAAATTGAAAGTGAATCAAGCCTTAATCTTCGAAGCTTTAAAGATCCAAAATTCGCTTTAGCGTGAGGATATACGTCTTTGGCTAATAAAACCACCGATGAGGAGGATAATAAAAGGCAAGGCAAGACCGAAGTCATAATAAAAGCTTCATGGCGAAGTTGAATAAAAGATGGAGGTAAACCAAAGATAATAAGGTCCTTCCGTTAGGGGGCGTATAAAATTCTTGGTAATAAGTCTCATGTTCAAAACCGTTATAAAACCGTGTTTATCGATTCTTCTTGTCAACTTAATTTTTTAACATCGTTGTCTATTAGGAGGGGTTATTGATTTGATGGTCTTAGTTACACCGATAGGACTCTATTTTTAGACCTAAATCTCTATTATCGCATAAGTCAAACAATGTATCCACGTGAAACATTCAAGACATCATAAAATATAAGAGATACAACTTAGGAATAATGGGAGGATAAGTACGTGATTAGGGCATATGAGTAGTGTTAGCATTACTAACTTATAATGACAATGATCTCGTTGCACGCTTGGCATTGAATTAAGGTGAAAATCGAGGACCACGAAATTATTTCTAACGAAGCATTCACGTGTTCTTATTCTATGAACCTAAACGTCGCATTTTGCGATGAAAATCATACATTATGTCTAAAAACGCAAGTAGTAGTAATAGTAGTAGTGTAGCTAGTTTATCATTCCAATAAAGTGAATAAAATGAATTTTGGAGATGCTTTGATACTTTATTCTAGCATTGCGTGGGGGCACGTCAATGGTTTAGTATGGGGGAGTGATGAGACTGCTTTTATACATAGTCTCATCGTCCAAATTGGGCTTAAAATGCATTAAATATCATCAAAATACCCAAATATATGCTTGTGTTTGTTGCTTGTGTATTTTAGGTACGGATATTGAGAAAATGACAAAATATCACAAGAATCAATCAAAAACGAACACGGGAAACGAAGCCGCACGATGAACCAAGCCCTAATGAAGAATTTTCCAAAGAAAACCCTTGAAGATTTGAAGAATATTGAAGATTGGTCCTCCAAGTTTGAAGAATTGACACTTTATACCCTTGTATCTTCATAATTACAAGTTTGGTCCCTAAAGTTTGTCAAATTTACAAAAAGGACCCTTAACTTTGAAGAATTGGCAAATTTAGTCCCTCAACAAAACTAAATTGTCAATAATGGTCCTCCAAGAAGTCAACAAACAAGTCAAGGCCTTGAAGTATGAAGACATGCCAAAAACAGCCCTTGAAGATTGCCAAAATTACACTTGTAGTCCTTAAAACAAGTTTCAAAACTTGTTGTGTCAAAATTGCCAAAGTCCAAAAGTTGATATGTGTTATTTTGGCGTTGATAGCCATTTATAACAAAGTGAACAAAGTTGAAAAGATAAGGGGGCATTCCTGCCAGACAACCTAAGACAAACCCTCCACTCACAAGCAGACACCTCACCCACTCACACCCATTACCCAATCAAAACGCCCCTTTCTTCCATGTCACCTCTCCACTCACTTAAACTGAATAATTAATTCAGTTTAACCCTTCCCTCCAAACACCAAGTTTAAATAATTAACCCCCCCAAACCGGATTAAACACTTCCCTAATCCATCCTTAAACCCTAATTTTTCCCAGGAAGAACATCAATTAAATCAAAGGGTTTTTGGGTGATTCTTTCCAGATCATTGATTAAACACCACTTAAACCCAAAACCACCCTTAAACTCCCATCACCATCACCTCACATGCTTGTGCAACCCTCCCCTGCCCCACTATTCAGTCTCAAACAAAAACTTGGCAGCAAATCAACATCCCACAACAATTTCGTGTTCCCAAAGGCTAAATGGACGTCCAAGATCTCTTTTTCATCACTGGCATCTCAGCTACAAGCCAAAGATCTTCACATGGCTTAGTTTTGACTGAAAATTCAAAAATCGTCCAAGGGCAAGATTGGAAGTTCAAGTGTTAGGGTTTATAGCTTCTATTCACTTCTAGAATCACAAGTGTAAGCCTATATAAAGGCACATAGGACTTAGCTTATTCCTGTTCTTGATTTTTCTCCTTTTTCACAAGCTTTGTAAATCCAGTTTATTAAGGAATATAAATGGTTTAAGTGTTTGTTGATGAGAAATATTGAGTTCCCTTTACATTTATGTTGATTTAGTTTCATGTTGAGTTTGGTTTAAGTTTCAGCAAAGGTTTTCAAAATTCCAAGTTTCTGTTTTCTTTTTAAGCTTTTTTCTCAAATCTTAAAACTCATACAAACCTGTTAAAATGGTGATTAATTGTGTTGGTATGATGGTATTTGAGCTTGTGTATGTCCATAACACCATGGCTTGTTCTGGTGTAGTGGGTACCCAAGCTTGAAATAGCCATTGGTTGGTCATTTTCCTTGCTTATCTTAGTCTCATTCATAAGCTAAAAGCCCACTTCTAGCTTATTCCACAAGCTAGGGGTCTGCCTTGAGCTCTTTACACAATCCCTTTTGATTTCTTTCTTAGCAGGTTCTAAACAAGGACCATATTTCATCCTTTTTTGTTAAGTAAAATTTCATCAGAACCTCAACAAAGTTCAGCACAAGCCCGGGCTTGTTTGGAGGTGGTTTTTCAACCACTAAGGGTCCTGGATGTAGGACCCTTAAGGTAGCCCCTTGTCTCTTATTTCAATTTTTAGATTTCTGAAAGTTTATATGATGTTTATGTGAATTGCATGATATTTGCTTGTTTGTTGGTTTAAGTGTTTAAGATTGCTTATATAGGACTTGTATGCATGCTTAGATAGTGTTCAATCAGTTTGGTTAAGTTTTGATTGGAGTTGCTTTGAAAATTTTGTGTTTATCAGATTTAAAGGGGTGTTTGGATTAGTATGTAACCTGGTTTGTATGCTATAAATCTTGGAGTAAAGCTAGTTCAAAACTCTCACTAGATAGTTAATAGGTGTTTAGTGTAATTGGTTTTTAGTTTGGAAGTGTTTTGAAGCAAATTGCATGAGAAAATTGGTCATATAGTTTAAAAATCAGAAAACTGCCTATTGAAACTGATTTGTGAGAATTTGGTTAGCAAATCTTGTAGTTTGTTAGATTCAGGGTTGTTTGAGGATTGTGACTTGTTTGTATGATAAGTTGTGAACTTATATGCATGATATTGGCCTTGGAATCTCATCATTGTGCAAGTAACATAGCTAAGTTTTTCATCAGTCAACAATAGCTAGATCAGTAACCTATTTGCTTATTTTTGTGCTTAAATTTGACTTGTACTTGCTTGATTTGTGCTTTTCTTGACTCCTTATACTCAAAAGGAGTATAAGGGTGCCTGTTATCCACCAAATACATCACCAAAATCAAGATCAAGCCCTCTTGATCATAACTGCACAAATGAATAAACACTTGTGTGTTCATCAGAAAGTTGAACAAACCTGGGCTCGTTTTTGGATTTGTAGAGCTTAATTCTTGGTTAATTTGGATTGTGGTTGTGTTTCTAAGCTTAACAAGAGTACTGGATTAAGTTTTAAAAGTAAAAAAAAAAGAAATAAATTGCAAAAAGCTCACCTTGCCTGGGCTCGAACACGCGACCTTGCTTTCCAAGGGCTAGCGTGTTAACCAGTGATCTAGATGGCTTTTTACGTTTACATTTCATTTCATTACTTATTTAACTAGTGTTTGTTTTATAGCTTATTTGAATAACAGCTTTTAAATAAGCTGTTTCTAGCTTATTGCTTATAGCTTTTTCCTGTTTAGCATTTTTCCTAGGATATTATTAGGGTTGTTGACTTTTCTGAGCAAAAAGTATAACTTTCCCATTATTCATTAATTTATTAGGATTATTTTAAGTTTTTATTTTAGAAAGTCATTAAAAAATAGTAAAAAGTAATTTAAAAATCTAAAAAAATAGTTTTTAGGTTTTTAATCATATTTTTTAGGTTTACAGCTATTTAGGTTTTCAATTTAGCTTATTTTTGATTTTATAGGATTTTAAGGTTTTTAGCTAAATTTAAAATTCAATATAAAATTATTAAATAGGTTTCAGAAAATTTGGATTGCATTTTTGTTTTAGTTATAATATTCTAGATTTTTGGTAATTTTTTAGAATTTATTTACAAACTTTTTATTTTTTTGAATATTTTAATATTATTTTATTATTAAAAATTGAAGTTTTATTTTTTATTGTTTTTACATTTTTCCTAGGCTAAGGACACTTAATTAGTAGTTTTGTCACTTTCCAAATATTTTTTAGACTTTTCAATTAATTTCTAGAATTAATTTAAGATTTAATTGTTTTTAATAGTTTTTAAGTGTTAGAAATAGTTTAATTTGGTTTTAAAATTTTTAAAAATAGTTTTTAGCTTAATTAGGTCATTTTTGAGGTTTACAAACTATTAGATCTTGTTTAAGGCTTTTTAATATTTAATTGTGATTTTTAGGGCTTTAATTAGCATTAAAAAGTCATTATTGAATTAATTAAAAGGCTTTAGCAAGTTTGGATTTTTTGTAAACTCTTAGGATATTATTGGGGATTTTTAGTAATTTTTAGGAATTTTTAGGTTAACATTTTAATTTTGGCACTATTTACGGTTTTGCGTGTTCGCCTTTTTCGTTGTAGTTTAATTTGTCTTTGTAACCGTCTTTCTCTTCTAATCCCATTTCTTTCTCAATCATATAATCACAAATCAATATCAATTCAATACACAACGCACTTGCCTCCTCGAGAACGAACTCACTTAGGGTCATTCACACACGGTTTTCCTAAATCGTCGTGCACACTTTCCCTATTTATTGCTTTTTTCCTAAAAGAGTGGTAAAAACTCCAACATCACTTAGGCACACAATGAACTGGACTAACCCATGGTGAATCCGAGATAGGATAGATCATGCCCGCATCAAGAAGTGAAGGTCTACGATTTCTAAGGATTTGGTAAATGAAGGATTAGATCTATTGATTAATGGTGGAAATGGGGAAGGAGGAAGATGAAGTGTAGAGAGAGAAAGGAGAGGGAAGAAAAGTAGAGAGAGAAAGTGATTAGATTAATGAATTGTGTAAATGAATGAACTAACCAACCCCTCCTAACATGCTAGGAGGGGTATATATATAGCCCACCCTACATGTGGGCTATATGGACTATACATTATTAAGTGGACCACGAGCCCATTACATAATTATCGTTGGAGCGACCGATCCTTCATAAATACGTAAAACGTATTTCCAACAATCTCCCCCTAAGGGAGGTCGCTCCAAGTTACAAAGTTCTAAATATTCTATGGCTCGTGATCTATGTTAATAATGATGTGACCGAGACTTCTTTTGGGAAAACATATTTCCAACAATCTCCCCCTAAGGGAGGTCACACCATTTTACAAAATCTTAAACCTAGCATCTATGCTTGAGTCTTCGATCTTGTTCTTGTGAATATGCTTGATGTGATCTTTGACTTTAGTCTTGAGCATGTTTCCTTGCCTTGACCTTGTGCATTCATCACTTGTGAAATTTGCCTCTTCGTGCCTTCATGTTCCACATACTTATACCTTTAAATTCTTGAAAACTTCAGAGTTTGATACAGCGGAAGACTTGACCTTCGGACTTTCTTGAATTTGTTGAAGTACTAAGTGTATGTAGTATAAGCATGTGGTGACGACTTCTTCTGGGTTGTACACCGCTATGCCACCTTCTTGTTACGCTGCATAAGACAGTTAGCAACAAACAATATACACGGATGAAATGGCCTTGAACATTTCATTCTAATTCGGTAGCATTTTACCTCCGGTCGGTGAAGACCGTTGGACGATATTAAATATCGTACTTGTGACAGGTAGTTTCAATAAAGAACCTCCTTGACAAGATTTCGCGGGTAAACCCGTTCTCTTTACTCGACCGTCCAAAGCTGACTGCGAACGTAAAGAGTGAATCATTTGGATAATAATATCCGCATGATTTGAAGCCGTCAATTCATGTTCCTGGAACAAGTGAAGTTCAATTAAGAACCGCACCATCGTTGCTTTCCAGTTGTCACTAGCTTGATTCATAAAGAATCTTGCAAGTTACCTACCAAGTGCTGTTTGATGTTAACACTAGAAGGATTTCCACTCGTCACTGTGATCAATAAAGAGTCACTCTGAGTGTTCTGGCAAGATCATATGATAATGCGTAGAGGCCTGGAACGTGTTTAAATTCATTTAAGAATTAAACCACTGTTGCTTTCCAGTTATCACAAGTTTGATTCATAAAGAATCGCACAAGTCACCTACCATGAGCTTTTTGATATTCGCTCAAGAAGGATTTCCATCTTCATTGTAAATACTTTCGTATTACTCGGATGTTCAGGCAAGATCATGATGATTTTGCGTAGGACTCTTAAGAACTTTCTTACTTTTCACAGTGTGTGAAGAAGCAAGTAAATATGAAAGTGTGTCCTAATGAGATATTTGATGATCTCAAATGGCTCTAGACTCGATCGTGCATTTTGGATTTTTAGTGATCGGAGGCTGGAGAGGAGTGCCACCTTTTCAATACCAATTTATTCGGAGTGAATAAACCAGTAGATAATGTGTTGATCTCCGTGTGATTAAAACAAATACCTTTTGAGAGATATTTGAGTTAGCTGGGAAGGGTTGTGCATTGCATCACTGGGTCCATGATGTCTTTCTTCAATATCAAGAATCATTAAAAATGATCTCAATAGCATATGAATTGACCCGGTTTCTGCCTAAAGTTGTAAGGAGGGCTTCTTTCTTTACACCCTTTATCTTTACAATTCTTTTTCATTCTTCAACCCCTTCAATGCTTACCAATACGTCATCACTAGCACCTTGTTGTGATTGTTCCAGTGCTAACTTAAGTACTTGGTCGGCATTCAGCTACGTTCACAATCTTTCTCCATCTTTCCTAAGGACTACTATTTCTAGCTATGGAAAGTCCTTGGGAAGATTCCTCCGGTTCTAGAGAAATCATTGGACTTTAACCTATCCTACCATCCTTATGTCACCACAATCTTCATCGTCGTGAAAAGAGATGTTTTGGGTAAGTGTATGTCACCATGAAATCCATTTTGAAGTGCAAATCCATTTTGCTCCCCCTTAACATATGCTACGATATTCGAAAACATTTCGCACATGTCGGGATGAGCTAACACGTTAAGTCAAACCATTTGTGATTGATCATATCCCATATTAAATCACATTTTCTCCCCCATATTAAAAATATTAACCCAATCGATGTTTTTAATATCAATTGATTTAATAGCATTTTAAGAAAATTTGGGAAGAAAAATGCAAATCCAATTATCTTCATGAATTACACAAGCTCCCCCTCAAATTAATGAGGGTGTACTTGAAACGTAAATTAAATACCTTTTAAACACAAGTGTAAGGTATTTATCACGTGCAAAGATCATATATGATAATGAATTCACAATATTAGCAATTTACGAGGTTGGACCTGAATAATGGAGAACATCATATGAAAGAAGCACATGGTTCTTGTTCACGAATGTTGGTCTTCCTCGTAACTTCTGAAGTTATCTCTTGACTCCATGTATATGATTGATATCTTTGTCTTAACACCAATATGTGAACTTGGCACTCTCGGCATCAAGGATTCTGAATGCTGGACAATTGCTCCCCCTCAATTGTTGACCCGTGTTCTATTGAAAGAGCTGTAGTCACCGTTTGAGTAGTCGCATCGTCGAGTATGTAGATATCAATTGCAACGAACTTCGGATTGTGGAGTTGATAACTTCGGATTATGAAGTCAAAGCTTTCCGGTGAAATGCTTGACTTCAAAGTGAAAAGCGGGTTACTATCGGAAATAATAGCAAACCATTTTGAGCATGTTTTAAAAGTTTGAACTTCTGCTCGAACTTTATTTACAACCCCGTGTCATTATTGAATGACATTTCTAGGTTCGTAAATATTATCGATTCCAGAAGACATGCTCTTTTTATCAAAACATTTTTGAACACACAATTTTGAAAGATTTAGAAAAACCTTTTGAAAAATTCTTGAAAAATTGTGTTCAAAGTTTTGAAAACCAATTACTTGAGCTTAAGATTTGGAATATCTTAGGAAGCTCAAGTCCGAGAAGTTGTAAACTTCTCGTTGTTAAGGATAAGTTTATCATCGGCGATAAACTTTCCTTTTATCTGAAGAACGAGTCCTAAGCTAACATTTACTTAGAAGTCGTGTTCATGAGCTTGAAAACTTTGACTGTTTTAACGGAAAGCTCATGACCGAGAAAGGTTAATTTCTCGTTACGAGGAAAAGTTCTCTTATTTAAAAGATACACTTTCCTTTCTGAGCTTAAAACTTCGAATGTTTTAATACAAGCTCATGACCGAGAAAGGTGAATTTCTCGTTGAGAGGATAAGTTATCATTAATGATAAACTTTCCTTTATTTGAAGCACGGGTTATCGTCTGAAATTTAACGATAAGCCATTGTGCATGAGCTTAAAAAACTTCGAATGTTTTTAATATAAGCTCATGCCCGAGAAAAATGAATTTCTCGTTGTTAGGATAAGTTTATCATCAGCGATAAACTATCCTTTCTTTGATGAACGAGTTATAGTCTGTGATGTGACTATAAGTCCTTTTGCAACTTAACCATGAATCCCCTGAGACAGTTGTTTCTCTGATATCTGCTTCTTCAGCAACCAAACTCTAAGAGTGTCCTTAGTTGAACGGTATACAACGATTGGACCGCTTCGTTCTTTTGGAACATCAACTTTGGTACCTGCATTCTCATTAGGAGTTTGTATACTTTTGCATGGGTTAAAGATATCTATTTTTGAAGCACGTGGGGGTTCACAGTTGGCTTTACTTGTGTCAGAGGTGGCCTGAGGGGATGATTCACTTGTCTTAGTTGGCAAACGTTTCCTTTTATAGAAAATCTTAAGTTCAGGCTTAAGTGATGTATCATCCTTTGCAATTTCCTCCCTAGTAGTCTTCGTAGAATCAGAGACTATCCTAGTTAAAGGGCACTCGTTTCCTACAAGAGTAAAAGTTCTACCAGTGGGGCGCCAAACTTTACCAAAGGGTTTGATTTTAGCTATCCACTAGGACTTAATTCTAGCACGGGAGTTCACCTCATCAAGTAATTTCTTGACACAAGCATCATGATTTGCCGTAAAGACACATTTTCTACATGTTTTACAAGTAGCATATTTAATGTCTGAATAATTCCTAGATGATTGATCGATGCTCCTAGAAGATGGCATGCTACGGTTAGACGTGTTGGGTAATCTAGAAGGCATCTGACTAGGTTGGACATTGCTATCTCTTACATGTGTCTTTTGAATAGCTTCCCTTTGACCAGATTTATGGCAAACGTCATTTGAACTAGTTCTAGACGTGGTCTTGGTATTTTTAGGGAAACTAGAGGCAATCATATGATTTGGTCTTGCTAAAGCTGGAGTGATCACATTGGGCCTAGTTGCTGGAGTAACTGGTCTAAAAAGATGAACCACATCAACTTGGGAGGCAAACCGCGGTCTCGAGGATTGTGGTCGCTCGGATCTAAATGCAGTAGGTTGTCTGACAATCGGTTGTCTGACGAACTGATTTGTAGGCGGTTTCCCCAAGATTGATGGTTTTTCAAGCTTAGTGTCCATACTAGGTCCTCTATTTTTCCTTAACTCATTTTTCAACGCAGCTATAGCAAAGACCTTTTCCTGTACTTGGGCCTTTAAAGTCTCATTCTTTTTGAGCAAGTTATCTTGGGATGCCAACTTAGATTCAAGCAGTTGAATTTGTTTCAAAAGATTATCCTTTTCAGCTTTAGAATCTAGAACAGTTTGATCCAATTTTCTTTCAAGAACAACGTTTGATTTTTCAAGTTTTTCAAAGTATGTTTCAAATTTGACCGTTTTCTTAGAAAATTCAAGTTTGGCATCCTCAAGATCTTTTGATTGCCGAGCTACGATCGTTTCGAGCTCTTTAATCTTGGAATCAGAATCAGTTAATGAGGCAGTTATAAAGCATTTATCATGATGAACTATAGCATTCTGAATAATCTCTCCCCCATTATGACTTACATCGGATGAATCAGAAGTGGTATTGCTATCACTCGTTTCCATCCCATGTTTGTCATAATTAGGTTCAGAATTCTCAATATGCGGCATATCATCAGCATATACATCATAAACCACATTACATTGTACCATGTTTGCAGGCTCTGCGTCATAAATGGGTAAGGTGTCATCAAGAGAAATCTCTTGAACATTCCCTGACGTGCCACTGGCATCATGTTGTCCTCCTGATTCTGTGCTCGTACCATCGTTAGGCTCCAAGTTGTCAACCGTATAACCAGTTTCCTCTTGCATCGAAGAGTCTTGCACTCCATTATCATATCCTTGCTGAAGTCGAGATCTTTCATAAATCGAAGACGAGACCGATGTCATGAGTTTCAAAATTGTATCACGAAAAACTCGAAGCTCGGTATGTGTATCTCGAAGAAAGGATTGGCAAAGCATCGAACTTTCAGGCTTGATGATATTGAATTGGAGGAAAGGCGTGAGTTGTGTCACAAGAGCCTTATAAGCAAGTGCCGATGCAGAGTGATTAAAATTTTCATTGTTAAGTTGCTCTGCGAGTTGGGTCAAGATGGTGAACATTGATTCCATGAATATGTGACGATCTTGACCAAAGATTGTCACAAATTCGCTCCCTCCTTGAATCCGTGAAAGAGTGACTAGATGACACTGAAGCATTTGAAATGAATTTACACCACTTTCCCTAGCTTTGTCGTGCATTCGATGCAAGTCTCCCTCTTTAAGTGTCGATTTTAACGATTCCATTGGTAATCGAGGAAAAATGATGTGGATGTTGTAGTTTGCAGGATTTTACAATTCGATTCGGCTCAAAAGATGTTGTCGGCTCAAACGAAGATAAAATAAACCGGAGACCAAATCAAAGTCGGCTTACTAAAAAAAAATAACGCCCGTCAACTAAATCTTGTCACTTGGACACGTCACTTTTGACTCGTCAAATATTTTACCAATTTGTTTCTTTCGAAATATCCGCCTTAACACGATGTACTAATACCAAAAAAAAAAAATATCAATTGACAAAATATTCAAAATTAATTTACCTAAAAAAAATTAACTTTAAAAATATATATATAAAAAATAAAATAAAAGGTAAACTTAATTTGAAAAAATATTACTTACTAAAATTAAAAAAATAACATCTGATAATAAACAAAATGTCGACTTTAACAAAGAAAAAAAACGGAAATATACGTGTCCCAAAAACAAAGTTGCCAAACAAAAAGAAACGTGGCAACCGTCCGTTTAATTTTGCCTTTGACTTTCTTGTTTCTCTAAATCTGTTCTTCTTGTTTACTCCGTCCCATAATTTAATATTAAAGACATAGGTTTCTCCGTCTCAAAAGTTATCTTCTCCAAATAAAATCTCTCTCCTCAGTTTATCTTTCAATCTCCTCCTTCATAAAGTCTCTCAAAAACTCAATCGAAAAAACCAGTAACTCAAATCTCCTCAATTTCCTCCGACTTCTTCTGATTATCTCTCTCTCTCTCATAAACTAATAAACATCCACCGTTATCTCTCTGTTATCTCTCTCTCCCAATCAAATCTCACAAACACACAGAGAAACAACAAACGATAGTTATCAATACACCACACACACTTTCTTAGTTTGCCCCTTTATCACTAAATTACACCTTGATTTGAAGAAGGCTTCAAGATCTTTGAACAAAGATCTCAGGTAGGTATTTTCTGCATGTTGGTTAATCTTGTCAAATCTTTCTACTGTCGAGTCTTTCTGTCTAGCGAGGATGTCGTGTCGAGTGTTGATTGTAAGTGTGAGATCGAGTCAGTTTGGGTTTGGTGTTGGATTCGGTTTGGTGCCGAGGGTCGATAGTGTTAAGTGTGTTGAGGGTGTGTGAGTATGACGAGGGTGTTTGTTTTGTTTGGAGTCCTGTTTTGTTCGAGAGTGAGTGGGACCAGGGTGAGGGTAAGGGTGGTGTGAGGGTGAGTCGAGGGTGAGTGAGTCGGGACAAGAATGGTTTGGTCAACTTGTTTGAGTCGGTTCGAGGGAGAGAGTGAGGGGTTTGTGTGAGATGGGTGTATGTTTTGAGGGAGTGTATGTGTTTGGTTTGTAATTGGTTTTGTCAGTCGATAGGGAGAGGGTGTTCGAGGTGAGGGAGTCGAGTGTTTTGTGGTTGTTGTTGAGTCGAAATGGATCTTCGAGAGTCGAGAGTCGGAGGGTGTCTGATGTGGGTGAGGGTTTGTTTTGTGTTAGTGTTTGAGTGGGTCAATGTTTGGGCACAAGTTAACAGAAGGATTTTGTGTGAGTCGAAGTTGTGAGTGAGGGAGTGGTGTGGGTGGTGAGGGAGTGAGTTGGGTTAACAGAAGGATCTTGTTTGGCAGTGGAGGGTTTCGAGGGTGTTGGGGGGGGTGACCGAGAGAGATAAGGTGAAACGAGGGTGATTTGGTCGAGTCAGAAAGAGAGTCGGAAGTTGTTTGATGTCTGTGAGTCGATTTAGAGAGAGTCAATGTTTGGGTCGAGTCGAGAGGTGTGGTGTCAGTCGAGTGATGTATATTCCGAATAGACTTCTATTCGGAAAGTGTCTATTTTTAAAAAAAATCTATTCGGAATGTTTTTCTATTCGGAAAAACCTTTCTATGCGGAAAATCCTTTCTATGCGGAAAACTTTGTCAATTCGGAAAACTATACGGAAAGTCTATACGGAATGACTATGCGGAATAAACGAAAAAAAACTGATATGAAAACTGAAAGATTTGGATTGATTTGGACATGTTTGACAGATTTGACAGATTTGGACTGATAAGAAAAACGAAGAAGAAAAACTGATTAAAAATGACTCATAGAAAATGATTAAAAAATGACTGATTAAAAAAGAAATGATTAAAAGACTGAATAAAAACTTGACAGATAAAAAAATAGATAAACTTGACTAGACTGATAAAAAAAATCGAATCTTTTATTAAGAAAAAAATTGATTTGTAAGAGACTAATTGGACAGATAAAAAAAAATAAGAAATGAGACGAAATTTTTTATAAAATTGATAAACAAAAAAATGATAAAAGATGAGAAAAAAATAGAAAAGAAAGGATTTTTACCACCAAATCAAAAGATAAAAAAGCATGCAAATCCTAAGATTCAACCATGGCTCTTGATACCAATTGAAGGTCTACGATTTCTAAGGATTTGGTAAATGAAGGATTAGATCTATTGATTAATGGTGGAAATGGGGAAGGAGGAAGATGAAGTGTAGAGAGAGAAAGGAGAGGGAAGAAAAGTAGAGAGAGAAAGTGATTAGATTAATGAATTGTGTAAATGAATGAACTAACCAACCCCTCCTAACATGCTAGGAGGGGTATATATATAGCCCACCCTACATGTGGGCTATATGGACTATACATTATTAAGTGGACCACGAGCCCATTACATAATTATCGTTGGAGCGACCGATCCTTCATAAATACGTAAAACGTATTTCCAACAAGAAGTTTGATAACCTCTTTTTTGATAACGTCATGGATCTTAGGATTCACCCTTCGTTGGATTTGAATAGTGGGTTTAAAGTCGTCCTCCATGAGAATTTTATGTGTGCAAAAGTGAGGATCAATTCCACGAATATCGGAGATCTTCCACACAATCGCTTTCTTATGATTCTTCAACACGGCGATAAGTCGGGATTTTTCTTCTTCTTTCAGGTCCTTTGCGATGATGACCGGTAACTTCTTGTTATCTTCAAGGAAAACGTACTCGAGATGAGACGGAAGATCCTTAAGCTCTAAATCCAGAGGATTTTCGATGGACGGCGTAGTCAACTTCGGATCATCGGTAGAGATAGCCTTAGGAGACTGTGGAGAAATATGGTCCTCATTGAGAAGTTTCTCAATGGTACGAATGTCTTCATCCCAATTGGAGGGAGAATCGTCATATTGCAAATCCACATCTCCCAGAGTTGCTTCAAATTCTTTCAAGAGGAAATCACTTTCTCCAAATGGAGTCAATGACAGAGCAATTGAGGCAACGATCTAAACATTGGGTAGAGAAGAGAGATTACTTTTGCAAGCATCATGAAAGTGTTCTTCACAAGCCTCATCGAGAACATCAATAGCATTAACACTCTCATATGAATAAGGTTGCTTAGAAATCTTACCCATGTTGAAGACAATTTTATCGTCACCAACTCTAATGATTATTTCGCCCGCGGCTACATCAATGAGAGTGCGACCGATCCTCAAGAAGGGACGTCCAACGATTAATGGAACACGAGGATCCATCTCGTAGTCAACGACAACAAAATCCGCCGGGAAGGTGAATTTGTCAACGCCAACGAAGACGTCTTCGGCTATCCCCACTGGATATGAAACCATACAGTTAGCTAATTCCAAAGTAATTTTCGTGGGGACTAGCTCGGGGAGAGGTAATTGCTTCCAAACACTTAAAGGCATTAAGTTTATACTAGCACCTAGATCGGCTAGGGCCATGCAATTCTCTACTCTCGGGAAGTTGCAAGGAATCAAGAAGCGACCCGGATCACCAAGTTTGGTGGGCAGTTTCCTTAAGAGAACCGCGGAGAAATTCTCATTAAGTTAGGTCTGAGCAATGTCAAGAAGCTTTTCCTTGTCACTTAGAAGATCTTTAAACATCTTCGCATATTTAGGCATGTGAGCGAGAGCCTCGGCAAAGGAGATGTTAAATTCAATTCTTTAAACATTTTGAGAAAGTTTGAAACTTGAATATCATCCTTGCTTTTTTGCTTCTCTTTCCTCAACCTTGAAGGGTAAGGTATATCGAATGAAGAGGAAGGCATTAGGGAAGTAGGATCACTCACAACCGCGGGTGGTGGGGGAATGGGGGTAGAAGGCAAAGGAGGTGAGGAAAGTTGCTCTTTTTCCTTGTTCACAATCACGGGTGGAGGTGTAGGAAGCTCGGGTTCCGTATAACCTTTTCCACTACGAGTGGTGATCGCTTTCATCTCCCCTCTTGGATTCACAACGGTGTTACTCGGAAGAGTACCCGAAGAAGAGGGTTGATTACCTTGGAAGAGCGAACCTAACATATCACGTAAATTATCCGCTTGAGTGCTGAAAGAGTCTCTCATGTCTGCGCGAATATCATTGCTTTGTTTTGCCATGTCATTCCTTAGCTCGGCTCGAATATCGCTCCCTTGTTTCGCCATTTCTCCCTTCAAGTTGATGAATTGACTCTGAAGATTCGTCACCATCTCTCTATTAGTTCTCATGAACGTCTCTATGTCTTGATTCAATGCCATCGGTTGATTGAGAGTTGGAGCTTGGCAAGCTTGAGAATTTCCTTGAGGTGGGTATGGGTTTCTTTGGGATTGATATTGATTGTTAGCACGAGGTTGGGATTGGTTATTTTGGTTATAGCTTTGTTGTTGATTTTGGTTTGAAGGAGTAAAACCGGGTGGACTAAGATAGTTGTTTGAACGATAACTTAGCAAGTTACGGTCTCTTTGAGGACGAGCTTGATAGCCTCCCGTGGGATAATTACTGTATGCCGCGTTAACGTTTTCAGAAAAATTGCCTTGAGTAGAAGGACAATCATTGTAAGAATGAGGACCACCACATGTGTCACAAGAAATAGCAACGGCTTTAGCTTGTTGAGGATTGTTATTAGCCAAAATTTGCATATTTTTGCTCAATTCGATAATGGCTCGTTCCATGGCGGACATGTCGGTGGTGGAGGAAGTAGAGGAGACATTGACTCTCGGATTAGATCTTGAGGATGCGGATGAATCCCAATTCTTGTGGTGAGTAGTCATGTTTTCAATCAACTCTCGACACTCCTTCGGTCTCCTTTTCATAAAAGTACCACCGACGGCGGCGTTGATCGTGTCACGATCACGAAAAGTGAGACCATTGTAGAAAGTATCAATGAGAGTGACTGGCAGCATGTTGTGATTTGGACAACGGTCGATCAAATCATTGTAACGTTCCCAAGCATCAAAGAGCGATTCATCATTGTCCTGCATGAATCCACTAATTTAGTTACGAAGGCTCGTGACCATGGATGGTGGGAAGTAGCGCGACAAAAAGCGTTGAGTCATGTCATTCCAAGTATGAATAGAATTCTTTGGGAGACGGTCAAACCATTTTTCGGCATGGTGAGAAAGCGAGTGGGGAAATAGTTGAAGGCGAAGTTCATCCATAGAAACACCGGGTGACTTCATGCTTTGGGTGATGGTAATGAATTTGTCGAGGTGTTTGTTGGCATCATCATCCAGAATTCCGCGAAATGGATTAGTTTGCACTTGTTGGATCATGTGATGCTTCAACGAAAACTCCTGAGCCGTGATTTGCATCGGCGCAACCGGGCCTCCGCGTCCGTTCATGGTGGGTTGACACCAATTCCTCCATTGGTCGTAAATCAGGTAGGGTAACATTGTTGTTGTTATTGTTATTCAAATTGGGTAGAGGTGGGTTATTATTGTTGTTATGCACACCAGCCATATCTAAATCTTCACGAGTCTCGGGATCAGAATAGTTTGAAGATCTAGTACGCATATACCTGTAGAAGAAAAATATACAGAGAGAATATCTATATAATCTTTTTGGTGCAAACCTTTGGAAAAGAATTGCTTTTTATGATTTTTTCAATGTTTTTGTATTTTTGAAAGGTTTTTAAATTTTTATGGGTTTTTGAAAATTTGTACTTGAAAATAACGTTCCCGAAAGAACGGGTCCCAAAATTCAATGTGTCTCTCACTAGAAACCGTTAATCTTAACGAAAAGAGCCAGCAGCGGCGCCATTTAATACTCGGTTTTACACCAAGTATAAAAAGTTTATCGTCTGATCTCTTCGAATTGATTTCCGGTCTAAAGTGCGACTCAATTGTCATTTGGTGAACAAGAGAATGGTTTGGTTTGGTTATCTAATTTAAACTACAAGCAAGTATGAAAATGTCGTTGAGCGAAATTAAAGCGTTTAAATATTAAACTAAAAGCTATTTAGAAAAACTCTATGTAAAACTTTAAAACTTAAAAACATGTTCTATCAGAATGTTGCAAATCATTTCTATCGGAATGCACCAAAGTCATAAACATCGGAATAAATATCAAAACAAACCATCAGAATATTCATATGAATACCCATCGGAATAATCAAGGTCAAATCTGTCGGAATGCACTGTGGTCGCAATATCCAGATCGGAATATTTTAGATCGGAATACAAACTCAATCCTCTCAGTCGCAATGATGTCTATCGGAATGTTGCAAATCTGTCGGAATGTTGTAAAGTAAAATTCGGCAGAGTTTCGTTTCAAAGTAACCTTAATCCCGTCGGAATATGCGATCACAATGAGCGATCGCAATCCCAGATCGGAATAAGGGGGAAGTTACCAAGTGATCGCAAAGTAAAACCCTTAAGGGTTATTACGATCTAAACCAGCTATCCGTCGGAATGTCCAAAGCCCCAATATTGCGATGACAGCATTACTTAATCCGAAATTGGTGGCAAGCTTAAAACTCAATAAGCACATACAATAAGCTGCCTTATCCGAAACTTAAACAATTCAAAAAGCTTAAAATTTTCAACTTTCAAAACTCAAATTAGACAAACTTAATAAATCGAATCTTTTAAAACACTAAACTTTTTAAACAATCCGGAAATGAAATAAGCAAAAACGTGAATAAGCCAATAAGCATAAAGAGCTTATAGTTTATACGTGTATGAGCTTATGTAGAACAAGAAAGATTAACCTTTAATCACGAAAACATCAAATCAAACGAATGAAGTATGCAATTCGGATAAAAAAAAAGTAAACCAAGAAATGTAGAAGGAGATTAGAGAACTTAAAACTTAACTTGAACTTGATTAATGGAATCCAAAAATACACAAAGCTTAAATTTGAAAGATTAAAAGAAAGAAAAGATGAAAGACTTAGTGAGAGAAAGTTTGGAACTTTCTCTCTCTAAAAACTAGAAAGGAAAAAATTAAAAGTGAAACTAGCTAACCACCCTCCTAATGTGATTAGGAGGGTATTTATAGGCTAAGTGGGAGGTGAATGTGGGGTGTGCTTCCTTCTTTCTTTTCTTCTCGACTCGATTTAATTCTTTGTCTTTCTCGACGTCATCTCGGGATTTGAACTCGTCTTAATAATTTTCTTTTATAATTTAGACTTGAGTTCTTCGACTTCATTAAACTTCCGTCTTTAGACTTTTTCTTCAGTGAATCTTCAGAATAGGTCTTGGACATCTGTTCTTTAAGCACTCTTGATCTCTTGACTTCGTTTTTTCTCTTTTTCTTCGATAAAAGCCCGTGAAAGCCCGTGTTTTCTTCCTTTTTCATCTTTTGGTCCTAAAACACAATAAAAACACAAACCACGCATAATTCCGACTTTTACGACATAAAATACACGTTTTGGTCATGTTATCATTGGAAATAAGTGGTAAAAGGATAAGTGTGTTCACACTTATTAACGAGGTTGGTGTGGATATCGTATATGGGTATAAAGTACTCATAAGTAAATCGAGGAACGGTTATTTCATGTTCATGAGCTAACAAATTAGTGACTATGAAATGAAATGGTGTTATTTTGGTGTTTACGTATACGTATAAGTATTATAGTAAATTGTATTTTTTTTTAGGATTTGGGGTTTATCATTTAGAGGTCTCGGGTAAGGTGTTTAGTCATGTGAGTATTTTTCGGGATGGTTTAAAGTCATTTAGGACTAGTTATAAAGTTTATTTCAAAATTTAAGATTTTTTTTTAAAACTGTATATTTTACGTCTTTTACGGTATACGCGTAAATTTGACTAGTTTTACGGTTTTGAGGTTTTGGAGGCTTTAGGAGCTGAAATAAATTAAGGAAAATTAAGGTAATATTATTATTACAAGTATTAATAAATTAAATAAAAAAACAAAATTATGGGGTATATAGTCGGTATATGCAATTAAAACATAAGGAAGGAAAGAAAAAAAGGAAAAAAGAGCAAAAGGAAACATTGTATTGGGCTAGGATTAGTATGTTAAGTATATAAAGCATTGTTATAAACCAAAACACATCATAAATCCTGGAGAAAAATAAAAGTCGACGGTTCACAAGATTTGTTTTAGGGTTTCATTGTTTTTTTTATCTTCCATTAATCTTAAGGTAAAACCTCAAATCCCTTTTCAATTTAATTGTTTTTAATGTTTTTATAATCAATATATGATGGATCAAGGGTTTATTATAAATTAAAAACCTGAGTTCTTGTGATATAGCAATGTTTAGAATAATTAGGGTTTGTGATTAAATAAGTTATGAATAATTAACTAGGTTAATCATGTTAAATTCGTCATTAAAAAACTGGGCAGCATTTTTGTGTCATTGTTTTGACCATAACTAGAGTTCTACAAACTCTTACTTTGCAATCCAAGTATCCCTGGAAAGTTAATTGAGTTGGCTTTCAAATGCAAGAAACAAGAACTAAATTGGAGGTGGGAAGTTGGTCAAAAACAGGTTACAACAGTCGGAGGTCAAAACAGTTTTGAAATCATCGGGTTTTCAATTAATGTTTTAGGGTGATTGGGGTACTTAGGAGTACACTTGAGCCCTCTAATGAGCATGAGAATTGGTTTATATATTAAATAAGAGACCAGGGTTGGGGCTAAGAAGATGGGTTAGGGTAAGACCCCCTAATCATAACAAACTTTTTGTATGTTCAAAATCAGTAAAATCCAGATAGAAAAAAGTATATATATATATACATATATATATATATATATATATATATATATATATATATATATATATATATATATATATATATATATATATATATATATATATATATATATATATATATATATATATATATATATTGGGTCCTTAACAGTAGCTTTAAGGTTGGGGCAAAGGGGAGGAGTTAGCTAACATATGTAAGGGCATAGGGTTTGCTTTACAGAGGTCATAGGTATGCTTAGGTGGGCGTTTGGCTTATAGTTTGGAGACCAAAAAATCGGGACTGTTTTGGGTAAAATATTAACGAGATGGCTTATGAAGTAAACTAAGTTAAGGGCTTTATAGAGGGGTGTAATGAGATGCTTATATAATATAAATGAGGTATATATATGGGAGAAGGCTAGATGTCCATCATAGGTTGATAAGCCATTTTAGTGTTTGGTTCATGTTTTGATTGTGTGCTTTTTTTGTTAGCTTTTTGCTAGTACGCGGATTTTTGGAGAAGCTCAATCAGGTGAGTTTCATAGTCCCATATCTTTTAATGATTTTGACTTCCAGATGGGATGGAAGAGACACTCGTTATGGTTTTGTAAATTGTTTTTGTGAATGTTTTATGATTGGTGATGGACTTGTATGTACATATGTGATTAACTGCTAATTGATTCATGATTGTTTTGTGATTTGACTTGGTACCAAGGGGATGTTGACAAGGCGGGGCCTTGGGACTGGTACATAGGTGTATGGGCACCTATGGGACCATGGTGTTTGGTAAGGCTGGGAGCCTTGGATTTGGTTTGGAATGATTGATCTTGAATGTTAGTTGTTAATGCATACTTGTAGCATATTGTCCATATGTTTAGTGGTTTATGGTTGTTCACAGCTTATTATAATCTATTTTCGGTTGGAGTCTAAACCTATGACTCTCACCAACTTTATGTTGACGTGTTTTAGTGTCTCTTTCAGGTGAGAATGTGGTTAAGCTTAAGAATAGAAGTGGCTAGCTTTGGAGACATTAGGATTGCATTTAGAAGGAGATCCCCGTTACTTCTTAGTTTATTTCTATGTGTTATGAATAAGTGGTACCTTGTGGACACCTTTATGATGTTTTGTTTGTGGTAATTGTTTGTCTTGGGTAAGAGGTAGGACTGTTACCTACTTGCCTAGACTCCTGATGGTTGGGTACGATCACGAGTGCGATCCGAGTACGATCGTTGGGTACGATCAAACGAGTACGATCCAAGTACGATCGTTGGGTACGATCAAACGAGTGCGATCCGAGTATGATCGTTGGGTACGATCAAGGAGTACGATCACTTGTCACGATCAAGGAGTACGATCACTTGTCACGATCAAGGACTGCGATCCCCGCTGCGATCTGTGTACGATCCCCACTGCGATCTGAGTACGATCCCCACTGCGATCAAGTGTTGCGATCCAACATTTTTCAAAAACGTGTTTTTGAAAATTTTTAACAAACTTGCTCGTGTGTAATTTTGACTTGGATTTTTTTTATCGAGGCCATAATTTAGGGGATTTAAACATTATTTCTCGGATTTAAAACACAACAACAAATACATTTGCTTTCTCTCATTGATTGATCAACTTTGTAAATCTTAACTTATAGAAATGGAGTACACATCTCTTACGGATAATTCCATCCTCTCGGGTACGGATAATCGTCCACCAATGTTGGCGAAGACTATGTATGATGATTGGGCTTCCCGAATGGAACTATATATGTTGAACAAAGAAAATGGACATCTAATTTGGGCATCGGTGTGATGCGTGGTGTTGGTAACAAGTTTTAAATTTATAAACACGAATTATCGGATTGACTAAAAACGCACGGGCAAGTATAACCCTTTCGTTTGTGTATAGCTTTTATGTGGTAATACCGAGATCGCTCCCAGGGATTTGGAAAACCTATGATTATTAAATGAAACTATAATTGTTGATTGTAGCAATTGTTGACAAACCAATAACAAGTAAAAACGATGAGATAAATAATATGATTAAAGGTACACTTGGTACATACTAGTTTGAGCATTCGTAATGGTATGATTGTGATGACACGTTAACATTTGTGATTATGATAATTAGATGGATAATCCAATCTATTGTTTTCAAAAGCTTTAATCTTCGTCAAGACCTTGGTTAAAGAAAACAAGCATTAGACTCAATCACTCAATTCAAGACTTAATCCAATTTCAACACATTCGATTCACGGTCGTTTCACGAATTTTATAACACTTATAATTATGTTTCTTGATAATCAAAACTTCTTTAGATATGATCAATACAAAAGATAGCCAATCATAGACAAACCGACTATGACTTGTTGATAGAAAATAACCCTTTCGACCTATGAAATCTTTACCAACAAATTAAGTTTTGATAATGTCACATGAAACATAAAAATCAATGGATCATAGGAAAGCTTGACATTGAATTAAACATAAATCACAATCACAACCATCACTTCATACTACAAACATAATCCTACCAAGTGTAGAATGAAACTTAGCTACTCATAACAAATGATGAAATAAACTCAGAAAAAATGTAATATAAGTCATAATAAAGAGTCTTACAAAGTGAAAAAATGTTACTAATGATTAGGGTAATGATCCCTAAGAGTTTCGTGATGATAACTTTGCTTATCGAACTCAAAACTGACTTTTCTAGCACCACCTTGTTCAAATCCGGGAATGGGAGTTTGGACAAGGATGAGAGAGTTTATTTGATGTAGTAATGAGAAAATGATTGAAAGGTATTAATAATTCTATGGTTACATGACCCCAAGGGTCTTATTTATAAGCTAGTTGATGGCATGGAGTGAATGCATGTCTTGGAGCCAGAGACAAATACTTGGAGCCAAAGCATGTCTAGAAACTTCTTGTGTGGTCTTGCATGAATGTGGACACATTTTTGAATAGAAAAATGTTGGAGGCAACTTCACTCATGATGGAGGCAAATCAACTCCAATTTGATGGTGGAGGCAAATCAACTCCCATTTGATGGTGGAGGCAAATCAACTCCCATGTGATGGTGGAAACTTCACTCTTGCCAGTGGCAAGTTGGATGTATGTTGATGATGGCAACTTTCATGCTGAATATCTTTATTTGCTCCATGGAAATACTTGTTATTGCACCCGAAATTGATCTTCAAAGGCTTGTACGGGTCTTGAACTTGACTAGGATTCTTCGTACTCGTACAGTTCTTCATTTTTATGTTGTTTTATACTCCATTCCTACAATTGGCTACACAAAGACTTGCAAACACACTTGGGCACAAATATGCACAAAATTATCATATAATTAACCTATATACATGTACAAAAGTACGGATAACTCTCCTAAAAAAATGTTGGATTTAGGCGTTATCAAATCCCCTCACACTTAAGTTTTGCTTGCCCTCAAGCAAAAAGAATAGAAAATTAAATCCAAAGGTACATGTATCTTTACAAAAATTCGATGCAAGTCTACCAAGTACAAGTACACGATAAAAATAATCGACTTAAGTTTTTAAGGTTGAAAAATTGAGATATAAAGTCAATACCCATAAAAATCTAGAAAGTCTTTTATTTCTAACTATACTAATAACATATGAATTGAAGCAACATGTATCACGACTTAGCACATTGACTAATCGATACCTTTTATTTCTTCTTCTTCCTTCAACTTCATAACATTATAGCTCATTGGCTATTTATTTGTCTTTTTGACTTTTTCTTTCTTTTTCTCTTTTTTTTTCTTTTTTATATATATATTTTTTTCTTGGCTAAAAACTCCTAGCCATGGATTAACATACTTACAAAGTTCATGTTTTATTGACAAACATGGAACTTGCAACTTTCTCCTATATTTTTGGATTTTTCTTCTACTATTATATGAGAATTTGACTTGGGTAAGTTTGACACAAAAATACATCTCAAATTTTCAAAAATTACCGATTGGATAATTTCTTAATTTATTTATATACATTGCTTGAAAATTTTTATTTACAAGGGAAAAACAAGAACAAAAGTTTTAAAATAGCCCAAAAATATAGCAATTAAGCATCTTTTTCTCGATTTCCCTACAACCCCCTCACACTTAAGTTTAGCATTGTCCTCAATGTGATAAACTGAACAAAAGCAAGGGAATGAGAGAAAAACCATAATCACGGGCATATCATGCATCATACAAGAGTCTTGTCTTCGCCTTCAACTTGCGGTACCTACAAAAAAGATAAAATACACAAAAATACGAAAAAACACTCTATTTTTGGTTTTTATAGGTTTTTATAAAAGCGACACATGCTACACCCCCTCACACTTAAGCAAAACATTGGTTAAAATGTGGGGTGTAAGCATGGATTTATTTTAAAAAGGAAAATCACACTTAAAAATGTTAAAATACACGGGTTGCCTCCCGAGAAGCGCTTATTTTAATTATTGAGTCATCAGCCTGACTCGTACTTCTTTTTACTTTTCTTTATTTTCTTCGAGAAGAAAATGTTCACTCCACTCCTCATGGTATAGTTTAACACGGTGTCCATTAACAATGAAGCTTCCTCCATTCTTGTCATGCAATTCAACATAACCGGACGGGTATCCATGTTTTACTATAAAAGGACCGTACCACTTTTATTTAAGCTTGGGGGCTTTGAATTTATAGCGCATATTAAACAAGAGAACTTTATCTCCTTTCTTGAATTCTTTTCAAATTCGAAGTTTCTTGTCGTGATAAGCTTTGGTACGTGCTTTGTACAATTTCGAATTCTCATAAGCTTGGAGTCTTAATTCATCGAGTCCATGCAGTTGCAAGAATCGATTTTCTCCAGCGATTTTGAGATCGAGATTACAGCTTCTCAATGCCCAATAAGCACGGTGCTCGATTTCGAAGGGCAAATGGCACGTTTTACCGTACAATAAACGATAAGGTGTTGTGTCAAGTGGTGTCTTATAAGCTGTTCGGAAAGCCCATAGAGTGTCGTCAAGTTTCCTTGACCAAACGGAAGGATTGTCCTTAACCGTTCTTTCAAGTATTCGTTTTAAGGCTCGATTGGTATTTTCAACTTGTCCACTCGTTTGTGGATGATACGCGGTTGCAAAGGGATGGGTGACTCCATAACGCTTTAAGATTTTCTCCATTTGTTTGTTGCAAAAATGGGAACCTCGATCACTAATTAAAGCTTTCGGCATTCCATAGCGAGAGAAAAGCTTTTTAAGAAAATTGATTACGACTCGTGAATCATTCGTGGATAAAGCTTCAGCTTCGGCCCATTTGGACACGTAATCAATAGCAACTAAGATATATTCGAACTTATAGGATTTGTGAAAGTGTCCCATGAAATCAATTCCCCATACGTCAAATATTTCGCAAAGTTGAATGCTGTTTTGAGGCATTTCGTCTCTTCGTAAGAGGCTACCAGTACGTTGGCAAGCATCACAATTTTCGATTAGAGTGTAGGCCTCTTTAAAAATTGTTGGCCAATAAAAACCGGCATCGAAGAAATTTTTCACGGTGGTGGAAGGACCATAATATCCCCAGTAGGGCCATGATGACATTCATCAAGGATCTTCCTTGTTTCTGTGCCGTAAACACATCTCCTTATCATGCCATCGGGGCATACCTTGAAAAGATAGGGATCTTCACAGAAATAGTGTTTTAGGTCGGAAAAGAATTTACATCGTTGGTGATAGGTTAAACCTTTTCATAGAATTCTTCCAACGAGGTAATTTACAAAATCTCCAAACCACGGAGATTCGTCCGTAGAGATTTTCATAAGAGTTTCATCGGGAAAATAATCGTCGATATCTTCGTCCCTTAACTCTTCTATGTTTGGATTTTCAAGTCACGACAAATGATCGGCTGCGACGTTTTCACCTCCTTTCTTGTTTTGGATTCGATGTCAAATTCTTGGAGTAGTAAAATCCATCTAATAAGACGCGGCTTAGCATCTTGTTTTGAGAATAGATATTTCAACGCGGAATGATCGGTGAATACAATCGTTTACGACAACACGAGATAGGATCGGAATTTATCGAAAGCAAAGACTACGACAAGTAGTTCTTTCTCGGTGATTGTGTAGTTGAGTTGCGCGATATTTAGGACGGAAATGTTTTCCTTCGCGTTGTCCTAATACGGCTCCTACAGCGAAATCACTTGCATCACACATACGTTCAAACGGTCACGACCAATCCGGTGAAACCATGATTGGTGCATTCGTTAACTTGTATTTAAGCTTATCAAATGCCTTTATGCATTCTTCATTGAAATCAAAGACTATGTCTTTTTCAAGGAGTTCGGTCATCGGTCTAGCGATTTTGGAAAAATCTTTTATGAATCGGCGGTAGAATCCCGCATGACCTAGAAAACTTCTAACGGCTTTAACATTAGTGGGTGGTGGTAAATTAGATATCACTTCGATCTTGGCCTTGTCTACTTCCAATCCGGCTTCAGAGACTTTGTGGCCAAGCACAATTCCTTCAGTCACCATGAAGTGGCATTTCTCCCAATTGAGCACGAGTTGAGCTTGTTTGCATCCGATGAGCATGCGCTCTAGATTAAAAAGGCAAGACTCGAATGAGTTTCCGAAGACTGATAAATCATCCATGAAAACATCCATGGATACTTCGATCATGTCTTGAAAGATTGCGATCATACACCTTTGAAAATTCGCAGGTGTATTGCAAAGACCAAAAGGCATACGCTTATAAGCGAACGTTCCAAAAGGACACGTAAAAGTGGTCTTGTCTTGATCGGATGGTTCGATAGGTATTTGAAAATATCCGGAAAATCCAGCGAGAAAACAAAAGAATTTGTTCCCCGCTAGTCCTTCCAACATTTGGTCCATGAATGGTAGAGTAAAATGATCTTTTTGTGTGGCATCGTTCAATTTGAGGTAATCAATACACACACGCCAACCGGTAACGATTCTTGTAGGAAGAAGTTTGTTATTTTCGTTGGTCACAACAATAATTCCTCCTTTTTTAGGAACGCAATGAATAGGACTAACCCAAGGACTATCTTCTATGGCATAGATGATTCCTGCCTCAAGGAGTTTGATGATTTCGGCTTTTACTATCTCTTTCATATTTGGGTTAAGTCGACGTTGCCTATCAATAACGGGTTTGGCATCGTCTTCGAGATTCATCTTGTGTTTGCAAAAAAATTGGCTAATACCCAGTATATCGGATGTTTTCCAAGCAAATGCTTCTTTGTGGTTTTTAAGCAGAGAAACGAGACGTTTGTTTTGTTCTTCCTCGAGCTTGGTTGAGATAATCACCGGAAGGAGTGAGTCATTCTCTAGATAAGCATACTCGAGATGTTCGGGAAGAGGTTTCTGTGACAACCGTGGTTTTGAGGTTCGTCACTTGGTCCTATTTTAGGTTAATTTATGTGTGACTATATGATTAGCGTGTTTACATGTTTATTTTGCGTGAACGAGGTTGGTGTGGATATCGTATATGGGTATAAAGTACTCATAAGTAAATTGAGGAATGGTTATTTCATGTTCATGAGCTCACAAATTAGTGACTATGAAATGAAATGGTGTTATTTTGGTGTTTACGTATACGTATAAGTATAATAGTAAATTGTATTTTTTTTTAGGATTTGGGGTTTAGCATTTAGAGGTCTCGGGTAAGGTGTTTAGTCATGTTAGTATTTTTCGGGATGGTTTTATGTCATTTAGGAGTTAGTTATAGAGTTTATTTCAAAATTTAAGATTTTTTTAAAAACTATATATTTTACGTCTTTTACGGTATACGCATAAATTTGATTAGTTTTACGGTTTTGAGGTTTTCGAAGCTTTAGGAGCTTAAATAAATTAAGTAAAATTAAGGTAATATTATTATTACAAGTATTAATAAATTAAATAAAAAAAACGAAATTATGGGGTATATAGTCGGTATATGCAATTAAAACATAAGGAAGGAAAGAAAAAAAAGGAAAAAAGAGCAAAAGGAAACATTGTATTGGGCTAGGATTAGTATGTTAAGTATATAAAGCATTGTTATAGACCAAAACACATCATAAATCCCTGGAGAAAAATAAAAGTCTACGGTTCACAAGATTTGTTTTAGGGTTTCATTCTTTTTTTTATCTTCCATTAATCTTAAGGTAAAACCTCAAATCCCTTTTCAATTTAATTGTTTTTAATATTTTTATAATCAATATATGATGGATCTAGGGTTTATTATAAATTAAAAACCTGAGTTCTTGTGATATAACAATGTTTAGAATAATTAGGGTTTGTGATTAAATAAGTTATGAATAATTAATTAGGTTAATCATGTTTAATTCGTCATTAAAAACTGGGCAGAATTTTTGTGTCATTGTTTTGACCATAAATAGAGTTCTACAAACTCTTATTTTGCGATTCAAGTATCCCAAGAAAGGTAATTGAGTTAGCTTTCAAATGCAAGAAACGAGAACTAAATTGGAGTTGGGAAGTGGGTCAAAAACAGGTTACAACAGTCGGAGGTCAAAACAGTTTTGAAATCAGCGGGTTTTCAATTAATGTTTTAGGGTGATTGGGGTACTTCGGAGTACACTTGAGCCCTCTAATGAGCATGGGAGTTGGGTTATATATTAAATAAGAGACCAGGGGTGGGTCTAAGAAGATGGGTTAGGGTAAGATCCCCTAATCATAACAAACTTTTTGTATGTTCAAAATCAGTAAAATCCGGATAGACAAAAGTATATATATATATATATATACATATACATATATATATACATATATATATATATATATATAAATATATATATATATATATATATATATATATATATATATATATATATATATATATATATATATATAAATATATATATATATATATATATATATATATATATATATATATATATATATATATATATATATATATATATCTATCGGGGCCTTAACAGTAGCTTTAAGGTTGGGGTAAAGGGGAGGAGTTAGCTAACATATGTAAGGGCATAGGATTTCCTTTACAGAGGTCATGGGTATGGTTAGGTGGACGTTTGGCTTATAGTTTGGAGACCTAAAAACCGGGACTGTTTTGGGTAAAATGTTAATGAGACGGGTTATGAAGTAAACTAAGTTAAGGGCTTTATAGAGGGGTGTAATGAGATGCTTAGAGCATATAAATGAGGTATATATATGGGAGAAGGCTAGATGTCCATCATAGGTTGATAAGCCATTTTAGTGTTTGGTTCATGTTTTGATTGTGTGCTTTTGTTTGTTAGCTTTTTGCTAGTGCGCGGATTTTTGGAGAAGCTCAATCAGGTGAGTTTCATAGTCCCATATCTTTTAATGATTTTGACTTCCAGATGGGATGGAAGAGACACTCGTTATGGTTTTGTAAATTGTTGATGTGAATGTTTTATGATTTGTGATGGACTTGTGTGTACATATGTGATTAACTGCTAATGGATTCATGATTGTTTTGTGATTTGACTTGGTACCAAGGGGATGTTGACAAGTCGGGGCCTTGGGGAGGTACATAGATGTGTGAGCATCTATGGGACCAATGTATAATGACAAGGCGGGGCCTTGGGACTGGTACATAGGTGTATGGGCGCCTATGGGACCATGGTGTTTGGTAAGGCTGGGAGCCTTAGATTTGGTTTTGAATGATTGATCTTGAATGTTAGTTGTTAATGCATACTTGTAGCACATTGTCCATATGTTTAGTGGTTTATGGTTGTTCACATCTTATTATAATCTATTTTTGGTTGGAGTCTAAACCTATGACTCTCACCAACTTTATGTTGACGTGTTTTAGTGTCTCTTTCAGGTGAGAATGTGGTTAAGCTTGAGAATAGAAGTGGCTAGCTTTGGAGACATTAGGATTGCATTTAGAAGGAGATCCCCGTTCCTTCTTAGTTTATTTCTATGTGTTATGAGTAAGTGGTACCTTGTGGACACCTTTATGATGTTTTGTTTGTGGTAATTGTTTGTCTTGGGTAAGAGGTAGGACTGTTACCTACTTGCCTAGACTCCTGCATTTTGTGGAGATATTGTCATGACATTTTTGTCACCATTTTATGACATTTCCATTTCATTTAGTTATCTCTATAGACACGCCAGGTTGTGATGATATACATACGTCGCGCCCCATATTCCGCCATGTTGGGGTGTGACAGTTTCAACTCAAGATCTGTCGGTGGATCATGAATAGATTTGTTAATTATAAAGTTCGATCTCGAAGGCAAAACTTCAAACGGCTTGTTTTCCTCTTCTTCGAGAGTTACTTCGGAATCAAGGGCCATGAATTCTTCGAATTCACGATCACGATCGATATCGCTAATCTTTTCCGAAGTTGTTTGGAATGGTGCGTTGTCATCAAGCGATGCGTCCAACTCTTCTCCCGTTACTTCATCGATAACATCCACGCGGAAGCATGTCTCATCATTGGAATGGGAGTGTTGCATAGATTTATAGATTAAGAATGTGACTCGATCGTCACCAACTCTAAGGTTGAGTTCTTTATTCTTGACACGAATGATAGCATCGGCGGTGCGCAAGAATGGTCGTCCTAAAATGAGAGGGACTTGATGGTCTTCCTCCATCTCAAGGATTACGAAGTCGGCGGGAAATATGAATTTGCCAACATGAACAAGCATGTTCCCGGATATCCCAATGGGATATTGGTAGGTGTGGTTAGCCAAACGTATACTCATACTCGTAGGTTTCAAAGTATTGTTTGAAAGATTCTTGTATAATGAGTATGGCATAAGATTGATACTTGCGCCTAGATCGGCCAAGGCGTGACATTCTGTATTGTTGTTTAGGGTGCATGGTTTGAGAAAGCTTCCCGGATCTCCGAGCTTTGGTGGAAGTTTGCTTTGCAAGGCTGCAGAACATTCTTCATTCAAAAACGCAGCAAAGATTTGCTCCGTCTTACTATGGTTGCTCACAAGATCTTTGAGGAATTTCCTATAGTTGGGCATGCCGGTTAAGATATCAACAAGTGGAACGTTGATCTTAACTTCCTTTATCATCTTAAAGAATTTGGCATTACGAGCCTCCATATTTTCTTTTCGTAGGCGTTGAGGATACGGAATTTTTGGTGTATACGCCTTCGGTGTTGGTATTGGAATGGGTGTGGTTTGTTTTGGTTTGGGTTTGGAAGGAGGAACGGTTTCTTCCTTATTGGGCTCACCGGCCTCGTCTTCACTTTCATCGGCGAAAGTGGGAGAATTGGTGTTCGGGTTTTGTGGTGGATCATAACGCAGCCCACTTCTTGTGAACACGACATTCACATGTTCATTACGGGTGGGTGGTGGGTGGTACGGTTCATCCGTAGATGGTTTTGGGTTTGTTTGAGTGTTTCTTGGTAGCGACCCACTTGGTCGATTGGCTAATTGATCGGTGATTCGACCGATTTTGTTTCGAGATCATTAATGGTTGCGGTGTGGTATCTTTGTCCTCTTTCAACGTTGTCTTTGAGATCGAAGAATTTGTTCTTAATGAACGTGTTTGTCGATCTTTTGAGATTCTATGAAAGCTAACAACGTTTTCTCTAGGCTAGACTATTCCGGTTGTTTGATGGACCAGAATTATTGTTCTCACGGGGGTGTGAGTTACGATTTTCGTTTTTGGGATACTCACGCCATATGCCGGGATTTCTACCGTAGTAGTTACCTCGATAACCAGTTCCTCGGTATCCTCCGTGGGCGTAGTTTGCTTCTTGTGGCGGTTCTCTTATTGGTGTATTATCACACACCGTGGATGGGTGTGGTCCTCCGTAAAAAGTACATTCGCCTTGCATCTCCTTCTTTTCGTCATTGATGGTTTTGAATTGCGAGTCGAATTTAGATGTGAGAGCGTCCATCTTTTCTATGAGTTTGGAATTTTCGTTACTTTCAACGAAAGAAACGGTTTTCTTGAAAGGTTTGGTTCAGTTATCTTTGGACCAATCGAGTTTTAAGAGAACTCGGTCCTCGAGCAATTGATATGCTTCGTTGGGAGTCTTATAGAGAAAAAGAGTCCACCGACGTCAAGGATTTCTTGCGTCGGTTCATTGAGACCATGATAAAATATTTGGATGATGGTTCCTTTTAGTAAACCATGTCCATGACAACTACGAAGTAGGTCTTTCATTCGGTTCCACGCATCAATGAGTGTTTCTTGTGGAAGTTGGGCGAAACCTCGGATTTCTCCCATTAGTCTTTCGTACATGGAGGGTGGAAAGAAACGGCTAACAAAAGCGGCTCTCATTTGTTCCCATGTTTCAATGGTACCGGGCGTCAACTCGTTGTACCAAACTCTTGGATCTCCGGATAGAGATGATGGGAAGAGTTTGAGTTTTATGGCGTCTCCATTGATGTTGGCTCCATAACGGAACATGCCACATATTTCAATGAATTCAGATATGTGCTTATGTGGATCGGCTCGCGTACGGCCTTCAAATTGGCGGTCGTTAATCATTGAAAGGTGATGACCTTTCACAGTAAAGTTTTCTCCAAGCTCAACTTGAACAATAGCAACCTCGGGGGTAGGTGCTACTACTCGGTTGGATGCCCACATTGATTGATCGTCGTCCATTGGAAATGGTAGATCGTTAAATGGGTTATAGAAGACAAAGGCGTCTAAGAGATTATCAAATGGTGGGTTTTTGGTTTTTGAGATTCGGCTTTCAAAAGAAACAAATGGGTGTTTCTTGCGGTTTTTTTTCGAGATTGGTGAATATAACGTTCGGGATCGGTGTATGGACTAAGCAATTCTTGACCGGAAGAACGTGTGTTCATTCACGTCTTGAACGACTTTTGAAGAGGATTACAATTAATAAAAACAAAAACAAACAAAAGATAACTAATAAGAAAATAAGTAAATAGGAAATTAAATAAACCAAACAAATTAAAAACATAATTTTTTTATAGATTCTGGGAACTTGCCGACGGCAAACAGGCCTTCCGGACGGCAAATGGTCTTCTGTTTGTCGTGTGCTGGTGGCAGGAGCTCCTTGCCGGACGGAAAAGGGGCTTCTGCTTGTTCGTTGCCGGCGACAGGAGAGTGTTGCCGGCGACAGGAGGGTGTTGCCGGCGGCAATGCTCTCCTGTCAGAAAAAAAATACTTTTTTTTACTTTTGATTTTTGGGGTTTTTTGAAATGAGGACACTACAATGATTATAGGATGATTTTGGAACTAAGATGTGACAACCGTGGTTTTGGGTTTGTCACTTGGTCTTACTTTTAGGTTATTTTATGTGTGATTACTTGAATTGTGTGTTTACGTGTTTATTTTGTGTGAACGAGGTTGGTGTGGTTATCGTTTATGAGTATAGAGTACTCATAAGTAAATCGAGGAAAGGTTATTTCATGTTCATGAGCTCACAAGTGGTGACTATGAAATGAAAATGGTGATATTGTGGTGTTTACGTATACGTATAAGTATTATAGTAATAGTGTATTTTTTTAGGATTTACGGTTTAGCATTTAGAGGTCTCGAATGAGGTAATTAGTCAAATGAATATTTTTCGGGATGGTTTTAGGTCATTTAGGACTTAATTATAAAGTTTATTTCAAAATTTGAGATTTTTTATAACAGTGTATATTTTACGTCTTTTACGGTAAAACGCGTAAATTTGACTAGTTTTACGGTTTTGAGGTTTTGGGAGTTTTAGGAGCTGAAATAAATTAAGGTAAATTAAGGTAATATTAATAAGATATTAATTAACAATAAAAAGAAAAAAAATAAAGAAAAAAACTAAATTAGGGGTGTTTGGGTCGGTTTAGAAGAGAAAAAAAAGGAAAAAAGGAAAAGATTTATGGTAAGTGGTAATTGGGTTGGACAAGGATTGTTTTGGCTATATAAGGAACCCCCAACACTAAATCAAACGCATTTTTTTCTTTCCCTGGAGTTATAGTCGACTAAAAGAAGAGGAGAATTAGGGTTCTTCAAAAATTGGGTGTTTTTCATCTTCCATTGAATTAAAGGTAAAAACCTTCATTAACCTTTTTGATTTAATTGTTTTTATGTTTAAATTAATCATTCTTATGATGGATTAGGGTTAGGGTTCATATAAAATCAGTAAATTAATGATGTTATAATCATAATATGATGATCATATAATCTAAGGCTTGTATTAGATGGGGTTATTGGTAATTAATTAGTTCAATTTGTTTAAACCCGTTTTTAAAAACTGGGCAGATTTTGTGTCAATTTTTTTGATCATATCGGGAGTTCTATAAACTCTTATTTTACGATCCAAGTACACATGGAAAGATATTTGAAGTGGCTTTCCAATGCAAGAAACGAGAACTAAATTGGAGGTCGGGAAGTAGGTCAAAAACAGGTTACAACAGTCGGAGGTCAAAACAGTTTTGAATTCAGCCTGTTTTCTTTTTAAGTTTTGGGTTGTTTGGGGTACTTAGGGTTGCATTGGGATCTTCTCACGAACGTGAGAGATGGTTAATATATTGTAGTAAGTATCTGCACTTGGGCTAAGGTTGTGATTTAGGGTAAGACCCCTTAATGGTAACAAACTTTTAGTACGTTTAAAATCAGGAAATCTGGAATGACAAAAGTAGATATATGTATATCGGGGCCTTAACAGTAGCTTTAAGGTTAGGTCAAGTGGGAAGTGTTAGCCAACATACGTAAGGGTATGAATATTCCTTTTACAGAAACCATGGGTATGTTTAAGTAGACGTTTGACTTAAAGTTTTGAGACCTAAAAACTGGGACTGTTTTGGGTAAAACATGAACGGGTTAGTTATTAAACTTAACCAAGTTAAGGACTTGTTAAGGAAGGGTAATGGGGTGATTAGAGCTTGTCAATGAGGTAAATATATGGGAATAGGCTAGATGTCCATCATAGGTTAATGAGCCATCTTAGTGATTGGTTCGTGTATTGATTTCGTGTTTTTGGTTTGTTAGCTTGTTGCTAGTGCGAGGACTTGTGAAGAAGCTATCAGGTGAGTTTCATAGTCCCATGTTTACTTTTGATTTTGACTTCCAGATGGGATGGAAGAGACACTGTGTTGAATTATTTTCTAAATTAATGCTGTGAATGTTTTAAGGTTTGATATGGACTTGTGTGTACATTTATGTGATTAACTGCTATGTGATTCTTGTTTGTGTGTGATCTGGATTGGAAAGGTACATAGGTGTATGGGCGCCTATGGGACCTATGGTTAATGATAAGGCGTGATGCCTTGGAAATTGTGATTGTTGGTAAGGCATGATGCCTTAGAAATTGTGATTGTTGGTAAGGCGTGATGCCTTGGAAATTGTGATTGTTGGTAAGGCGTGATGCCTTGGAAATTGTAATTGTTGGTAAGGCGTGATGCCTTGGAATTGTAATGATTGATTTAACTTGAATGCTAGTTGTTAGTACATGATTGTAGAGCATTGTCCATATGTTTATTGGTTTATGGTATTCACAGCTTATGACTTGTCTTGTGTTGGAGTCTAAACCTATGACTCTCACCAACTTTATGTTGACGTGTTTTAGTGTCTCTTTCAGGTGATACTATGGTTAAGCATAAGAACATAAGTGGCTAGGATTGGAGAAGCTTAGGAATGCATATAGAAGGAGTATCCCCGTTTCCTTCTTAGTTTTATTTGATTGTTCATTTTAATAAGTGATATTGTTGGCACCTATATGTTTGTTTGTTTTTGTTATTTGTTTGTCTTGGGTAAGAGGTAGGACTGTTACCTACTTACCTAGACTCCTGCATTGTTGAGATATTGTCATGACATTTGTGTCACCATTTTATGACATTTCTTATATCATTTAGTTATCTCTATAGACACGCTATTGTTGTGATGATATCCATACGTCGTGCCCCATATTCCGCCATGGTGGGGTGTGACAGAATGGTATCAGAGCCAATGGTTATAGAGAATTAGGTTGCCTAGTCGTGTAGCCTAGTCTATAGCTTAAGGGTCCCTGCATATAGGCGTCATAGGAGTATGTGTGCATTTTATAGTAATTGATGTGTTTGAATATAATTTTCGCAGTATTTGTTAGGTTATGAACTACTATGGTTCATACTTAACTACATGCTATTTTCTTTACGAGTTTTGATTAGTGCGGGTGGAACCATGGTCGTATACGCTAGTCATTGTTGGATTTCGCTTAATTATGTTTTCATGTTCTTTATACATTTTGAATTTTGTCTACGCTGGTTCAGCTGGACTACGAGTTTATGTGTTTCGTGCATTGGCTATGTTATTTTAATACATGGGGTTTTTGATCTTATCTTGTGTGGTTATGTGCTGTGAGTTGTTGGATTATGTGTTATGTGTAGTATTAATTTCTTATAAATGTCATCATAGGAGGGAGTACATTGGTGAAAGGGAACATGTATAATTATGGAGGCCTACATAATTATATATGTGCCACAACACCACTGGACTTTCAAGTATGATTACATGAAAGAGAGTTAATACATGCTTGTATAGTATATGTTGGATAGATTTGAGTGTATGTACGCTTATGCCTATGTATGTAAAATTACTTTCTACTTACCGGTTGTATTCTTGGGATGGTTGCTAGCTCGTTTCTCTTTGAGATGTTCAACTTCTGTAGTAGCGCATTTCTCGGGTCTTCATTTCACGTGTTTGTTTGTACGGTACTTTTGGCGTGAAGGATTTTGAGATGATGGAGATTTCTTTTTGGGGTAACGATGTCTTTTGTTTCAAGTTATACATGGTAAAAAAAATATAACTTGCAAATTGAAAAAAAATAGTTGTTGGTAGTCGATGAAATAAGGAAGTGTCAGGATCATGTTTCAAATAAGGTGGAATATAAATTCTTTAACATATAAGCATCACTCGGTTATTTTAAAATATTTTGGTTTTGATCACCTAAAGTTATTGTTCTTAAGTTAAAAATTTTGTTCTTATTTAGTGAAATATGTTAAAATCATGTAATTAATAGAGTTTTAATTTTCTGGAATTAAAATAATTTAGGTTCTAGTTTTGGTAATTAATGGGGGGGTTTTAGGGCTTAAAAATCGTTTTTTTTTTGGTATAAATCGGAGTAGGCAGAAACTGTCGCTAAACTGTCAAAATATGTCTCTAACTGTCAGAAACTGTCGCTAATGCCTAGGCAGATTTTGAGAAAAATCGTTTTGGTCATAACTTATTCGTTTTTAAAGGTTTTTGGGTGATTCAAAAGCCTAAAATTATGTAATCGGAACATACTTTTCAAATATTCAGAAAGTTTCATAATTGGAAGTCAGTAGCTTGGTCGAATTAATTGTACAAGTGTGTTAGTTTTCGGACAACATGGTTTAAACTCGTGTTTTGGGTAATTTTCGGTAATGAACACTTGGAGGGCTAACATAGAGATTAGTTGGGAAGGAATTTTAGAGTTCTTTGGACCTTATTATACGTGGTTATATTTTTATGAGTTTTGATTTATGGTATTTATGAGTAAGACTGAAATTGGGGTGACAGTTTTAAACCCGTTGAGTTATGTGATGGCTCCTAACTTGGTTTCAAGACAGTTCTTGTTTGATGAGTTGCGAGATTTAGTTAGGTTGGTTACATAACTTTATGGTTTTGATAAGTTTCCTGGCGGACGGTTAAGGCTCATGTGTTGTTGGTTGAGATTATTTTCGTGTAAACTAAGTTCATGTTTGAACGTGAAGGTTTTATCAGGGATATGCATCCTCGTTTGTTTGCTGAGAATAAGTTTGAGTTTGGGAGTGAATCTCGGGACGAGATTTCTATTAGGAGGGAGTGATGTGACAACCGTGGTTTTGGATTTGTCACTTGGTCTTACTTTTAGGTTATTTTGTGTGTGCTTACTTGAATTGTGTGTTTACGTGTTTATTTTGTGTGAACGAGGTTGGTGTGGTTATCGTTTATGAGTATAGAGTACTCATAAGTAAATCGAGGAACGGTTATTTCATGTTCATGAGCTCACAAGTGGTGACTATGAAATGAAAATGGTGATATTGTGGTGTTTACGTATACGTATAAGTATTATAGTAATAGTGTATTTTTTTAGGATTTACGGTTTAGCATTTAGAGGTCTCGAATGAGGTAATTAGTCAAATGAATATTTTTCGGGATGGTTTTATGTCATTTAGGACTTAATTATAAAGTTTATTTCAAAATTTGAGATTTTTTATAAAAGTGTATATTTTACGTCTTTTACGGTAAAACGCGCAAATTTGACTAGTTTTACGGTTTTGAGGTCTTGGGAGTTTTAGGTGCTGAAATAAATTAAGGTAAATTAAGGTAATATTAATAAGATATTAATTAACAATAAAAAGAAAAAAAAATAAAGAAAAAAACGAAACTAGGGGTGTTTGGGTCGATTTAGAAGAGAAAAAAAAGGAAAAAAGGAAAAGATTTATGGTAAGTGGTAATTGGGTTGGACAAGGATTGTTTTGGCTATATAAGGAACCCCCAACACTAAATCAAACGCATTTTTTTTCTTTCCCTGGAGTTATAGTCGACTAAAAGAAGAGGAGAATTAGGGTTCTTCATAAAAATTGGGTGTTTTTCATCTTCCATTGAATTAAAGGTAAAAACCTTCATTAACCTTTTTGATTTAATTGTTTTTATGTTTAAATTAATCATTCTTATGATGGATTAGGGTTAAGGTTTATATAAAATCAGTAAATTAATGATGTTATAATCATAATATGATGATCATATAATCTAGGGCTTGTATTAGATGGGGTTATGGGTAATTAATTAGTTCAATTTGTTTAAACCCGTTTTTAAAAACTGAGCAGATTTTGTGTCAATTTTTTTGATCATATCGGGAGTTCTATAAACTCTTAATTTACGATCCAAGTACCCATGGAAAGATATTTGAAGTAGCTTTCCAATGCAAGAAACGAGAACTAAATTGCAGGTCGGGAAGTGGGTCAAAAACAGGTTACAACAGTCGGAGGTCAAAACAGTTTTGAATTCAGCCTGTTTTATTTTTAGGTTTTGGGTTGTTTGGGGTACTTAGGCTTGCATTAGGATCTTCTCACGAACATGAGAGATGTTTAATATATTGTAGTAAGTATCTGCACTTGGGCTAAGGTTGTGGTTTAGGGTAAGACCCCTTAATGGTAACAAACTTTTAGTACGTTTGAAATCAGGAAATCTGGAATGACAAAAGTAGATATATGTATATCGGGGCCTTAACAGTAGCCTTAAGGTTAGGTAAAGTGGGAATTGTTAGCCAACATACGTAAGGGTATGAATATTCCTTTTACAGAAACCATGGGTATGTTTAAGTAGACGTTTGACTTAAAGTTTTGAGACCTAAAAACTGGGACTGTTTTGGGTAAAATATGAACGGGTTAGTTATTAAACTTAACCAAGTTAAGGACTTGTTAAGGAAGGGTAATGGGGTGATTAGAGCTTTTCAATGAGGTAAATATGTGGGAATAGGCTAGATGTCCATCATAGGTTAATGAGCCATCTTAGTGATTGGTTCGTGTATTGATTTCGTGTTTTTGGTTTGTTAGCTTGTTGCTAGTGCGAGGACTTGTGAAGAAGCTATCAGGTGAGTTTCATAGTCCCATGTTTACTATTGATTTTGACTTCCAGATGGGATGGAAGAGACACTGTGTTGATTTATTTTCTAAATTAATGTTGTGAATGTTTTAAGGTTTGAGATGGACTTGTGTGTACATTTATGTGATTAACTGCTATGTGATTCTTGTTTGTGTGTGATCTGGATTGGAAAGGTACATAGGTGTATGGGCGCCTATGGGACCTATGGTTAATGATAAGGAGTGATGCCTTGGAAATTGTGATTTTTGGTAAGGCGTGATGCCTTAGAAATTGTGATTGTTGGTAAGGCGTGATGCCTTGGAAATTGTGATTGTTGGTAAGGCGTGATGCCTTGGAAATTGTAATTGTTGGTAAGGCGTGATGCCTTGGAATTGTAATGAATGATTTAACTTGAATGCTAGTTGTTAGTACATGATTGTAGCGCATTGTCCATATGTTTACTGGTTTATGGTATTCACAGCTTATGACTTGTCTTGTGTTGGAGTCTAAACCTATGACTCTCACCAAATTTTTGTTGACGTGTTTTAGTGTCTCTTTCAGGTGATACTATGGTTAAGCATGAGAACATAAGTGGCTAGGATTGGAGAAGCTTAGGAATGCATATAGAAGGAGAATCCCCGTTTCCTTCTTAGTTTTATTTGATTGTTCATTTTAATAAGTGATATTGTTGGCACCTATATGTTTGTTTGTTTGTGTTATTTGTTTGTCTTGGGTAAGAGGTAGGACTGTTACCTACTTACCTAGACTCCTGCATTGTTGAGATATTGTCATGACATTTGTGTCACCATTTTATGACATTTCTTATATCATTTTGTTATCTCTATAGACACGCTATTGTTGTGATGATATCCATACGTCGTGTCCCATATTCTGCCATGGTGGGGTGTGACATAAGAACACAATCAAATCCCCAGCAGCGGCGCCAAAAACTTGATGCGTGGTGTTGGTAACAAGTTTTAAATTTATAAACACGAATTACCGGATTGACTAAAAATGTGCGAGAAAGTATAACCCTTTCGTTTGTGTATAGCTTTTATGTGGTAATACCGAGATCGTTAACGGGGATTTGGAAAACCTATGATTATTCTAAAATGAAACTATAATCGTTGATTGTAGCAATTGTTGACAAACAAATAACAAGTAAAAATGATGAGATAAATAATATGATTAAAGGTAAACTTGGTAAAGACTAGTTTGAGCATTCGTAATGGTATGATTGTGATGACACGTTAACATTTATGATTATGATAATTAGATGAATAATCCAATCTATTGTTTTCAAAAGCCTTAATCTTCGTTAAGACCTTGGTTAAAGAAAACAAGCATTAGACTTAATCACTCAATTCAAGACTTAATCCAATTTCAACACATTCGATTCACGGTCATTTCACGAATTTGCTAACACTTATAATTATGTTTCTTGATAATCAAAACTTCTTTAGAAATGATCAATACAAAAGATAGCCAATCATAGACAAACCGGCTATGACTTGTTGATAGAAAATAACCCTTTCGACCTATGAAATCTTTACCAACAAATTAATTTTTGATAACAATTGTCACATGAAACATAAAAATCAATGGATCATAGGAAAGATTGACATTGAATTAAACATAAATCACAATCACAACCATCACTTCATACTACAAACATCATCCTACCAAGTGTAGAATGAAACTTAGCTACTCATAACAAATGATGAAATAAACTAAGAAATAAATGTATTATAAGTCATAATCAAGATTCTTACAAAGTTGAAAATGTTACTAATGATTAGGGTAATGATCCCTAAGAGTTTCGTGATGATAACTTTGCTTATCGGACTCAAAAACTGACTTTTCTAGCACTACCTTGTTCAAATCCGGGAATGGGAGTTTGGACAAGGATGAGAGAGTTTATTTGATGTAGTAATGAGAAAATGATTGAAAGGTATTAATAATTCTATGGTTACATGACCCTAAGGGTCTTATTTATAAGCTAGTTGATAGGTGTGTAAACACCCATCCTTTTTACCACTTAATTACAATAATAACCGAGCCAAAACGTGTATTTTATGTCTTTTATGTCGGAATTATGCGTGGTTTGTGTTTTTGTTGTGATTTAGGATGAAAAGGTGAAAAGTGGAGAAAACACGGGCATTCACGGGCTTTTATTGAAGAAAAAGATGAAAGATGAAGTCGAGAAGTCAGGAGTGCAAAAAGAACGGAAGTCCAAGACCAATTCTGAAGATTTATCGAAGAAAAAGTCGAAAGACGGAAGTTTACTTAAAGCCGAAGAACTCAAGTCTATTTTATTGAAGAATTAAAAGACGAGTTCAAAGAAATCCCGAGCCAAAAGTCATTAAAAGTCCAAGATTAAAGAAGATAAGAAGAAAAAGACTAATGGTGCAATTAACAAAGAGATTAAGAAGGAAGGGCCTAATGATGAAATTTAGAGAAAATGAAGGAGGGAAGGAAGCTTCCTAATCCTCCCCTATATATAGATTAGATGTTAATCACTTTTTCTTTGTTGGCTAAGTGTGACAATTAGTCTTCCACCATTTATTTACCTTGCACCTTTAAATTCATGTCAAATTTAAATACCTTGTCTTGCACCTTAAATTCCTTTAATTTCAAGTAAGTTTCCATTTAATTCTTGTCAATCTTTATTTTTTCTTGTTAATCTCCTATCTACCTTTCTTAATCTTTGATTTTTATGTTTATGTTTGTGTTCATGTTCATGTTCTTATTTTGATCAAAGTGGGTTTTGATTATTGTGGGTAGATTTGTTAGTTTTATTGATTTTGATAGTTTGTTTATGATTATTGGATGTTTTATTATTAGTTTAGTTTAATCTTGTGTTTGATTTTGGTTAAATTTGTGGTTAGATTCGTGTTACTGTGTTTCCCTGTTCTTCGGGGGTGTTTGTTTCTGTTACTGTGATTCCCAGGTTAGTTCCGGACAAGGAAGCTCCTGACTCAGAAAGTTCCGAACCAGCAAGGCTTCATTCGGAAGAGTTCTGAGCCAAGAGAAGGAGTTCTTTCATTCGGAACATCCTAACTTGCGGATCAAGGAACAAGCAAAGACTTCCGAATCAATCAATTCATTCGGAGCATTCAAACTTCCGAACGAAAAGTTCCGGATCAAGACTTCCGAATCAAGGGTTACTCAGAAACTTCCGAATCAAGCAACTCATTCGGAAGAGTTCCGAATCAGCATCTTCTGAACCAAGAACTTCCGAGTCAAGGAGGGTTCATTCGGAAGTGTTCCGGATCAAAAAGTTCCGGATCAACATCTTGTTCATCCGGAAGAGTTCCGAATCAGCAAGAACTTCCGAATCAGGAAACTTCCGAACCAAAGTTCCGGATCAAGAAGTTCCGGATCAAGAAAGGTTCATTCGGAACTCAAGAACTTCCGAATCAAGGGTAAAGCAGAAACTTCCAAATCAAGCCAACTCATTCGGAAGAGTTCCGAATCAAGGATTTCTTTCAGTTGAGTTCCGAATCAGTGAAGTTCCGAACGAAGGATTATTCCGAATGAGCTGTATTCAGGTTCTTTTTAGTTTTTGTTTTTAAATTTCTGTCTATAATTTTCAATCTTTATTTTTCCCGTCTTTTATTTAGTCGTACTTTAAGTTTACTTGCCTTAGATTTATTTTAGCTTTGCCTTAGTTTAAGTTTTAGTTGCGTTTTAAGTTTGCCTTAGATAGATTTAAGTTTGCGTTATTTACTTTAGTGCCCTTTTATTTCAAGTCAACGTTTTAAATACTTGCACTTACTTTAAATTAGTTTTAGATTTACCTTAATTTCACTTTTACTTTAAAGTCTTGCACTTTTAATTTAAAAACAACCAAAATATTCTTTTTCACCAAAAACAATAGAGTCATACTTTAAGCCGGAAATCAATTCGTTAAGATATCGAGAACTTAACTTTCTTACCATACAAAATTAATGTATTAAATGGCGCCGCTGCCGGCTCTTTTCGTAAAGATTAACGGTTTTCTGTGAAAGACGCGTTGCTTTTTGGGATCCGTTCACTTGTGAGCGTTATTTTCTTGCCTTAAAAAATTCAAAAAATCATAAAAATTAAAAATTGATAAAAATCCATAAAAATTAAAAATTTCAAGAATCCAAAAAGATTTTATTTTTATTGTGTATATATATTGTCTTTGCGTTTGGTATTGTTTTCTTTTGCATTTTCAGGTGTATGCGTACTAGATCTTCTAATTATCAAGAGCCCGAGACTCAAGAAGATTTAAGTATGTCAGGTGTCAACAAGAATAATCCACCGCACCTCAATAATAACAACAATGTTCTTCCACAGCCCGATCTTCGGACAATGGAGGAACTTTGTCAACCTACCATGTTTGGACAAGGAGGACCGATTGCGACGATGCAAATCAACGCTCCTGAGTTTTCGTTGAAGCACCACATGATTCAGCAAGTGCAAACTAACCCATTCCGTGGATTGCCTGATGATGATGCCAACAAACACCTCGACAAGTTCATTACAATCACCCAAAGCATGAAGTTGCCTGGTGTCACAATGGATGTTCTTCGCCTACAACTCTTCCCACATACTTTATCACATCATCCCGAGAAATGGTTTGATCGTCTCCCGAAGAATTCAGTTCATACTTGGGATGACATGACTCAACGCTTTTTGTCGCGCTACTTTCCACCATCCATCGTCACGAGCCTTCGCAATCAAATCAGCGGTTTCATGCAAGAACCCGATGAATCTCTTTTTGATGCTTGGGAAGGATATAATGTCTTGATTGATCGTTGTCCAAACCACAACATGCTTCCGGTCACATTGATTGATACTTTCTACAACGGTTTGACTTTTCGAGATCGTGATACGATTAATGAAGCCGCCGGTGGCACATTTATGAAAAGGAGACCCGAGGTGTGTAGAGAGCTTATTGAAAACATGACTACTCATAATAAAAACTGGGATTCCTCTACTTCTTTAAGGAACAACCCGAGAGTCAATGTTTCCTCCACCTCAGCAAACCCTGATATGACCGAACTCACCCGCATGATGACTGAAATGAGCAAAAGTATTACGCTTCTCGCTTCAAACCAACAACAACAACAAGTTAAAGCGGTTGCTAATCCTTGTGAAACATGCGTCGGTCCTCACTCATACACCGATTGTCCTTCTACTCAAGGAAATCCGGAAAATGTGTATGCTGCTTATGGTAATTATTCACCAGAAAATTACCAAGCTCGACCTCAAGGGAATAGAAATTTGTTGAGCTACCGGTCCAACAACTACCTTTCACCCGGTTTTTCTCCGCAAAACCAAAACCCCGCCAACAACTACAATAGAAGCAACCAAATCCCACCAAGAGCTTCTAATCCTTATCACCCACCCGCTCAACAACCCCCACCCATTAATCCGGATGTTGAAGCCATCATGAGAACCCAAGGTGAGCAAATTAAGAATCTGCAGAGCCAAATTATCAATCTGAAAGGAGATATCACCAAGCAAGGAAATGAGATTAGATCCGAGCTTCGAGATAATATTCAATCCTCCTTCAGCAATCAAACAAATGATTTGAAGAATATGCTTGCTAGTTTCTTGCCCGCAGCTCAACCTTCTACTTCGAGTTCTCTACCTTCAAACACCGTCACCAATCCGCGAGCAAATGTGAGTGCTATCACTACTCGTAGTGGAATTACCATTGTCGATCCACCAATCCCACCCCCATCATCTACACCTCCTCCACCACCATGTATCCCTACTCCTCCTACACCTAGTATTAGTGCACCATTACCGTCTCCGCCTCGTCATGATGATGTATCTAGGAAGGACCCTTCAACATCTCAACCTTTACCTACACCTCCACCTTCACCACCTAAACCCAATATCCCTTATCCTTCTCGTTTAGGCAAGACCAAACTGCTAACCAAGGAGGACTCCGAAGTGACACGCTATGTGAAGATGATCTCTCAAATGAACTTTAACATTAGCTTTCTTGAAGCACTTGTCCACATGCCGAAATTTGTTAAAGCATTTAAGGAATTGCTTAATAAGAAGGAGAAGCTGATTGAACTCGCCAACACACGTTTAAATGAAAACTGCTCTGCAGTTATTCTTAAAGAACTTCCGGAAAAGCTTGGAGATCCCGGTCGTTTTGTGTTGCCTTGCGTGTTCAACAAAACTGAAGAATTTACTGCCCTTGCTGATCTCGGGGCTAGTATTAATCTTATGCCTTTGAGTGTTTGGAAAACACTATCATTACCCGACCTCACTCCAACAAAGATGACTCTTGAACTTGCAAATCGCACTCTCGCTTACCCCATTGGTATAGCCGAAGACGTGTTCATTAAAGTTGGCACATTTACTTTCCCGGTCGATTTTGTCGTTGTTGATTATGAAATGGACCCTCGTATTCCTTTAATACTTGGTCGGCCATTCTTGAGAACCGGACGAGCTTTAGTAGATGTGGCCGAAGGTGAGTTAATCTTAAGAGTTGGGGATGATGCACAAGTTTTTAAAATGGGGAAGCTTACAGGAAAAACTTTTGGACGAGAATCAGTGAATATGATTAATGTTCTTGATGACTTTGTCGTCTACGACAATCCTCTATTCGACTCTTGCATTGATAATCCACTTTTTCATGATGATGTGGATGATTCTCTCCCTACTTTGGAACCTTCTCCCATATATGATTCTCCACCGATCTTTGATGCTTATGATGATGATGATTCTAGCTCAGATTTAGATGATTATGATGACCTTACTTCTGAGTATCCCGAGCTGCCCACGTATGATGATTTTGATGAGGCCGATACTCTTTCGAGCGATTCTTCACATGATGAAGATCCTCCGCCATCACTCGATCCTACTTTGGACGATTACTCATTTGAGGAAGACTTCTCTGAATTTCTCAACACTTACTTCCCTCATGAGAGTGATGCTCCTCCTTATGATTTTAAAGATTATCGTCTTGATCCTACTTTGGATTTGAAGAACATTCTTTCAAAGGAGAAGAAACCGGTCGACACCAATATCCGCAGCACATATGATTTAACACCTCTTTGTCCACCTTCTGAGGACGAGGTTGTGCTTCTTCGCGGATCTTCTTCACACTCTGCTGAGCCTGAATGCTATTTTCCCCTAAAGGAAAAGGTGTTCGACCCCGGTATTGATATTCTGCAGCCATCTCAGTATCCACCTGATGAAATAAAAGGAAAAATCTTTGGAACTATTGAAGACATGATTGCACCTCACCATACTTGCTTCCACCGTGCTCCATCGCTGCTTAAGGGAACCTTGCCTACTCTTCTTTGGCTTGCCTTGTTCGCCTTAAGCTTGTGCTATTTGATGGACGAAAACTATGTCTTTGATCCTGGTGGATATGTTTCATGCTTCTTCCGTTGATGATCAAGGTCGAGTCAGGCTCACGAATCGGTTAAAAAAAACCAAGCGCTTCTTGGGAGGCAACCCATGTATCTATCTTTACGCTTTCTTTATCCTAAGTGTAGGGGAGACCCGTTGGTTTGCTTTCCTCTCCTCACTTCTTAATCAAGGATTCGAGCTTCAAAGACACACTCTTGATGATTTTTGACGACCCGTGATTCCGTGTTCCATTTTCCCGGTTCTATCCTAAACTCTTTTCGATTCACTATTTTATATTTTCTCAATATTAAAATAGGAATCTCTTTAGTTGTCTCTTCCTTAGCAAGATTTAAACAACGTGCACAATGTCCTAAGTGTAGGGGAGTTCACTCCCACATGCTTAAACATTGAGGACAATGTTTATCTTAAGTGTAGGGGGGACTTCTATCGAAGTTAAGTGGACTTTTCCTTGTACCTGTCCTCATTTTAACCGGAAAATCAATTTTTTCGACATTTTTCAAAATTTTTGATCTATTTTGGCCTATTAGTTTTTCCCTTTGTATAGTTATTTTCTTTCCTTATTAGAATAAATCTTTAATAAAGTTGTTTTAGTTTTCAAACGTTGTGAATCTTTTGACTCAACCCGAGTTTACTTATCTAAGTTACTCTAGCTAGTATCCTTAACATGTTTAAGTCAAGTTTTGCTAGGGTTTTATATAGGGAGCTATATAAAACGCGAAAGTCTTAACTCTCACGGGTTAAGAACAAGAACTTTTCGCAAGTTCCTATAATTGATCCTAGAGAGTCGTTTATCAAGGGAACTTTAAAATGCGATTTCTATAACTTCAAAAAGTCTAAGAGTTTGCAAGATCCTATAGACGACTCGAAAACCCAAAACTTTGACTTAATAGGCTAAGCATCCACGAGTCTCATTACTTGAGATTTTAAACTGTGGAGAACGAGAGATGATAGAGCCAATTATAAGTTCGGTATTCTTTCGTAAATTTATGTGAGTTAATTATAAGCCTATTCTCCCATCGCTTGCTAATAAATTTATCTGCAATAAATAAGGTTGTACGATTTGAAAAGTTACTTAGCTTCTAGCCCAAGATCGTTTAAAAGTTGCTCGGTATGGATTAGAGTTCATATCCAAGGCATAACTTATTGAAGCGGGATGCGAAGATTGGCGAGTCCAAAAAGGTCCTAACAAGACATGAGGGCTACATTTTGTTGCTAAAGATCCCAAGTGATGTGAAGAATCATTTATCAAAAATCAATATGAAGGATCGAGACACACGACGAAAAGCAAAAACTCCCAAAAAGTCATGGAGAAGTGTATCCGAAAAGGCCCTAGCAAGGTATGAGGATAAATAGATCCAAGTCATAAAAGGAGGCGGATCGTTGTATATCAAAGTCCAAATTAAAGATTAGAGAAAAATGAAGAAGTCGTGGTCCAAGTATGAAGAATCTCTCAAAACGTCAAGTGAAGAAATTCCTATATGAAGAGAAGACCATTATTTCATGAACGTCTCTCAAGATTTGAAGTATGAAGTCACTGCCAAATATCGGTCCGAGAAAGGTCTCAAATCGCGAAGCGAGTTATGCCAAGATATGAACTTTATGAGGTCCCGAGAAGCAGTTTTAAAAGATTTTGTCCTTTAGCTAACTATTGATTAAATCGTTCACTTTATTTTCGGACTAAATAACTATCGAAATAAGTCAAACAATGCATCTTCGTGATCATTCAAGACAACAATAAAATATAAGAGATACACCTAGGAATAAGGGAGTCTAAGTGAATAATTGGCCCACATGAGTTCGTGTTAGTTTACTAACTTACAATAACAATGATCTCGTTTTTAAGCTTGGTTTGGAGAAAGTGAAAACTTGAGGATGATGATTATTCATGACATTTTCAAAACCCAAGGTATGCTTTTGATTTCTTTACTTTGTATGTTTTTAATTTTCTATGTCTTTAATAAAGGCCACTATGGATTGACTATGATGAAAACTGTAAACGTGCTTTGTAACTAATGCATTACATGAGGACATTGCAATGGTCAAGTGTAGGGGATTTGATAGGTGTGTAAACACCCATCCTTTTTACCACTTAATTACAATAATAACCGAGCCAAAACGTGTATTTTATGTCTTTTATGTCGGAATTATGCGTGGTTTGTGTTTTTGTTGTGATTTAGGACGAAAAGGTGAAAAGTGGAGAAAACACGGGCATTCACGGTCTTTTATTGAAGAAAAAGATGAAAGATGAAGTCGAGAAGTCAAGAGTGCAAAAAGAACGGAAGTCCAAGACCAATTCTGAAGATTTATCGAAGAAAAAGTCGAAAGACGGAAGTTTACTTAAAGCCGAAGAAGTCAAGTCTATTTTATTGAATAATTAAAAGACGAGTTCAAAGAAATCCCGAGCCAAAAGTCATTAAAATTCCAAGATTAAAGAAGATAAGAAGAAAAGGACTAATGGTGCAATTAACAAAGAGATTAAGAAGGAAGGGCCTAATGATGCAATTTAGAGAAAATGAAGGAGGGGAGGAAGCTTCCTAATCCTCCCCTATACATAGATTAGATGTTAATCACTTTTTCTTTGTTGGCTAAGTGTGACAATTAGTCTTCCACTATTTATTTACCTTGCACCTTTAAATTCATGTCATTTAAATACTTGTCAAATTTAAATACCTTGTCTTGCACCTTAAATTCCTTTAATTTCAAGTAAGTTTCCATTTAATTCTTGTCAATCTTTATTTTATCTTGTTAATCTCCTATCTACCTTTCTTAATCTTTGATTTTTATGTTTATGTTTGTGTTCATGTTCATGTTCTTATTTTGATCAAAGTGAGTTTTGATTATTGTGGTTAGATTTGTTAGTTTTATTGATTTTGATAGTTTGTTTATGATTATTGGATGTTTTATTATTAGTTTAGTTTAATCTTGTGTTTCATTTTGGTTAAATTTGTGGTTAGATTCGTGTTACTGTGTTTCCCTGTTCTTCGGGGGTGTTTGTTTCTGTTACTGTGATTCCCAGGTTAGTTCCGAACAAGGAAGCTCCTGACTCAGAAAGTTCCGAACCAGCAAGGCTTCATTCAGAAGAGTTCCGAGCCAAGAGAAGGAGTTCTTTCATTCGGAACATCCTAACTTCCGGATCAAGGAACAAGCAAAGACTTCCGAATCAATCAATTCATTCGGAACATTCAAACTTCCGAACGAAAAGTTCCGGATCAAGACTTCTGAATCAAGGGTTACTCAGAAACTTCCGAATCAAGCAACTCATTCGGAAGAGTTCCGAATCAACATCTTCCGAACCAAGAACTTCCGAGTCAAGGAGGGTTCATTCCGAATTGTTCCGGATCAAGAAGTTCCGGATCAACATCTTGTTCATCCGGAAGAGTTCTGAATCAGCAAGAACTTCCGAATCAGGAAACTTCCGAACAAAAGTTCCGGATCAAGAAGTTCCGGATCAAGAAAGGTTCATTTGGAACTCAAGAACTTCCGAATCAAGGGTAAAGCAGAAACTTCCGAATCAAGCCAAATCATCCGGAAGAGTTCCGAATCAAGGATTTCTTTCAGTTGAGTTCCGAATCAGTGAAGTTCCGAATGAAGGATTATTCCGAATGAGCTGTATTCAGGTTCTTTTTAGTTTTTGTTTTTAAATTTCTGTCTTTAATTTTCAAGCTTTATTTTTCCCGCCTTTTATTTAGTCGCACTTTAAGTTTACTTGCTTTAGATTTATTTTAGCTTTGCCTTAGTTTAAGTTTTAGTTGCGTTTTAAGTTTGCCTTAGATAGATTTAAGTTTGCGTTATTTACTTTAGTGCCCTTTTATTTCAAGTCAACATTTTAAATACTTGCACTTACTTTAAATTAGTTTTAGATTTACCTTAATTGCACTTTTACTTTAAAGTCTTGCACTTTTATTTTAAAAACAACCAAAATATTCTTTTTCACCAAAAACAATAGAGTCATACTTTAAGCCGGAAATCAATTCGTTAAGATATCGAGAAATTAACTTTCTTACCATACAAAATCAATGTATTACTAGTTGATGGCATGGAGTGAATGCATGTGTTGGAGCCAAAGACAAATACTTGGAGCCAAAGCATGTCTAGAAACTTCTTGTGTGGTCTTGCATGAATGTGGACACATTTTTGTCTAGACAAATGTTGGAGGCAACTTCACTCATGATGGAGGCAAATCAACTCCCATTTGATGGTGGAGGCAAATCAACTCCCATGTGATGGTGGCAACTTCACTCTTGCCAGTGGCAAGTTGGATGTATGTTGATGGTGGCAACTTTCATGCTGAATATCTTTATTTGCTCCTTGAAAATACTTGTTATTGCACCCGAAATTGATCTTCAAAGGCTTGTAACTTGTATACATGTCTTGAACTTGACTAGGATTCTTCGTACTCGTACAATTCTTCATGTTTATGTTGTTTTATACTCCATTCCTGCAATTGGCTACATAAAGACTTGCAAACACAATTGGGCACAAATATGCACAAAAGTAACATATAATTAACCAATATACATGTACAAAAGTACGGATAACGCTCCTAAAAACATGTTGGATTTAGGCGTTATCACGGTGCTCAATGGACCATTGGTATATGGTACTGTGACGGAAGGTGCTATTACTCGTCCTCACACAACGGGTGAACTAACTGGAGATGCTAAGATACAAGACAAGTGTGATAAACAAGCTACTAATATCATTCTCCAAGCCCTTCCTTCAGATGTCTACATACTCGTCAATAAACATAAAGTTGCCAAAGAATTATGGGATAGAATTCGTGTTCTAATGCAAGGCACTTCGTTAACTAAACAAGAACGAGAGTGTAAGCTTTATGATACCTTTGATAAGTTTTCCTATGCGCCAAGGGAGACTCTCAATGATTACTATCTGAGATTTACCCTATTGTTGAATGAGCTCAATATCTATGGCATTGCAATTCCTACGTTTCAATTGAACACCAAGTATTTGTTGATCCCAAACTTAGATCGATTTAGCTTGTGTAAATGAGATTAAATCAAGTTAAACATGTAGAGAAACTTTGTTGTATATGAAACAATTCAAGTATTATGCGGAATTAATACTCAAACAAGAACACACAAACAAGATAAACCAAACTTTCACTTTGATTGATAAATCGAACTTGCGTACAATGAAAGTGTAAAACGTATTTTAAACTAAAACCTAAAGGCCTCCTTTTATAGATTAAGGAACCTTGTACAAGAGTCTACGTATCAGCTATTCTTGGTAAAAATAAACATATAAAATACATTGTCGAACATATCTTTACTAGAAACATACTAGAAACATAAAACGTGTAGACTAAGTATTCTGTCAGTGTTTGACTTCTTCTTATCAACGCTTGACTTCTTCCTGTCAACGCTTGTCCTGTCAACGCCTGATTTCTTCTTATCAACGTCCAGATTACTCTTGTCAGCGTCCAAGTGTATTGGCTACATTTTATTCCCAACAATCCTCCCCTAAACTTGATATCTACTCTAGTAATCAAGTTTCTGAATAAAAACTAAGGACTAGGAGGATTCTTACAAATCTTATCAAATTGGAAATAAATATATCTAATCAAATCTTTGGCCACGTCACTTGAGTAGTCTATCTCCAGTTGTGTTGTCATCATTTTCTTCAAAACTTCTTTGGACATATGATACTCAGCATCCACAAGAAGATACTCAGAAAAATTTGTAGAACTCAAATGATACACACCAACTACTGAATATAGATGCCATTAAAGTCTACTGATATCATCATCAAGATCCTTCCAAACAGGATCTTCTTCATCTGGTGCACACATTTTATTGAATGTTGACCAGATCTTTATTCCATTGACTGAAGTAGGTGCTTCAGTCTCATACTTGGCCTGCAGTAACCTCCAAAGGTCTGCCAAGTCTTCCCTATCCAAGCTTGCAAACAAAGACATAAGAGTAGTAAAAGTATGTACCTCTTTCCCATATATGCCAATCATCCAGAACCCACTTGCATCTTCTTCATAGCTAACTATAGGGTTTCTGGAATCATGAGGTAATACTTCCACCATATGTGAAACTTCCAAGGATGAGAGCTTAATTCTCCTTCTAATAACAGCTTCACTAGGATTCACTCTATCCATATTTCCTGGAAACTCAAGTGGAACTCCCTTCTTCTTAGGTCTTGGTACAATTAAAGCTTGTTGAATCTGCATCTCTTCTGCAAGCTCTTCCTTTCTTTCATCTGAAAGAAGTCTGATAGTGTTTATCTCTTGCACTCTTGCCCAAATAGGAAAGCTTTATACTCCAATTCATGAAAGGACAATCCCTGCAACTTCTGAAAAGTCCAACCCCCTTGATGACATCTAAGCAACATATAATAAAGCTCCCTTTTATCCCTCTTAGATTGTGAGAAAACTTTGCTGGCTTTATACATTAGGATTACTTGACAATCCCTTTGAATCCTGAGAAGAATCTCCAATCCCCAAATCTGATCTGATAAAGACATATCTGGATTCTCCATGATCTTATTCTCCCATGCAAAGTACATCTGGGCAACTTCTGGCATATCATAATCCACCTTCATCTTCAACTCTACAAGTTTTTCCCTTTCCAACACATCACCATATTCAAGTCTTTCTGGTTCTTCAATAATCATGACACTTGAATCTGTGCTCTCATTATTACTTCCTTCTTTTTCTCCAGAAGTAACCACAAATGGTGACTCAACAACCTTCTTCTTTTCTTGTTCCATATGTTGTGCAGCCAACATTGAATCAAATTTTACTTGAGAAGCATCCTTGGGAACTACTGTTTCTACCATAATCCCTTTACCCCTATCTAATGTATCAATGATGGGTAAAGATGATGATGGTACCTGTGAAGACACTTCCTTGATGATAGTTGATGACTGGAATACATCAACCATACCTGCAGGTCTATCAACGTCCAAAACCTGTGTGTCAACGCCTAACTTACTCCTATCAGCGCTTCGCTTATCAGCGTCAAAAAACTGCTTGTCAAAGCTCACCTTACTCTTGCCAGCGCTTCTTGTGAACTGCTCCATCATCTCAGTAAAAGATAAATTCAAATTTTTAGGGGTAACCAATGAAACATCAAAACCTGGTTGCCTCTTCAAATCTGTTATAGCTTCAGCTATACCCAAAGATTCTCCTTCATTGAGCCTTTATCACTTAAATTAAATGGCTCAGTAGAAGCTTCCTCCCCTTTGTAAGAATCCTCCCCTGAAGAAAGGATCCTTGTCTGCCTTCTCCTAGTCTCAGCAACTTCCAAAACAACAATCCTCTCCCTCAATTGCTTGAGTTCAAGGCCTTGGGTAGAGACAGTATGTACAAGGTCTGCATTTTGCTTTTGAAAGCTAATGCAGACAGCCGTCGATTCCAACATTGTATACGGTTCCAATCTGCCCTCCTCTAGAATGGGTATTTGACCTCCCAATATAGAGTCATGAGGCATGGATGGGGTCTTAATAATGTTAGGACTGGCTTGGCCTGCTTCTAAGCCAGTACCAATAATTCTAGCCCCACCCATGTCACCAACCACACTTGTGGTGGTGGTTCTCTCTACAACATGGCTAGGACCACCAGAGGAGAACACTCTAATGGTCCTTTGGCGTTATTCCATCCTAAAGTCTGGGGGTGAGGAAGATGATGTGGATTGGGTTTCAGTTTGGAGGTTAAGGGGTGTTTGGGTCTGTTGTAGAAAGGTGTCAACGTTTGGATTTGAAGTGTCAATGCTAACATTTAACGTGTCAGCGTTGAAGGAATCTTGGTCAAGTTCCATATGTTGAGGTGAAGGTGATGGTTCAGGTAATGGGTCTGGTTGTGGTTATGGGTCAGGTTGAGGTTGTGCTGCTGTATTAACAGCAAGCATGGCTTGGGTAAGGGGTAAGTCTCTGTGAGTGGGTGAATTCATCTTTCCAAAAACTGCTTTCTTTTGCACAGGGATCGTATAAAAATCATCATGATCCCTGGTGCAATACCTTTGTTCATCAAAAACCATTTGTAAAAATCTTGGGTAAGCCAGAGTCGTCTTGCTACCCTTGTTTTTACACATGCCATCAAAAATCATTTTAGAAAAATTATACTTTTGCCCATTAGCAATACACACAATGGCACTACCAATAGATCTGTTAATTTCATTTTGTGCAGTACATTTGGGACTCAAACATTGAAGTATGACATGTATTAAGTACTTCCAAGCTGGGGGAAATTCATGTTTTGAATATTTATTTAAAGATCCCTCTTCAGGGAAAGGATAACCCAAAGCTTGAAGCCCTTGTTCTAGCTCACCAATGGGTAGAGTGGTTATACCATCTGCATCATTAAGATGCAAAACATGGCGAACCAAGGCTTTAGTAACCACCCATGAACGCCCATGGACTGTAGCAGTCAATGTAGTCACATTATTAATCGTTGAGGAAGTGACAATATTCCAAAACTGCTTAATATGAGTGACAGGGATAATTGGAGTATGAGAAAGTGCATACCGTATGGGGGATGCATTTAAATATGCCACCATCTGAGTATATTGAGGAAACAGAGTATCATCAGCCTCCAAATAGGCAACCATGTTATGCTGACTTCTGAATCCCAATACCAAATCACTCGGTTTAAATGTAGGCGCCATTGATGTAGAAAGTTGTTTGAAAGATTATGAAAGATGAATATGTGTGAAATTTTAGTTAGACAAGAATAATTAGTTACCCTTTTACAAAATAATGAGCCAAATATATAGGAGAGGTAGACACATGTGATTGGTCACAAATTAGGCAGTTATTTTCAAAATATAATGATGAAAATCTTGAAAAGAAAATAACTTATCTTGTGCATTAATAAAAAGTTACCAACTCCCAAAATTACGGCCAAATATTCGTCAAAAATAACAACTGGGTAGGACCCAATGGATATCAACGGTCAAAAATAACCTATCAACGCCCAACGGCTATATTCTTGTCAACGTTGGAAAAAGCCATGTCAACGTCTAAATTGGTCCTAACAACGTTTGGAAATAAATCTGTCAATGTCCAAAAATAAAAATAATAATAATGAAAAAGGACCTTAACAAAGTGATTTATCCTAGTGAAGATAAACTATAACCTGAAAATTACTATAGGGTGGCAAGCACTGTCCAATCATGCACACTTGCTTAAGCAAGATAGACATAACAGTCCTCTAGTGTCCCTTTCTAACCAAAGTTCTTTACAGTGAAGTTATCTCATAAAATCCTTTGTAACTTCCCAGGTAAGCCCAATAAAAACCATACCCAAGTCTCCCAACATACCACATCCAATTCTAGGCCAAAAAGTCTTGGCAGTGTGCATAGTATATCAACTTTGCATGCTACAGTGCCTCATGAGTTAGTAAACTAATTCATACTCACCAGTGGACACAATCTATAATTGTGATAAGAGTATTATATAAATACCAAAAAAGTCCTAAAGGGTTCCTAAACCTCCCCTTAAACTATGATACATAAGTTGCCAAATAACATGCATGTAATAAAAATTTATGTCAAGATAGGAATATAAATATTCCAACCATCATCCATAAACTAAAAGAAGCTCCAATAATGCTCCAAGAATCCGTAAGCAACTCTGTATCCAATTGTACAACGCTAACAACGCCTGCATAATTAAATCAAAAACCACAAAACTAACATGTTGCTGACAACGTCAATTTAACACTTGTCAGCGTTAAAATAACCTTTGTCAGCGTTAGAAAAATAAAGTGGAAAATCTAATTTTGTATAAAGACCAATAACAAATGCATATCCTGTACATACTTTTACAATAAGTTCCCAAAACACATATTAAGTAAGATTGATCATTCCAATACTTGTTACCAAGTATTGAAATCTTCTAGTATCAAAAGGTTTAGTTAATAAATCAACCACATTTTCCTCTGTGTCAACCCTGTCTGGTTGTATTAAACCTTTTTGAAAACAATCTCTTATAAAATGATGTCTAATTTCTATGTGTTTTGTTTTAGAGTGATGTACATGATTTTTAATAATGCATAAAGTATTGTTATTGTCTACAAAAATCTTGGTATGCATGAAATTATACCCATAATCCAACAGCTGGTCTTGAATCCATAAGACTTGTCCACAACAAGCAGCTACAGCAACATACTCTGCTTCAGTTGTAGAATTGGCCACTACTGTTTGTTTCTTGCATTGCCAAGATATCAACCTACTCCCAAGAAATTGGCATCCACCAATTGTGGATTTTCTATCAAACTTGTCACCACCATAATACCTGTCTGAATATGCAATAAGCTCCAATGGAGAATCTTTTGGATACCATAATCCCAAGTCTGGATAACACCTAAGATACCTAAAAATTCTCTTGACAACATGGAGATGACACTCTTTGGGAGTCACTTGATGGCGTGCACATGCACACACAACAAACATAACATCAGGTCTTGAAGCCGTGAGATACATCAATGAACCAATCATTGACCTATAATGCCTGACATACACCTCTTTTCCATCTCCAACTTTTTCCCAAGGGTGTTTCCCTATCCATGGGTGTGCTAGCCCGTTTCTCATGTGGAGAAAAGCCAAACTTCTTCAAGATTTCTGGAACATATTTGTCTTGAGAGATGAAGATACCATCTTCTTTCTGCTGTACTTGTAACCCTAGAAAGAAGTTCAACTCCCCCATTGCACTCATCTTGAACTGTTCTGTCATGAGTTTGGAAAAGTCTTCACTCATCTTTGGACTAGAAGAGCCAAAGATGATATCATCCACATAGACCTGTACAAGTAAGAAATCCTTACCAGTCTTCTTTGTAAACAAGGTCTGGCCTATGGTGCCCTTTTGAATCCATTTTCCACCAGATAGATGGAAAATGTGCCATACCATGCTCATGGGGCTTGATGAAGTCCATAGATAGCTTTCTTCACTCTATATACCTTGTCTGGATGTTCTGAATCTTCAAAACCAGGAGGCTGCATTACATAAACCTCCTCTGCAATTATGCCATAAAGAAAAGCACTCTTCACATCCATTTGATAGACTGTAAATCTCATGCAGGAAGCATAGGCTAGAAAAATCCTTATAGCCTCAATCCTTGCAACAGGTGCAAAGACCTCCTCATAGTCTATCCCTTCCTCTTGTGTATATCCTTGTGCCACTAAACGTGCCTTGTTTCTGACCACAATGACTCTCTCATCCTTTTTGTTCCTAAGAACCCATCTTGTCCTAATAGGTCTGACATGTCTGGGACAATCAACTAACTCCCAAACATCCTGAATAGCAAATCGGTGAAGCTCATCTTGCATTGCTTCCACCCAACTTGGTTGTTTGAGAACATCAAAAATATTCTTGGGTTCCTCTTGTGACAGAAAACAGGCAAACAAACATGCTTGAACAAGAGGGGTATCAACCTTCTTGTGAATATTGGCAATAAATCCTTCATGATTCTGATGAGACCTTCTAGTTTGCACAGGTCATCACATCACCTATGATCAAATAAGAAGGATGATTCTTCATGGTAGATGTAAGTACTCCTCCTTTAATGATTATGTTATTATCAGTTTCACTATCCATATTGCCAATATCTTCTTCAAATGCTCTTCCATCATCATCTGAATGAACCTCTCCATTTCTATTTGAAGGTTCACCTTGTTCAAAAATTTTGGAAGAGAATAAATGGTCAAAAGAGCTGTCAACGCCTGAGTTAGAGTTGTCAACGTTTGAGCCATCAACGCCTGAATTTGTCTTGTCAGCGCCACATTTTCCTCTGTCAGCGTTTGAAGAATCATGTATGTTTTCAACTGGTGATACTTGTGGACCACCTTTTTCCTTTCCAACAGCAGCAGCAGCAGCAAATGCATCTGTCCATATAGGAATGGTAACATACTCAAGTATGGGTGCTGATTTGTCTTCTTGTGATCCAACCTCTTCATCAACCTGTTTACCTGAAATATCAACAACTGGTTCTTCCACAACATTTGAAGTCACATTCACAATGTTTGGATTAGTAACAGGCATATAATTCAATGTCCGAGATAGAGGTTCCAAGTCAAATAACCAATTTGGACCACTTTTAGGATCACTAGGTTTACTCTCTAAAAACCTAACATGTACTTTTTCAAGTATACGTTATTCTTTCTTAATGTAAACCCTATATCCTCTACTCTACATAGAATAACCAATAAAGTAGCCTTCATCAACTTTAACACTAAACTTACCTAAGGCATCACTAGTGTCGAAAACAACTACATGACATCCATAAGGTTTAAGAAAACCAATATTAGGTTTCATGCCCCAAAATAGCTCATAAGGTGTTTTGTTATAGATCTTGTTGATTAATGCCCTATTTTGAACATACAAGCTGTATTCACAGCCTCAGCCCAAAAAGCAATGGGAAAGTGAGCATCAGCCAACATAGTCCTAGCTGCTTCTATGAGTGTTCTATTTTTTTCTAAGAGCTACCCTATTTTGTTGCAGGGTTTTAGCTACACTAAACTGTCTAGTAATCCCTTTCTTGGCACAAAAGTCATCTAACAACTTATTTCTAAACTCACCACCATTATCACTTCTAAGTATCTTAACCTAATTACCAGACTTCTTTTCTATTTGGGTAATAAAGTTAATCAAAGTATCAGCAGTGTCACTTTTCAAAGCCAAAAAGAAAGTCCAAGTAAATCTAGAAAAATCATCAGTGATGACAAAACAGTAGGATTTACCATTTAAGCTTTCTATATTAGTTGGACCAAACAAGTCCATATGCAGTAAGTGAAGAGGTTTAGAACAAGAATTCACAGGTTTAGAATTAAAGGAGACTTTGTGTTGTTTGCATTTAAGGCATGCAACACAAGAATTGTCATTGTGAAAAGCCTTTTCAGGCAAACCATCAACTAAACCATGTCTCACAAGTCTATTTATATTTTTAAAATTAATGTGCCCTAATCTTCTGTACCAAAGATTACTCTCATCCACTGAAGCCTTAGCCTATAGACATGACAAATTATTATTCATCCTAATTCCATTAAGATTCTCATTATAAATGTCCTTATGCCTAGGTGTTCTATAATCAATGAATTTCTCATCTGGTTTTTAAAATCTTTGCTCAACACCAAGCATTCAGTTTTAGTGAAAAGAACCTTATTTTTGTTATCACGCACCTATGATACACTAAACAGATTATAGTCAAGTTCTTTTACCAGAAACACGTTTTCAAAATGAAAATTGTTGGTGAGAAGAGTGCCTTTACCAGTGATAGTCCCATATCCTCCTCCAAAGTACACTTTGTCACCATCTTAATGGGGATAAAATTTGTCAGATAATCTTCCTTCCCCGTCATGTGCCTAGAGAATCCACTATCCCAATAGCCATAATCATTAACCTGCTTTTGAATGCCCAGCACATAAAGAAAACAAATTAGTTTTCTTTGGGAACCAAGCCTGAGCAGACTTGGATTCATTTGGTTGTTCAACGAAACAGACTTAGTCCTTATGACAACCCCTTGTTCATCCCTTTTTGGATTAAACACCCAGTTAACCCCAACTGGTTTTGTTATGACCTTTGAAATATAATGAAATCTGTTACGGGTCATAGAAATCCCATCTGAATTACGGCTTTGGTCTTGTTTAGGTCTCCATGTCAAGCTAGAAGAAGCTTTAGACCCCTTTCCCTTTGGCTGCAAGTATTTGACATTACTTGGTCTAGCAACGTTCCTGTTAGCGTTTAATTTGTTCTTGTCAACACTGAAATTACCCTTATCAGCGTTGAACCTAGGATTTACTAACACATTTTTCTAGGGTTTGTGAAGCTTTATCAAATCTCTGGAATTTAAGATCTACATTATCTTTGTTTTTTATAGCCTATTCTAACTTAGCTTGTAAAGCACCATTGTCTCTCTCCAAAATGTTTCTAACCTCAACACTAGCATTTAAATCATGAGTTAAAACATCGATTTGATCTTTTTGGTCAAACTCCATTTTCTTATATTCAGCACAGTATTTTCAGTTTGAGTAAGAGCAAGTTGATAATTAGATAACTTGCATCTTTCATTAACAACATCTGTTGTTAATTTTAAGACTTCTTTGTTAACCTTTTCAGTATTTAGATTACAACCCTTACTACAAAATGCATCATCATATACCTCATTGTATGATGAAGATGAAGAGTGTGCCATGAGAGCATAGTGAACATGCTCCTCTTCTTCCTTTTCTGCAACCAAATCTTTGTTTTCTTCCTGATCCTTGGCCAAATAGCTCCAATCCCAGCCAACACCATCAATGTCTTGCATAACAACCATAGCTTTGGAATCCTGAGCCTTGATGATTTGGCTTGAGGGTTTTCCAGCATCAGATCTTCTTGGAGATCTGCATTCTCTCATAAAGTGTCCCATTCGATGACAATTATAACACTCAACCTTGGATTTATCAAATCCAGCAGTGTCCTTAGCATTAAAATTCATCTTCTTCTTAAATCTTCGATTCCATCTATTTGCCCTTATGCTTGCAAGAGCCATATTCCACTTTATGTACATCTTCTCCAAATGCTCATCACTAATTTGCTCAAGGTCCTCATATGTAATAACTGAACCATTGGGCAATGAAGTAATGTATGCACACACAATATCTAGATCAATACCAGCAGGCTTAACTCTTGGTGAGTCAACATTGTATGTGTCAGCGTCAGAATGTGAGGCGCTGACAAAGCTTGATCCAATGTTGACACAAGGCGATCCAGTAACGGGGGCATGTATGACTCCCTTGGATCAAATTGACCTTCACTGTGTGAGAAGAAGGCCATATTTCCATTGGTAGACTTGCTTCCTTGATCCAAAGGATTTCATTCTCTACAAGCCTCAGTTTATTGTAAACATCATCAAAAGTGGAACTTTTGTGAGTATTATTAGCAATCATAGACCTTTCTTCAATCTTCCATGCATCACCAAGACTTTTAAGGAAAGTGGTGATGATATCAACATCATCATGCACTGTTCCCATAAAGGACAACTTGCTTGTAATGTCAAGAAGTCTGCTTCTCACTCCACTTAGCTTTTCATTGTGTTGAGCTTTGAACACAGCATACTCATGCAAGAGTTGCTTCTTTTTCTCTTGTATAGTATCAGCATTACTACCATAAGCAACTTCAAGGCCTGCACAAAGATCTTTTGCAGAATCATAACCTCTATATTTGTGCTGATTGGCTTGTCCCGAAGAGAGTTTGAGGATGCTTAGGGTTTTCATGTCGTTCCTCCTCTTTGCAACGTCCTCAGCTGCGACAGCTCTTCCATCTTCAAGTTTTTCTTTTCGATCCTCTTCAGTAGAGCCTGGAGTTGATCTTACCAAAATAGCAGTTGCAATCTTGGCAGCCTTATTGAATGTGTTTCCATATTCAATAATTTCCCATAGGGTGTGGTCATGGATTTGAAGATACTGCTCAAAGTTAAACTTCCACGTCTCAAAGTTGTCTGGGTCTAGCATGGGAATCTTGATGTTAGGGGTTGAGGAGGAGAAGGTTAACTCTGGACTAGACATGGTGTTTTAGTTTTAGGGTTTCTTGAAAATTAGGTTTTTTGGCGATTTAGGGTTTTTGTGTTCTTTAGATCAAAGTTTCTCAACAAGCTCTGATACCACTTGTTGATCCCAAACTTAGATCGATTTAGCTTGTGTAAACGAGATTAAATCAAGTTAAACACGTAGAGAAACTTTGTTCTATATGAAACAATTCAAGTATTATGCGGAATTAATACTCAAACAAGAACACACAAACAAGATAAACCAAACTTTCACTTTGATTGATAAATCGAACTTGTGTACAATGAAAGTGTCAAACGTATGTTAAACTAAAACCTAAAGGCCTCCTTTAATAGATTAAGGAACCTTGTACAAGAGTCTACGTATCAGCTATTCTTGGTAAAGATAAACATAGAAAATACATTGTCGAACATATCTTTACTAGAAACATACTAGAAACATAAAACGTGTAGACTAAGTCTTCTATCAGTTCTTGACTTCTTCTTACCAACGCTTGACTTCTTCCTGTCAACGCTTGTCCTGTCAACGCTTTATTTCTTCTTATCAACGTCCAGATTGCTCTTGTCAGCGTCCAAGTGTATTGGCTACATTTATCCCCAATAGTATTTGAACACTCTTCCTTCAGAATGGAAAAAGTACGTGACGGATTTTAAATTGGCTAAGGACTTGCATAACACCAATGTGGATCAACTTCAAGCTTTTCTTCAACAACACGAAAGCCATGTGATCGAGGCTCGGTTGTCTACACCTCAAGTTCATGATCCACTTGCCATGTATGCTTCTAAACAAAACATGGCTTATGTTGTCCCATGTATTTGTGTGATATACTACACGAATTTAAAGAAAGAAAGGAAGAAATGAGATGAATTGTAGAGAGAGAAACTAGAGAGAGAAAAGAGAGAGAAGTGTGTGAACTTGGTGAGATTAGATTAAGAAAAGTGAGAAATACAAATGACCATCCACCCTCCTAACATGCTAGGAGGGTAGTATATATAGTCCACCCACATGCGGGCTTTAATGGACTATATATTGGGCCGGGCTTGTATTTTGGACTTTAATTAGTTTAAATCCAAGCCCGTGAATCACGACTAAATAACTACTTATTACAACGTTCTAATAAATAATACAATAGAAACCTATGACCGAACATTCTTGTTTGACTCAATATTTTGAGGCTAACAATCTCCCCCAATGTGAGGTCATTCCTCTTTGATATTTGGATTCCAATGGAGATTTACGAATTTCGTCATAAATGAGTCTTGAACGTGTAACAGTAGGTAGTTTTGTTCCTTCATGCTGTGATCTTTGAGCCTTTGTCGTTGTCTTTCGACTTTGTCTTTAAGTCTTGAGATCTTCAAATCATCCTTGACTTGTCATTGCCATGTTGCGATCTTGTGTCTTTATCCACATGCTCACACTATCAATTGTTGGATAAGTCTTTGGGCATGAATATGTGGTTGTGAATCTTTGACTTTGCTGAGTACACCGTGACGCCACCTTCTCGAGATAAAACATAGACACGGACTGAATGGCTTTGACATTCGTCCTAAATCGGTAGCGTTTTACCTCCGGTCGGTGAAGACCGTTATACGATATTAAATATCGTACCTGTGATCAGGTAGATTCAATTAAGAATCTCCTTGACAGGGTTTCGCGGCTGTACTAGCCGTTCTCTTTACTCGACCGTCTCAAAGCAAGACTGCGAACATAAAGAGTGAATCAATTGGATAAATATCCGCTTGATTAAAGTCGTCAATTCAAGTTCCTGGAACAAGTTTGATTCATAAAGAATCTTACCATTGTTGCTTTCCAGTTGACACAAGTTTGATTCATAAGAATCTCACAAGTTACCTACCGTAGCGCTGTTTGATGTTGACGCTAGAAGGATTTCCATTCGTCACTGTGAATATTAATAAATATCACTCTGAATGTTCTGGCAAGACCATAAAGATATTGCGTAGAAACCTGAAACGAGTTTGAATCAATTCAGAATCAAACCACTGTTGCTTTTCAGTTTTACATATGTTCAATTCATAAAGAATCTTGCATATGACCTACCGCAGTGCTGTTTGATGTTAACACTGGAAGGATTTCCACTCATCATTGTGAATACTAAGTAGTATCACTCTGAGTGTTCTAGCAGTATCACGAGGATATAGCGTAGGACTCTCTTGATCTTCATCCGTGTGTCCTAACGAGATTTGATTGATCTCTTGGCTCTAGACTCGATTTGTGCACTTTTAGTGGTCGGAGGCTGGAGCAGATGCCACCTATTCAATATCAACAATCTCGGAGTGAGAAAGTCAATAGAAGTCTTGTTGATCTCCGTGACAATAAAACAAACTTCTTTTGAGAGAAGCCTGAGTAGCTAGGAAAGGGTTGTGCTTCACATCACTGGGTCCATGATGAGTTTGTCTTCATGATGAGTTGACCCGGTTTCTGCCTAAGTTGTATGGAGGGCTTCTTTCTTTAGACCCTTTATCCTTACATTTCTTTTTCATTCTTCAACCCCTTCAATGCTTACCAAGACATCATTACTAACACCTTGTTGTGATTGTTCCAGTGCTAGCATCAGTACTTAGTCGGCATTCAGCTACGTTCACATTCTACTCCATCTTTCCTAAGGACTTCTAATAATCTATTGGATTGTCCCTGGGAAGATCCCTCCGGTTCTGGTTGGATCATAGGACTTAAACCTAACCACCCTTTTGACACCAATAACGTCGTGAATTAAAGATGTTGTGGGTATTTGATCGTAACCATGAAAACCACTTTAAATTCTAACAAAGTGTTTGAAAAGCTTTTAACACCTTGCTAGTTTTGTCGTTTCAGAAAAGCTCCCCCTTCACATGTGCATCGATAATCGAAAGTGTTTCGCACATGTAGGTAAGAGTTAAAGTGCTTGAGTCTTATATTAGATCACATTTTAATCACATTTTCTCCCCCTATCTCTAATATATAAAATCTTTTGATATTAGAGATACCAAATTTGATTAAAATATATTTTGAAAAAATAGTCTTGAAATCTCTGGGAGAAAGATGTGTTAATCTTTTGCATGAAGTTAGAATGCTCCCCCTCAAAAATTGATCCAATTGAATTGTCATTGTGAGGATATGATCCACATTTCGCTTTTTGAGGATGGGAGTTGTTGAACACACAATTTTTGAAAGATTTTGAATAATCATTGAGAAATTCTTGAAAAAATTGTGTTCAACGCTTTTTGAAAAATCCTATTTCTTTTTGTCGAAGAGGTTTTTCTGAAGCATAAACTTGAGTTCATAGACGTTGAATGTCATGACAAATCCACTCAAGTGTAAGAAGATTTCTCTTCTTTTGCTAAGGTTAAGGGTACAAAAGCGTACACTCCCCCGTGAATTTAGATCCGGGTTGCAATCTGAAAGTGATTACAAGCCATTGTGTTGAGCTCAAAACGTTGAATGTTTTGTGACAAGCTCAACCCGAGATAGATTGCTCTACCCGTTTGGTAGGATAATGTATCTTTAAAGATACACTTTCCTTTATTTGAGGTTCGAGTTACAGTCTGACATTTAACTATAAGTCGTTTACATGAGCTTAAAAACTTTGAATGTTTTTATCGATAGCTCATGACCGAGAAATTTTATTTTCCCGTTGTTGAGGATAAGTAATCATCGTGATCAACTTTCCTTTCTTTGAAGTACGAGTCACAATCTGAGGTAATTGTAAATCATTGAAATGACATGTTTTGAAAAATATTTACAACTTTCATTCGAGCTTTATGTACACACCCGTGTCGTTATTGAGCGACATTTCTAGGCACGTCCATATTATCGATACTGAAAGACATGTCGAGAAGAATATTTTTGGATTTTGAAAGATTTTTTATTTTGTGTTTTGCTTTTATGTGTTTTATATTTTTGTATTTTGCTTTTTCAAAGATATTTACAAGTTGATGTTTGATAGATAAATCAAGCAGGCACCTTTGCCAGAATCTCCAGGTCTGCTGGAGTCAAACATCTCATACCAATTTGCCTAACGAGGTACTCAAACCTATCTTTCGGCAGAGCTTTCGTAAACAAGTCGGCTAATTGGTAATCCGTTCCAACAAAGTATAATTCAACGATACCTCTTTCAACTTGTTCCTTTATGAAGTGATATCGGACATCAATGTGCTTCGTACGGGAATGCTGTACCGGGTTGCAGGAGATGGCTATGGCTGACTTTGAGTCACAGTACATAGGTACTTTATCAAAGTGGAAGCCATAATCCGTGAGTTGTGTTCTCATCCATAGAACTTGAGCACAACACGCAGATAGAGACACATACTCCGCTTCGGCTGATGAAAGTGACGTGCAATCCTGCTTCTTGGAAGACCATCCCACAAGCTTATCTTGACCTAGAAATTGTGCACCACCAGAAGTACTTTTACGTGTATCAAGACACCCTGCATGATCAGAATCTGAATAGGCGGTTAGAAAGAAACCGGTTTCCCTCGGATACCAGAGTCCCATGTGAATGGTATTCTTAAGGTACCGAAAGATCCGTTTTACCTCCTTGAGGTGCTTTTCAGTGGGTCGTGCTTGATATCATGCACAATAACACGTAGCATGATGAATATCAGGTCTGCTTGCAGTCAAGTACATGAGGGACCCGATCATGGAACGATATCTCGTTTGATCTATGGGTAATCCCTCCAAGTCAGCATCTAGCGATGTGGTTGATAATGGTGTCCCAACGGGGTCACATGAAGTCATACCATGCTTTTTGATTATCTCTTGACAATACTTAGCTTGGTTAATAAAGATACCACTTGGGGATTGGTGAACTTGAATTCCTAGAAAGAATTTTAGTTCGCCCATCATCGACATTTCAAATTTGCTGTGCATTACTTTTTCAAACCATTTTGAAAGTTTTGGGTTTGTAGACCCGAAAATAATGTCATCAACATAAATTTGCACAAGCAAAATGTCATCCCCATATTTATAAGTGAACAAAGTTAGATCAATGGAACCTTTTGAGAAACCTTTGGATACCAGAAATTTTGAGAGCTCGTCGTACCACGCCCTTGGAGCTTGCTTGAGTCCATATAGTGCCTTGTGGAGACGATACACCTTGTCAGGATAATGAGGATTGACGAATCCTTCCGGCTGCGTGACATAGACTTCTTCCTTCAAAGGACCGTTAAGAAATGCTGTCTTTACGTCCATTTGATAGACAGTGAATCCCTTATGTGCAGCATAAGCCAGAAAAATCCTGACTGCTTCCATTCGAGCTACTGGTGCAAATGATTCTTCAAAATCAATTCCCTCTTTCTGGCCATACCCCTTAGCCACTAGCCTAGCTTTATTCTTGATGATCGTATTCTCTTCATCCATCTTGTTTTTCCAGATCCAACGAAGATTTAATGGAGTCACATCGTATGGTCTGTCAACAAGTTCCCAGACTTTAAGTCTTTCAAATTGTTGAAGTTCATCCGTCATCGATTCAATCCAAGCATGATCAGCCATGGCTTCTTTGATGTTTTTCGGTTCGACAGTACTCACGGCGAGTGCGAACATACAAACATCGCCATCAGTGGCTAGTTGTCGTCTTGTACGAACAGGCTGTGAAGGGTTTCCAATTACGTGAACCAAAGGATGATCTCGGGTCCAATGATGTGTTGAAGGATGTCGTTGATAAAACGTATGCATATTTGACGGATCAACATGGCGAGTAGAAGACTCTCCAGTTTCATGTACCGGTGTACCGAATGGGTTGATAAATTCGTCTTCGTCAGATAATGCATTGTCTGCTTGATTTGTGTTCTCTGGAGCAATGACAGTAGTTGTGGATGTTGTAGGATCGATTGTTGAAGTAATATTCTGAGGAGGTAAATCTGCAGCAACCCGTGTTGAAGTAGATGAAGTTGTATCTGGTTGTTGACGATGATCGGTTTCATCATTCTTATCATGAGTGACAGCGGAAGACTTCGATGCAACTTGTTTCTCCCCCGTGAAATATTCATCATACATTGGTCCATATAACATTTCCAACTCTTCAAGTGTCGTGTCCACTGTCATATCTGCTCTAGGAACATGTTCAGGAACCAGCTTTGAACTTGACGGTTCATTGCCGTGGTCTTGAGTTCCGAGTTCCGTGCGGTTGTGAACGGAAGTCGTTTGTCGTTGTGGGTCGGGACTTAAACTGTTTTGTTCAAGTGCCATTTCTTGAGATTCATCAAATCGGATGTGAATTGTCTCGACAATCAATTTTGTTCTTTTGTTGAACACTCTATATCCCTTAGACTGAGTTGCATATCCCACAAGAATACATGCATCACCTTTCTCTTTCATTTTATCCAAATTTTCACCATCTCGAATAATGTAGCAAGTGCATCCAAAAACATGAAGGTGTTTGAGTGAAGGTTTTCGATCATGAATTATGTGATATGGTGTCTTTTCGTGTCTTGGGATAATTAAGGAGCGGTTTTGTGTGTAGCATGCGGTTGACACGGCTTCGGCCCAAAAGTATAGTGGAAGTTTTGAAGCGGATAATAATGTTCGAGCAGCTTCAACCAAAGTACGGTTTCGTCTTTCAACAACGCCGTTTTGTTCGGGTGTTCGAGCAATAGATGTTTCATGTTCAATCCCTTCGGCTTCAAAATACTTTCTCAGATTAGAATTCAAAAATTCTGTACCTCTGTCAGTACGAACCACTTTAACTTGAGCTTGAAGACCACGTTGTATCAATTTTAGGAAGCTGATGAGAACGTCGGGTGTTTCATCCTTGGACCTCAAGAAGTGAGTCCATGTGTACCTTGAGTAATCATCGACAATTACCAGAATATATTTCTTTCCATTGATACTTTGAACACGCATGGGACCACACAGATCCATGTGAAGAAGATCTAACCGTCCTTTAGAGCTTGGTGTGGTTTTTGTTTTGAAGCTACTTCGTTTAGCTTTACAAAGTTCAAAAGAAGAACAAAGATGATCTTTGATGAATTTCAAGCTTGGAAGGCCTCTCACAATATCTTTCTTGGAAAGCAAGTTAATGGTATCAAAGTTGAGATGAGAAAGACGTTGATGCCATAACCATGCCTGAGTCGTTGAAGCTTTAGCCATGAAGCAAATTGGAGTTGATGAAGTTGTGTCTTGAAGTGAAATTGTGTAAAGATCAGTACCCCGTGTACCGCTAAGTAAGTCATTCCCATCATAATCACGAACAAAACATGTCTTCTTTCTAAAAGCAACTTCCAAATCCGCATCACAGAATTGACCAACCGAGAAAAGATTGTGATTGAGCCCTTCGACGTAGTATACCCTTTTAATCGTGATATTCCCCTGAACCAAATCTCCATATCCTAGGATCGGTGCAAATTGATCATTTCCGAATCGGACCGTACCTAGGAACTTCTCCACGAAGTTAATTAGAAGCTTGAGATTCCCCGTCATGTGCTTCGTGCATCCGGAGTCCATTATGAAGAGAATTATTTGTATCACCTGCAGAAGAGTTAGAACACGATGGAGCATTTGCTAAATTGGATACCACAGTAGTTGTGATAGTAGAATCATTAGTGTCCTTATCAACATTTAAAGGCAAACTAACACTCGTTTTCACATTTTCTGTCCTAACTTTAGGCATCCATTTATATCCGGGAGGACATTGATTAGCAAACCACCATTTCCAAGACTTGCTAGCAGACTCATATAATTCCTTAATTTTGCTTCTAGGATTCTTAGTGGTGGAGTCTGATGCATTACTATTCTTAGTGGGGGTAGCACCAGAATGGTTCACTTTGCGTTTGGGTTTACTAGCACTAATAGGCATCACAGTTTGCTTCTTAGTTCTAGTTTCTACGCCTTTGACATTATTCATAGCACACATAGAATGATTAGCATTAGCACATTTGCCACATTTGACACAAACAAATTTCACATTCATAGCATTCAAAGTCGAATCATTCAAATCGTCATGACACGCGATTACAGACGTTTTATTCTTAGAAACATTGAAAATCCTAGGGTGTTCTTCTACTTGCTTCATCTTCCCTTGATTCTTGTGTTTCCAGACCTTATCATTCACTTGAGTGCTCTTAAGCTGAGGCCGGCTAACACTAGTAGTGGAGACTATTCCTGTAGTAGAAGACACACGAATATTAGTGTTTCTAGAAGTCTGAGGCGAGTGAGTCTCTTTGTTTGTGGGCTTAGTGGGCATTCTATACATCCCTGGTTTAATCACATTATTGTGCTTAACGCTTGGTGCTACATGATTCCTTATGGGTTGAGCTTGTGGTAACCTTTCCTTTCCATCCATCTTGGGGGCAAACACAGGTTTTGCAAACGAGGAATTAGATAAAGCAGATGGTTTTCCCAAGATAGAGGATCTATTCTCTTTAGAGGCATTGGGTTGTCTAACCACATTTTTCTTAATGCTGGGTTCCACAATTTTCCCACCCATTTTAGCAATGAGTTTCTGCAACTCAGCTATCGCTCTGTCCCTGTCTTGTAATTGAGCTTTCAACCCTTTAATTTCCAAATTCTGTTCATTCATTTCTCGAAATGTTTGGGAAAGTTTTTCTTGCAATTTATTATCATGTGGAAAACGACCAACATCTTTTTGCAAAGCAAGTTCAAGTGAATGACAATGTTTTTGAAGGAAATCAGTTTTGTGTTGAAGTAACTCAAAAGCCTTTTTGTCAACATTTTCTTTACGTTTCGAAAGCTCAAGTTCAAGACGTTCACATTCTTTGATCTTATCAAGATATTGGCATGCAACTTCAGAATATTCATCAATATCAGCACAAGATGTAAAATAAGCATACATAACATCTTTAGAAACGCATTCTTGCAAGAGTAAATCATATTCATCTGAGAAATCAGACTTCTCCATTTGAAGATCATCAATGTGTTTCTCAATAGATTCAACATATTTTAAATCATCAAACATTTCAGTCCGAATGAACTCCTCAAGTTGAAGAACAGTTTCTTTAATCAAAGCCGTGTTTGGAATTAAGAGTTCTTTCACAAGCAAGGTAATATCTTGAGGAATCGGACGTGTCCACTCAGCATTTTCACGTTTGGCCCAGTCTCTTTCAACAATAGATTTAACATTATCTATGTGGTGTTTAAGAATACCTAATGTTTTCCTACTCTTGCTTTTAGATTCATCTAGAGGGAGGTAGTTGATGTATTTGTAAACATTAGATTTCTTAGGGGCAAATGCTTTCTTCCATTGAATTCTCTTTTGTTTGCATTCTAAGAACACTTCCTCACGAGTTTTCTGAGTTTGTTTGTTGAACAGGCCATAGAGACTATTCTCATAAGCATAGTTATAAGGTTTCACAAACTCCTTATTAACAAGTGGTTGACTATCGGCATCCCAAAGGGCAGTCTCTTCACTATTGGCACTAACAGGCATGCAATCAAGATCTGTCCTTTCAGTCTCATCAAGATAAAGATGCGGGTTCGCAGCTTGAGCTTTGGCAAGGTACTCAGGACTTGCAAAGCTAGCTTGACCCTTAAACATCGATGGAGGTGCTAGCATTCTTACGGATTGAATAGAATCATGCGTTTTATAAACAACGTTCTTCAAAAATTCGACTTGAGCTTCTAGTTTTGTAACTTTTTCGGTTTCTTTATCATATCTACTTTTGAAGTCTTGTTTTAACGCATCTACCTCTTGTTTCTTATCCTCTAGAATTTTAGCAGAATCGGTAGTGGTCATAGAGAGCTTTTGTTCAAGTTCATTAACTTTGGTATTGGCAAGGTACGTTTTTTGACGTTCATCCATTAAGAAAACATTATATTGACGCTTCTCTTTAGCTAATAACTCAAGAGTTGTATTATATTTGTTTTCAAAATCGTCCTTTTGACTTTTTAACGCACTTCCCTTGTACCCCTCAAGCTCTTTGGTTTTCTGAAGGAGCTCATCTCTATAGGTTTCAGTCATCTCAGTAGATTTGATAAGAGCAGCTTTGCATTCTTCAAAGCTTTGAGTGAGCGTAGCGTTTGCCTTCTTTAATTGCTTTTGACTCTTTTTATTTTCAGTGACATCTTTTTGTAAAGTAGCAATTAAATTAGCAAGCGCAATACGTTCCTCTTCATCATATTCATTTGCATGTTGATCATCCTCAGACTCATTATTGCACATGTCTGATGAATCGGGTGTGGTATTGCTATCAACCGTTTCCATCATACACGTGTCATTAGTGGCATTGGGTAGATCACTATGCTCAGGAATATCACCAAACACATTATATTCATCAGTAGTGTGTACCTTATCGATTGGCTCAGTGTCAAAGATAGGACCATTGTCATCTTCAGTGACTTTGAGAACTTCTTCAACCTTTGCCATGTACGAGTAATGTGCATCAAGCTCTTGATCAGAATCTTCATCATCAGTATCATCAAGCATGGCTCCTTCCTCAGCTGACAATTTAACCCCTGCTTCCATTTTCTTGCATAGCAGCATCTTTTCCTTGTGATAGCTGGAGTCTCTAACCCTTTTCGGCTTCCTGCATTCCTTTGCCATATGCCCATAACCTTGGCAATTAAAACATTGAATCCCACTCTGCTGAACCACTTGACTTCCAACCGTTTCCCTATTCCCAGTAGCAGCAGCAATCCTCTGAGCATCATACTTGGCAGTTTGTCGATCATATCTTGCAGAACCCTCAACATGCGTTGGATTATGTCGATCATACCTAGAAGGACTTTCACCACGTCGACGTGTGTCATACCTTGGAGGACTCTCAACATATCGGTTCTTTGTGTTAGATGATGTGCGAAGATTGTTGTTGGTGGGTTTGTAGATTTTCTTGTAAGTCTTCATTATGTAAGCAATTTGTTGTTTCATCTCTCGGTTCTTTTGAGCTTGGTCTTCATCACTATCTTCTTCAGATGAGGACTCAGATGGTGGTGATCGTGCTCTTGGCGCTTTACCTCGAGATTTTGTGGAAGATGAAGACTTAGATGATGTGGAATATCGTGGTGAAGATGATGTATTGGAGTATGGCTTAGGAGCACGAGAGTGAGGATCTTGAACATGTTGAGTGGTAGTCACTAAAGCAAGTGGATTAGCCGTCTTGGCAACACGTTCAGCTCGAATTTCATTTGCTTCATTCTGAAATTGCTTCAAGATGTCAAAGAGTCGATGATATGAGACCTCGTCTAACTTTTCTTGTTGTTTCACCAAAGTGACAAACCGTGTCCACTCAGGTTGAAGTTGTTGAAGAAATTGGACATTGACTTGCATGGTGGATACTTGCAGGTTATTTCTTGTCATGTCATTCATCATTTTATAAAACCTGGAGTAGTATGAATCAATTGATTCTCCATCCCTTGAAGTAAACTTGCCAAAATTCCAAAACAAGTTTGTTTTGACATCTTGTTTGTTGAGTGATTCTCCTTGTTGCAAGCGTTCAATAGCAGTCCACATTTCATGTGCTGTCGGGCATGCATCAACCGTGGAGTAAATATCATCTCCAATCCCACTTAAAACCATATAAATGGCTTCTTTCTCCGCATCATGCCAAGCACAATTTTCAGGTGTGAGATCAGCTCTTGTCTCATCACGTTCACTTGCAGGTATTGGATCAGTAGTATCTGTGGCTGCTCTTGGAGGAATTGAGATCTTCTTAAATATATATGGTCCATGAGTAATACATTTCCTCAAGGCATCACCATTAGGTCTTGTATCAAGATATCGTATGAAACGTGATTGCCATTGAGCATACCGACCAGATACAAGCATTGGTGGTCTCTCTTTGTTACCTGCCACCATTATGTTGTTGTTCGTTACACGATATTCGGCAGTAGAATCCATCTCAATATTCTCTGAAATGATGAAGTGAATATGGATCTTAAGTAGATTTGTTGTGATTGTTGTTGTGGTTTAAATTCCGAAAATTGCAATTTTTCTCCAGGCCGACAATAAATTCTCCAGTCCGACAAAAACGGTAGTCCAAAAATTTTGTAATCGCCAAAATTTGAAATCGAGCTAGAATTGTCCTAAAACTAGTATGGAAAAAATTTGAATTTACTTGACGAAAAAAATTTTAACGATATTCTGAAACTAGTCTAGATGGTGGCTAAGTCTAAAAATTACTCAAACAAAATTTAGCGAAAACATGTCATCGGAATATCCATCGGAATGTGCCATCGGAATACCCATCGGAATGTTTCTTAGATCGGAATGTCCTTTAGATCGCAATGTGCACCTATCGAAATCCTTCAGATCGGAATGTTCAGATCGCAAAGTGTACCTATCGAAATCCCAGATCGGAATATTCAGATCGCAATGGGTACCTATCGGAATGTTCAGATCGCAATGGGTACCTATCGCAATGAGGCTGTCGCAATGTGGGCAGAGTAACGTTTCAAGATTGCCTTAAATCCGTCGCAATCCAGATCGCAATAACGATCGGAATGTTCAGATCGGAATAAGGGTCTATCGCAATACTGATCGCAAAGTAAAACCCTAGGGTTATTGCGATCGAAATCGTACTCTCCTTTCCGAAATTCTAGCTGTCGCAATAAGGGACTTTTTTCCAACTTTTTAGGCAACGGTTTTTGGCAACTTTTAGGCAACAAATTAGCAACTTTTAGGCAACAAATTAGCAACTTTTAGGCAACAAATTTGTGATTTTTACCAAACCAAAACAACCAAATCTCTACAACAAGTATATAGATGATTTGTAGCAAGATAAAGAACACGAAAACCACAAAAAAATTTGAATTCGAGTTGATTTATGGAAGAAATCACACGAATCAAATATAAGAAGAACAACCAATAACAAATCTACCCCGTGGCGATTGATACCAAATGTTGTCCCTAATATATGATTGTTATACTACACGAATTAAAGAAAGAAAGGAAGATATGAGAAGAATTCTAGAGAGAGAAAGTAGTGAGAGAAAGTAGAGAGAAAATGGTTGGTGAAACTTATGGAATATTAGATTAGAGAAAATGAAATGACCAACCAACCTCTCCTTACATGCAAGGAGAGGTTTATATAGCCTTGCTTACATGTAGCTTAATGGGCTATATGATCATGGGCCGGGCTTTCCTTTTGGGCTTTGGTTACTTATTAATGAACCTTAGCTTAAAGTTAAGCCCGTAATTACACGACTAATATACTACCTATTACAACGTTCTAATAAATAATACAATAGAAACCTATGACCGAACATTCTTGTTTGACTCAATATTTTGAGGCTAACAGCTTATACTTATCAACAACCATCATACTTGCAGCAGCCACCACCACATACCTATTAGCAACCACAACAACCATCTTATCAACCACTAATGATGCCACATCAACCATCTTTTCCACAACAACCACCACATCAGACATCACCATCACAAGCCAACACTTCTCCAATGGGCTATACTCCTCAGCAAGGATATTTTCCAATTGAAGCACAACCAGCACAAGCCTTCTACTCCAATGAACTTCCACCAATCCAAGCACCGGTCTTCACTCCAAATGATACGCCACTTGATGTTCTAAACCATCTCACTGCCTACTTGTCAAAACTTGTTGCAACTAGAGGATTTCTACCAACAAACAATCAGCTCCGCACCTCTTCCAATACTCGACAACAAGCCAATGTTCAAGATGGTCAAGTGACGGTGCAACTTATTCAGGAAAGGCAAACTTCATATGGACCTCCTACAAGGAATGTGAATGCTCAAGCTGTGAATTCTCAAGCTAATGGGAATGGAATCCCTATTGGTCCTTAAAAGGTTGTGACTTGCTACAATTGCCGAGGATAAGGTCATATGGCTAGGGAATGCACTCAGCCAAAAAGAAGAAGGGATGCAACATGGTTTCGTGAGAAGATGTATTTGGTTGATGCTCAGTCTAAGGGAAATATTTTTGATTCAAAAGAGTTAGCATTTCTTGCAGACCCAGGGGCAATAGATAATGAAGGCATTGCAGTCGTTTCTACTTCTAATGCAACATATCAAGCGGACGATCTTGATGCATATGATTCGGATTGTGATGACATTCACTCAGCCTCAGCTTCTCTCGTTGTTAATCTTTCTTACTACGGTTTTGATGTCATCAGTGAGGTACCCACAAAACCAATCTTGGTAATGATGATAACCCACATCAAGTTGGGCATGAAAATGACAACCTCGAACAGCATTCGGGAACTAGTAACTCAAATGATGTGGTACCCAATCCTACACATTCGAGTGAACCTCAACCAAATGCTACGACGGGTATGGAATCTTATGCTCAACATGATTTGGTCATGGTGCCTAAACATATTATTGATCAAATGCATATGGCTCTCAAACAATCCGTAGATACGAATTCCACCCTAACAGCTGAGCTTGCGTTGCATAAAGAAAAGGTCAAAGCTTTTGAAATGGTCCCTCAAGCAGAGAAAATAACATGTTCTGAATTTGACCAATTTCGTTTTGAAAAGATTGAACACTTGAAAAAAATAGAATCATTAAAAGCTAATCTTTCCAATGAATTAAAAGCAAAAGAGTCGGTTGTCAATGATTTTCAGAAACTTAAAATGGATTTCGAAACTCTCGAGTCTAAAAATTTTGAATCAGAAATTAATGCTACCAAACTTCTTAAATTCAAAGAACAAAAGCTTTTAAAACAATACGCTTCTACAGAAAAGGTTCATCTTTTAACTAAATCGTTTAAAGAACTCGAACTTAAGCGTCTTCAAGATTTACCACCTAATCCCGGTTATGCAAAACAAGCTCAGGAATATATTCCTTGTCTTTATGATGTGACCCTTATTGGCAAATCGAAAGAAGCACCTTATGTTCCTAGTACTGAGGAGACACGATCACTTGCGGAAGAAATTCATTCTAAAATGCTTTCAAAATTCCATAAGATTGATTATGATCAACTTAATAAAGATCAATTTTCTAAAAAGACCCGCATTCGCTTACAAAAGGAATTAGCTCAACTATCAGCTTTTGTGCCCCAAAGTTTGTCAACGGAAAACCTTCCTAGTACGTCTCCTACACTTGTCAAAACGGATTTAACTAAGTTAATTCCACCGGTAAGTAAGGTGTCAGTTAGCTTAAATGCGGTGCACCAACACTTAGCCGATTTTGACAAGGTCATTGTGGAACGTACGACGGCTTCGGCCATAACGGAAGGTGAATGGAATTTCGAGCACAAGAGCTGCATTTCGAGACGAAATTGTTTCATTTGTAAACAATGTTAAAGCTTGTCTTAGTACTATTGATCAAGATTTGCTTTTGGAAATAGAAGAAGTTAGACGTGTTTTCAATGAAATGGATGATGCTTATGAAAACAGTTTACTTGAAATAGAACGGGTTTCACGCCAAAATGATCAGCTTCTGAAGCAAGTGATGTTTCATGATATAGTTTCCGTCTGTGTGAATAAAAGTGTTGATAACGATTCTATTGTGCATAATGTTGAATATGTGAATAATGTGGTAGATAGTACTTGTCACAAATCTGACGCTGAATTTTTAAAGCTTCAAGATTCTTATTCTTCGCTTTTAAAAAGTTTTGATGAAATTCAAAAACATTGAATTTCGCTTGAATGTAAACAACAATTTATTCAAGAGAATTTTGAAACGTCTTTCGAAGGTGTTAATATAAAAGATGCAAATTTTCAAAATAATTTTAGATTGAATTTACAATCAAAACAGCGTCAGCCAAGTGACAAGGTTGCTAAATCATTGCCGATCGACATAGAGAAGTCTAAGGAGCATAATTGTGTGAACGTACTTGAGGCCGATGAGAAGTTTGAACTTGATCTAGATAATCAAGTTTCCAAGATGTTGTCCAAATTTGATAACTTAAAACAGAAAAATACACAACTCTTTGATTCAGTAAAGCCCGCATGTTCTAATACCACTGATAGGCGTGTAAACACCCATCCTTTTACCACTAAATTCTGGCTAAAACAAGACCAAAACGCGTATTTAATATCATTTGTTTGGAATTATGCGTGGTTTTTGTGTTTATTGTGTTTTCAGAGCCAACCAGATGAATATTGGAGAAAACATGGGATTGCACGGGATTTATCGAAGAAAAAGACTCAAGATGAAGTCTATTGTCCAAGAGATGCAAAAGATTTGAAGTCACTGGGCCTATTCGAAGATTTATCGAAGAAAAGGACCAAAGATGGAAGATTTACATAAGTCGAAGAAACTCAAGTCTATTAAACGAAGAAATTAAAAGACGAGTTGAATTTAATCGACGAAAAATCCCGAATCAGAATCGAGAACGACAACTTTTCGGAAAAGACGAGAAGACAAGAAGAACGGAAGAAAGCCCACTCACCAACCAAAGGGAACACCTATATAAAGGGTTCCCTTCACACTTTTCATTCAGTTTTTAGTTTTTCTTTTCCCCTCTTTTCTCTCTTTTCTGTTCGTAGTCATCACCAACACCACTAGGGTGTTTGGTGATTTTGATTTTTATTGTTCCAAAAATCTTGTAGCTTAATCTTTGTTTTGTGATTGTTAAAACCTTAATCATTCAATATATCAATCTTTCCATTTCATCTTGTTCATCTTCATCTATTTGGTTAAAAGTTAAAGTTTATTTTGTTAAATTTGATCTTCAAAAGTTGTTGGGTTTTATGTTTTTATTGATGGGATTTGTTGTTATTGGTTAGTATATCATTTGTGTTTAGTTTTATTTAAGTTTTGGTTGAAAACTTGGTGAATTTTTGGCTTAAAATCGATTTCCCCTGTTCTTCGGTAATATTACTGTTCTTGAGTTTCCCAGGTTCCGGATGAACCAAAAGTTCCGGATGAACAAAAAGTTCCGGATGAACTAAAAGTTCCGGATGAACCAAAAGTTCCGGATGAATAGAAAGTTCCGAATGAATGTAGTTTTCAAAAGTTCCGAATAAGTTTTATGTTAAAAAGTTCTGAATCAGTCTTTAAGTTCCGAATCAGTTTTATCTTCAAAAGTTCCGAACCAAGTTCCGAGTGAACTTCCGGATAAACTTCCGGATCAACTTCCGAGTCAATCTTCCGGATAAACTTCCGGACGAAAGTTCTGAGTGAACTTCCGGACGAAAGTTCCGAGTGAATGATTTTTCAAAGTTCCGAATGAATGATTTTTAAAAGTTCCGAATCAGTTTTCCTTAAAAGTTCCGGATCAACTTCCGAGTCAATACTTCCGAACCAACTTCCGAGTGAACTTCCGAATCAAGGTCAACTTCCGAATCAATTTTCTTTTGAGCATTTTTAAGTCTTACTTTTTGTTTCTTCTCACTTACTGTTTCTGTTTCTTCATTTTATATTTATATTTTAATTTTAATTCTAGTTTTATTAATTGTCATTAAATTAATTGTTTTCGATTTAAGTTTTCATGTTAATGTATTTAAACCTTTTAGTAGATTAGAAAACCAACCCCTCTTCTTAGTAACCAAGAACAATCATTCCACTTAGAACCAAGATCAATTCGAGAGGATATCGAGAGAATATAGAACCCAATCCAAAACCATAGTATCAAATGGCACCGATGCCGGCTCTTCTCGTTAAGGTCAACAGTTTTTTGTGAGAACTTGGATTCTGGGATCCGTTCCCCGTGAACGTTACTTTTTCATAAAATTTTCAAAAATCCTAAAAAATATAAAATTTTCAAAAATCCTAAAAATTAAAAAACATAAAAACCAAAAATATTTTTGCTTTGTTTTTGCCTTGTTAGTTCTTTTGCAGGTGTATGTGCACTCGATCAACGTCTTATCAAGAGCCCGAGCCTCTCGAAGATTTAGACATGGCCGGTGTACAAAACAACAACAACATACCACCTCAAAACAATAACAATAACAATAACAACCCACCTTTCAACAACAATAATAACAATAACAATGAGCCTCTACCGGATAATCGCCCGATGATTGAACTGCTGCAAGCCCATGTAGATGGCAACACTGATCCAATTGTTATACCCGCGATTGCAGCCAACAACTTTGAGCTCAAATCCGGCTTTATCCAGATGCTCTCTGCTCAACCATTCTTGGGGCGCACCATTGATGATCCACATGACCACATCAATAGATTCCTACAACTCACGAATACGGTCAAATTCAATGGTGTTCCACAAGAGGTAATCCGTTTACAACTTTTTCCCTTTTCTTTAGAGGGACAAGCCTGGCATTGGCTTGCTAAGGAACCACCACAGGGTATTCTTTCGTGGACGGATTTGGAGACCAAGTTTATCAATTACTTTTTCCCACCCTCTCGTATTACCGCTTTGCGGAATGACATTATCAATTTTGAACAAAAGTACGATGAGTCGTTTAGTGAATCTTGGGATCATTTTAAAGATCTTTTAAGAAAATGCCCACAACATGGTTTTACCAAAGTGCACCAAATTAACACTTTTTACAATGGTTTAAGCATGAATGACCAAGATTCACTAAACAGTGCCTCGGGGGTAATCTTTTGGCTAAGACTTCCAATGCTGCTTGGGATATCATTGAGAATAAGTCTCGTGTGCAAACCAAGAGTGTTCGGACCAATGTCGCTAGTGCTAGTACTAGTGACAGCGATAAGCGACTTGACAAAATCACTACGCTTCTTGAATCGCTTGCTACCCAAACCGCCAGCAACACCAACAGCATCAACGCTAGAAACGCTAAAGACGCTCAAGTCAATGCTGTTAGCCAACCATGCGAGATATGCGGGGGTCCTCACTCTTACACCACTTGTACTGCCACCCAAGACTACCCTTCTGAAAATGTGAATGCAGCTTATGGCACCTATCCTCAACCTTCTTATCAAGCTAGACCTCAAGGTGACCGTAATTTGCTTAGCTACCGCTCCAACAACTACCTCTCACCACCCGGTTTTCCTCCAAACAACCCAAACCAACAACAAAACCTCAATCGCCCTCCTCAACAACAACAACCTCGTACACCATACATACCACCTCACAAACAACCACAACCACCTCAACAAAACAACCGAGTTTACCAGCAACCTGCTTATCAACCACCCGCATACAATGCTCCTCCCAACCAACCCACCGCTTTACACCAAGAAGTGGAAACCTACATGAGGACTAACGATGTGATCGTGGGAAACCTTCAGCGTGAAGTGCTCAACTTGAAAGCATACCTGGTCAAACAAGGGAACGATCTGAGAGCTGACATGAGAAACACTTTGGATAGTCAAACGAATGACTTAAAGAACATGATGGCTAGTTTTTTCCAAGGTAATCAACCCTCTTCTTCGGGTACTCTTCCGAGTAACACCGTTGCGAATCCAAGAGGGGAGATGAAAGCAATCACTACTCGCAGTGGCAAAGGTACCAAGGAACCCGAGCTTCCTATACCTCCACAAGTGATTGTGACTAAGGAGAATGAGTCACATGCTCCTATTCCTCATCCTTCTCCATCCCCAATTTCTCCACATCTTACTTCTACCCCTCCTCCACCCAAGGATGTGAGTGATCCTACTATCCCAAAACCTTCCTCTTCTTCCGATATACCTTATCCATCTAGGTGGAGGAAAGAGAAGCTCAAAAGCAAGGACGATATTCAGGTTTCAAACTTTCTTAAAATGTTCAAACAATTGAATTTCAACATCTCCTTCGCTGAGGCTCTCGCTCACATGCCTAAGTACGCAAAAATGTTTAAAGATCTTCTGAGTGACAAGGAAAAGCTTCTCGATATTGCCAACACCCACCTTAATGAGAATTGCTCTGTAGTGCTCTTAAGGAAATTGCCAACCAAGCTTGCTGATCCGGGTCGTTTCTTAATCCCTTGCAATTTCCCGGGAGTAGAGAATTGCATGTCCCTAGCCGATCTAGGTGCCAGTATTAATCTAATGCCTCTAAGCGTTTGGAAGCAATTATCTCTCCCTGAGCTAGTCCCCACCAAAATGACTTTGGAATTAGCTAACCGTACGGTTGCTTATCCAGTGGGGATAGCCGAAGACGTCTTTTTAGGAGTCGACAAATTCACTTTTCCTGCCGATTTCGTCGTTGTCGACTACGAGATGGACCCTCGTGTGCCCTTGATCGTGGGACGTCCATTCCTGAGGACCGGTCGCACTCTCATCGATGTTGAAGCCGGTGAGCTTATCATGAGAGTGGGTGACGATAAAATCATCTTCAACATGGGAAAATTGTCTAAACAACCTTATTCATACGAGAGTGTTAATTGTATTGACGTTCTGGATGAGGCTTGTGAAGAACACTTTAATGATGCTTGTAAAAATATTCCTACCTCTCTTCCCAATGTTGAAACCGATTCCTCTATTGATTCCTCACTGTCTCTATTTGGAGATAATGATTTGTTTTGGAAAGCCTTGAAGCCACCATGGGAGATGTGAACTTAGCTAATGATGATTCTCCCACCGATGGGGATGAAGACATGCATTTCTTTGAAAACCTTCTCAACGAAGACAATATTTCTCCACCATCTTCCACGGTTATTGCTATCGATACTCCGACTTTGAAAACGCCTCCCATCAAAAATCCTCCGGATATAGAACTGAAGGAGTTGCCGCCCCATCTCGAGTACGTGTTCCTGGAAGATAAGAAGAAGTCGCCCGTCATCATCGCAAAGGACCTAAAGGAAGAAGAAAAAGCCCGACTTATCGCCGTGTTGAAGAAGCATAAAAGAGATATCGCTTGGAAAATCTCCGACATTCGTGGAATAGATCCTCACTTCTGCACACACAAAATTCTCATGGAGGACGACTTTAAGCCCACAATTCAAAGCCAACGAAGGGTGAATCCAAAATCCATGAAGTCATCAAACAGAGGTTATCAAACTTCTTGATGCGGGTATGATTTACCCTATTTCGGATTCACCATGGGTTAGTCCAGTCCATTGTGTGCCCAAGAAGGGCGGAATAACCGTTGTTCCCAATGAACACAACGAGTTGATTTCCACTCGTCTCGTTACTGGGTGGAGAGTTTGTATAGACTACCGCAAACTCAATTATGCCACGAGAAAGGATCATTTCCCTCTACCTTTTATGGACCAAATGCTTGAACGTTTAGCGGGTAATGAATATTACTGCTTTCTTGATGGTTTCTCGGGTTATTTCCAAATACCCATCGATCCCCAAGATCAAGAGAAGACAACATTCACTTATCCCTATGGCACATTTGCTTACAAAAGAATGCCTTTTGGCTTATGCAATGCCCCCGGGACTTTCCAAAGGTGCATGTTAGCTATCTTCCATGACATGGTTGAACAAACCATGGAAGTCTTCATGGATGATTTCTCGGTCTTCGGGGATTCCTTCTCTTCTTGCCTTGCCAATTTGGAACGAATGCTGAAGCGGTGCGAAGACACTCGCCTTGTTCTGAATTGGGAAAAATGCCATTTCATGGTAAAAGAGGGCATCGTGCTAGGACACAAGATTTCCAAAGCCGGTCTTGAAGTAGACCATGCTAAAGTCGATGTTATCGCTAAGTTGCCTCCACCTTCAACCGTGAAGGGTGTGAGAAGTTTTTTGGGTCATGCGGGCTTCTACCGTCGATTCATCAAAGATTTTTCTCAAATCGCTCGCCCGATGACCCACCTCTTGGAAAAAGATACTCCTTTTATCTTCTCCAAAGAGTGTCTTGAAGCCTTCAACTCGCTTAAGGATAAGCTAACTAAGGCACCCGTCTTGGTTACCCCCAATTGGGAGCTGCCTTTCGAGTTAATGTGCGATGCTAGCGACTTTGCTATTGGTGCGGTTTTGGGCCAAAGAGTGAATAAACACTTCCAACCAATCCACTATGCTAGCAAGACAATGACGGGGGCTCAATTGCATTACACGACAAACAAAAAAGAGCTTTTAGCTGTTGTCTATGCTTTTGAAAAGTTCTGCCCCTATCTTGTCCTTTCCACCACAATCGTTTATACCGATCATTCCGCGCTGAAGTACTTGTTAACTAAGCAAGATTCCAAACCAAGACTTCTTCGCTGGGTTTTGCTACTCCAAGAATTTAAAATCGAAATTCACGATAAAAAAGGAGCAGAAAACCTAGCCGCGGATCATCTCAGTAGACTTTAGGATCCTTACCAAGGGGATCATCCGAACAAAGAAATCAATGATTCTTTTCCCTTGGAGACCTTAATGTCTATCAATTCGAATTCTAATGAAACCCCGTGGTTTGCGGACATTGCAAACTACTTGGCGGGTGGAATTCTTGTTGACGGGTTAACATCCCAGCAAAAGAAAAAGTTTTTCAAAGACATTAAGACTTACTTTTGGGATGACCCGTATCTATTCAAACAATGTGCCGACTTGATTATTCGCTGATGTGTTGATGGACCGGCAGCTTTGGAAATCCTTGATGCTTGCCACAAAGGACCCACCGGTGGTCACTTTGGTCCCAACTACACCGCCAAAAAAGTGTTTGACTCGGGATTTTATTGGCCCACCATATATTGTGACGCTCACAATATGGTTAAACGTTGTGATGCTTGCCAAAAAAAAGGCAAGATCACACATAAAGACGAGATGCCTCAAAATTTCATTCAGGAATGTGAAATCTTTGATGTTTGGGGTATCGACTTTATGGGGCCATTCCCTTCCTCTAAAGGAAACAAATACATCCTTGTAGCTGTTGACTACGTTTCAAAGTGGGTTGAAGCCAAAGCTCTACCCACTAATGACGCAAGGGTGGTTTGTAACTTTTTGAAATCTCTATTCGCTAGATTCGGTGTGCCTCGTGCCATTATTAGTGATCGTGGGACTCATTTTTGCAATGACCAATTCGCAAGAGTCATGGCTAAGTATGGTGTAAATCATCGTCTTTCCATCGCCTACCACCCACAAACTAATGGCCAGGCTGAAATATCCAACCGAGGATTAAAGCGAATTCTGGAAAGAACCGTGGGAGAGCATCGTGCCTCATGGGCTGATAAACTTGATGATGCTTTGTGGGCTTTTCGTACCGCATACAAGACTCCGATTGGTTGTACACCATATCGTCTCGTGTACGGGAAAGCATGCCACCTCCCCATTGAGTTGGAGCACAAGGCTTACTGGGCCTTAAAGTGGGCTAATTTTGATATCAACAAAGCCGGTGACCTACGCAAGATCCAACTCAATGAGCTGAATGAACTCCGTAATGAGGCTTATGAAAATTCTTTGATCTATAAGGAAAAGACTAAGCTCATTCACGACTCTAAGATTAAGAACCGAGAGTTCCAAGTTGGAGACAAAGTTTTACTCTTTAACTCTCAGTTGAAAATCTTTTCGGGCAAACTGAAATCTCGTTGGTCCGGCCCATTCACCATTGCCCAAATTTTTCCTTATGGTACTCTCGAGCTCGCTCAACCTAATGGACCTAAATTCAAGGTGAATGGCCAACGAGTAAAGTTGTACTTTTGTGAGGACATCTCTCAGGAGATGATTCCATCCCTCACCACGTTCCCCATGAACTAATTTTGGGTCGAGTCAGGCTCGTGACTCGGTTATCAAAAATAAGCGCTCCTCGGGAGGCAGCCCGAGTTTCTATCCTGTTCTGTTTTAACCTCCTAAGTGTAGGGGGACTTCTATACGTGTTTGTCTTTGTGTGGTGATGTGATTACAGGGATAAGTGCACTCTTGGAATCTCTGAAGAACCGTCCTCCCGTGTTATCCGAAATCCGGTTCTATCTCTCAACTATCGTGATTCAATTTTCTTCATAATCACATTTGAAATTGATCACTTTAGTCGTCTCTTCCTTAAACTTAAGTTAACCAACGTGCACAATGTCATAAGTGTAGGGGAGACTTTTTCCACATGCTTAAACATTGAGGACAATGTTTATCTTAAGTGTAGGGGGGAATTCTATCGAGGTTTTAAGTGGACTTTTCCATGAAAATGCCTTCATTTAACCGGAAAATCATATTTTTCAACATTTTTCAAATTTTTTATTAACTTTGGCCATTTTGTCGTAATTTTTAAATTTTTATCGTTGCTTTCATATGTATATATCCCGCAATAAAGTCAAAAATATTAATAAAGTGGTGTAGCTAGTTTAGAAATCTTTGACATATTAGGCCCGTTGCGATTATTTTGACTCAACCCGAATAGACTTATCCAAGTTTATTCTAGCTAGTATCCTTAACCATGTAGACCTTAATTGGTTTATTAGGCTAAGTATCCACGAATCTCATTACTTGAGATTTTAAATTGTGGAGGGCGAGAAATGATAGAGTCAATTATAAGTCGGTATTCTTGCACAAGCTCACTTGGTGTAATTATTTGCCTATTCTCCCATCACTTGCTAATAATTTATCTACAATAAGTAAGGTCGTGCGATTTGAAAATTTACTTAGCTTCTAGCCCAAGATCGTTTAAAAGTTGCTCGGTAATGATAAGAGTTCATAGCCAAGGCATAACTTATGAAGCGGGGCGCGAAGATTAGCGAGTTCGAAAAGGCCCTAACAAGGCATGAGGATTCCATTTTATTGCTAAAGATCCAAGGTGATGTGAAAAGCATTATTCCTAAAGTCAATATGAAGGATCAAGACTCACGACGAAAAGCAATCAACTCCCATAAAGATGATGGATAAGTCTATCCGAAAAGACCCTAACAAGGTATGAGGATAAATAGATCCAAGTCCGAAAAGGAGGCGGATCGTTGTATCTCAAAATCCCAAATAGAGATTGAAGAAATAATCATGAAGTCGTGGTCAACAAAATTGGAGTACCCCTCAAAAGTCTCCAAGTGAAGAAACTCTATGAACGATGAGAAGACCATTATCTCAAGCACGTCTCTCAAGATATGAAGTATGAAGTACATGCCAAATATCGGCCCGAGAAAGGTCTCAAATCGTGAACCGAGTTATGCCAAGATATGAACTTTTTGATATCCTGAGAAGCAGTTTTAAGAGATTTTTTCCTTTAGCTAACTATTGATCAAATCATCCTACTTTGCTTTCAGCCTAAATAAACTATCGAAATAAATCCAAAAAATGCATCTTCATGATCATTCTAAGACAAAAATAAAATATAAGAGATACACCTAGGAATAAGGGAGTTTAAGCATATAATTAAACCATGTGTGTAAGTGTTTGATTTACTAACTTATAATAACAATGATCTCGTTTTTAAGCTTAGTTTGGGGAACGTGAAACTTGAGGATGATTAATCTTCGCAGCACCGAAGCCCTAATGTAAGTCCTTGATCTCTTTGCAAGTTATTTCCATATAGCTATTTTCAAGTGAAAATGGTTTTCTATCCTTTTGTTTCCTTTAAAGACATTAATTTCTCTTAGTACTTTAATTTTTGTTTAGTAGTATTTTAATTAGGCCAAGGTTGATTGATTATGAGAAAAATGTAAAATTGCTTTATCACTATGCATTGCATGAGGGCATGGCAATGGTTAAGTGTAGGGGATTTGATAGGTGTGTAAACATCCATCCTTTTACCACTTAATTCTTGCTAAAACAAGACCAAAACGCGTATTTAATATCGTTTGTTTGGAATTATGCGTGGTTTTTATGTTTATTGTGTTTTCAGAGCCAACCGGATGAATATTGGAGAAAACATGGGATTGCACGGGATTTATCGAAGAAAAAGACTCAAGATGAAGTCTATTGTCCAAGAGATGCAAAAGATTTGAAGTCACTGGGCCTATTCGAAGATTTATCGAAGAAAAGGACCAAAGATGGAAGATTTACATAAGTCGAAGAAACTCAAGTCTATTAAACGAAGAAATTAAAAGACGATTTGAATTTAATCGACGACAAATCCCGAATCAGAATCGAGAACGTCAACTTTTCTGAAAAGACGAGAAGACAAGAAAAATGGGAGAAAGCCCACTCACCAACCAAAGGGAACACCTATATAAAGGGTTCCCTTTACACATTTCATTCAGTTTTTAGTTTTTCTTTTCCCCTCTTTTCTCTCTTTTCTGTTCGTAGTCATCACCAACACCACTAGAGTGTTTGGTGATTTTGATTTTTATTGTTCCAAAAATCTTGTAGTTTAATCTTTGTTTTGTTATTGTTAAAACCTTAATCATTCAATATATCAATCATTCCATTTTATCTTGTTCATCTTCATCTATTTGGTTAAAAGTTAAAGTTTATTTTGTTAAATTTGATCTTTAAAAGTTGTTGGGTTTTATGTTTTTATTGATGGGATTTGTTGTTATTGGTTAGTATATCATTTGTGTTTAGTTTTATTTAAGTTTTGGTTCAAAACTTGGTGAATTTTTGGCTTAAAATCGATTTCCCCTGTTCTTCGGTAATATTACTGTTCTTGAGTTTCCCCTGTTCTTCGGTAATATTACTGTTCTTGAGTTTCCCAGGTTCCGGATGAACTAAAAGTTCCGGATGAACCAAAAGTTCCGGATGAACAGAAAGTTCCGAATGAATGTAGTTTTCAAAAGTTCCGAATAAGTTTTATGTAAAAAGTTCTGAATCAGTCTTTAAGTTCCGAATCAGTTTTATCTTCAAAAGTTCCGAACCAAGTTCCGAGTGAACTTCCGGATAAACTTCCGGATCAACTTCCGAGTCAATCTTCCGGATAAACTTCCGGACGAAAGTTCCGAGTGAACTTCCGGACGAAAGTTCCGAGTGAATGATTTTTTAAAGTTCCGAATGAATGATTTTTAAAAGTTCCGAATCAATTTTCCTTAAAAGTTCCGGATCAACTTCCGAGTCAATACTTCCGAACCAACTTCCGAGTGAACTTCCGAATCAAGGTCAACTTCCGAATCAATTTTCTTTTGAGCATTTTTAAGTCTTACTTTCTGTTTCTTCTCACTTACTGTTTCTGTTTCTTCATTTTATATTTATATTTTAATTTTAATTCTAGTTTTATTAATTGTCATTAAATTAATTGTTTTCGATTTAAGTTTTCATGTTAATGTATTTAAACCTTTTAGTAGATTAGAAAACCAACCCCTCTTCTTAGTAACCAAGAACAATCATTCCACTTACAACCGAGATCAATTCGAGAGGATATCGAGAGAATATAGAACCCAATCCAAAACCATAGTATCAACCACTGCACAGAATCAATCATTGATTGAACAATTGATAAGTCGGTGGAAATATCTGATTTGAAGGAACAAATTTGTGATAAATCTGGCTTTGACTGAGTTAAAGGAAACACTTCGTACCCTAAAAGTTAAGAATGTTGTGGATAACGCAGCCACTGTCTCAGCATCGTCCTCTAGTGCAAACAAAAGGAACCTTATCGCCGTCACACCACTTAACAAGGGCCCTAGGACTAAACCATCTTAAACATTGGTCACTAAAGATAAGGAAAAATCAAAACCAGCTTCTAATATTCCCGTGTTGCCTTCTAAAGGAGTAATCACCACTACTAAGGCTCAAAGATCTAAGCTTAAAAGAAACAAGAAGAATGATAGGATCTTGCCCCCATCTAGTAGTCAAGAGAAGAACAAAGTAGAAGCCCACCCTAGGAATGTTATTTCTGTTTTGAATAAAAAGAATCTTGTAGCTAAACCTAAAGGCTCTATGGTTGTGCAGTGTTCTAAGCCTACTGTGAATTCTAATTTGAAATGTTGGAATTGCAATGAATGTATGTTTTCTAGTCGTCATGATTCTTGTCTTATTGACCATGTGAATGAGATGAATGCCCGGAAAAATGGATTAGAATGGAAACCAACTGGGAAAGTGTTAACCCAAGTTGGTTGGATGTGGCGCCCCACTGGTAGAACTTTCACTATAGTAGGAAATACGTGCCCTTTAACTAGGATCACTCCCACTAAAGCGAAGACAGTGTGCCCTTTAACTAGGAGTACCAAGGCTACCAAAACACAAGCGTGTCGTTTAACTAGGAACACCGACACTACTGTAGGAACAAAATGCCCTTTAAAAAGGTCTACCCCACTATAGTGCCCGCTAATAATCCAAAACCTCAGAAAGTTGGAACAACAAAACCTGTTAGTGATAAAATTCACATTAGAAAACGCAGGAAATCTAAGGGTCACACAAATGTTAGCAATTCTGATAATTTCATATCTGTATCTGCTAACACTCCAGAACCAATAGTTTCCAATGCATTGTCTACTGTTGTTGTTGAAAACAGGTGGTCCAAATTGTTCTCTGGTATTTGGACTCTGGTTGCTCTAAACATATGACCGTAGATCGCTCTCAGCTCAGAAATTTCGTCAGCAAGTTTCTTGGTACAGTTCGATTTGGAAATGATCATATTGCAAAGATAATGGGTTACGGTGAATATCATATTGGGAATGTTATAATTTCAAGAGTGTATTACGTGGATGGTCTCGGTCACAACTTATTTTCTGTAGGACAATTTTGTGATGCAAACCTAGAAGTTTCTTTTCGAGAGCATACCTGCTTCATTCGTAATTTGGAAGGGGTTGATTTATTGAAAGGTACTTGAGGGAATAATGATAGGTGTGTAAACACTCATCTTTTCTACCACTTAATTACAATAATAACCGGACCAAAACGTGTATTTTATGCCTTTTATGTCGGAATTATGCGTGGTTTGGTTTTTGTTGTGATTTAGGATGAAAAGGTGAAAAGTGGAGAAAACACGGACATTCACGGGCATATACGGACTTTTATTGAAGAAAAGGATGAAAGACGAAGTCAAGAAGTCAAGAGTGCAAAAAGAACGGAAGTCCACGACCAATACTGAAGATTTATCGAAGAAGAAGTCAAAAGACGGAAGTTTATCAAAAGCCGAAGAATTCAAGTCTATTTTATTGAAGAATTTAAAGACGAGTTCGAAGAAATCCCGAAGCCAAAAGTCCCTTAAGTCCAAGTTTAAAGAAGATTAGAAGAAAAGGACTAATGGTGTAATTAATGAAGAATTAAGAAGAAAGGGGCTTAATCTTGCAATTAACAAGAAATGAAGGAGGGGAGGAAGCTTCCTAATCCTCCCCTATAAATAGACCATTAGTGTGTTCATTTGTTTTTGTTGGCTAAGTGTGACAATTAGCTCTTCCACCATTTAAATACCTTTTCATTTACTTTCCTTGTAAAATTTAAATACCTTGTCTTGCACCTTAAATTCATTTAATTTCAAGTAAGTTTTCATTTAATTATTGTCAATCTTTACTTTATCTTGTCAATCTCTTATCTACCTTTCTTAATCATTGATTTATGTGTTTATGTTCATGTTTATGTTCATGCTTTTATTTTGATCCAAGTGGTTTTTGATTATTGTGGTTAAAGTTGTTTGATTTCTTGTTCTAAATTGTTTGTTTATGTTACTGTTGATTCGTTGATAAGTTTTGTTAAATCGTTTGTGTTTATTTTGATTAATCTTTGTTTAGATCTACTGTTTCTGTATCTCCTTGTTCTTCGGATAGGTTGTTCTTGTTTCTGATCTTTCCAGGTAAAAAGTTCCGAGCCAAGACTCTTCATCCGGAACATTCAAAGTTCCGGACGAAGGAGAACTTCCGAGTCAAGGATTTGTTCATTCGGAACTCAAAAGTTCCGGGTCAAGACCTTCATTCGGAACTTAAAAAGTTCCGGATCAAGCGACTCATTCGGAACTCGAAAGTTCCGGATCAACACAACTTCCGAACGAAGTTCCGAACGAAAGTTCCGAACGAACTTTCGAACGAAGTTCCGGACGAACTTCCGAACGAAACTTCCGAACGAAGTTCCGAACCAAGGCTGTTCATTCGTAACTAAAAAGTTCCGAATAAACTTCCGGATCAAGGGGCAAGTTCCGATTCAAGAGGTGTTCATTCGGAAGTTTGAAACTTCCGAATCAAGGGGCTTCATTCGGAATCTTCCGAATCAAGGGTGACCAAATAGTTCCGAATCAAGGCAAATTTTACAAGTTCCAAATCAGTAAAGTTCCGAACGAAGGATTGTTTTGGATAAGTGACATATTCAGATCAATTTGTTCCGGATCAAGGATTTTGGCAATATTCCAAGCGAAGAAGAATCATTTCAACCGAAGGTGACATTCCGGACGAGTGATTGTTCCAAACGAAGGTTTATTCCGAATGAGCTGTATTCAGGTTCTTATTAGCTTTTGTCTTTGATTTTTACTTTCAAGCTTTATTTTACTGCCTTTTTATTTAATTGCACTTTAAGATTATTTGCCTTAGCTTTATTTTAGTTTTGCCTTAGTTTAAGTTTTAGTCGCGTTTTAAGTTTGCCTTAGTTAGATTTAAGTTTGCGTCATTTACATTAGTGCCTTTTAATTTCAGTCACGCTTTTAAATACCTGCACCTTTATTTTAATTAGACTTAGATTTACTTTAATTGCACATTTACTTTAATTGTTTCACACTTTTACTTAAAAACAACCAAAAATATTTCTGTTTTACCAAAGAACGACTGAGTCGCACATAGGACCGAGATCAATTCGTTAAGATACCGAGAACACGAACTTTAATATTTTTATACGGGCAAAAGCCTTGTATCAAATGGCACCGCTGCCGGCTCTTTTCGTTAAGATTGACGGTTTTCTGTGAGAGACACGTTGCTTTTTGGGATCCGTTCACTTGTGAGCGTTATTTTTCTTGCATAAAAAATTCAAAAAAAATCATAAAAAATTAAAAATTGATAAAAAAACATAAAATTAAAAATTTCAAAAATCCAAAAAGATTTTAGCTTTATTGTGTATATATATTGTCTTTGTGTTTGGTTTTGTTTTCTTTTGCATTTTCAGGTGTATGCGTACTAGATCTTCTAATTATCAAGAGCCCGAGCCTCAAGAAGATTTAGATATGGCAGGTGTTAACAACAACAACATTCCACCGCACCTCAATAATAATAATAATAACAACAATTCTCTTCCACAGCCCGATCTTCGGACCATGGAGGAACTTTGTCAACCAACAATGTTTGGACGAGGAGGACCGATTGCGCCGATGCAAATCAACGCTCCTGAGTTTTCGTTGAAGCACCACATGATTCAGCAAGTGCAAACAAACCCATTTAGAGGATTCCCTGATAATGATGCCAACAAACACCTCGACAAGTTCATTACAATCACCCAAAGCATGAAGTTGCCTGGTGCCACAATGGATGTACTTCGCCTACAACTCTTCCCACATACTTTATCGCATCATGCCGAGAAATGGTTTGATCGTCTCCCGGAGAATTCTATTCACACTTGGGATGATATGACTCAACGCTTTTTGTCGCGCTACTTTCCACCATCCATGGTCACAAGCCTTCGCAATCAGATCAGCGGTTTCATGCAAGACCCTAACGAATCTCTTTTTGATGCTTGGGAGAGATATAATGTCTTGATCGATAGATGTCCAAACCACAACATGCTCCCTGTGACCTTAATCGATACTTTCTACAACGGATTGACTTTTCGAGATCGTGATACGATCAATGCAGCCGCCGGTGGCACATTCATGAAAAGGAGACCCGAGGAGTGTAGAGAGTTAATTGAGAACATGACTACTCATCACAAGAACTGGGATTCCTCTGCTTCTTCAAGGAACAACCCGAGAGTCAATGTTTCTTCTACCTCAGCAAACCCTGAGATGACCGAACTCACCCGCATGATGGCCGAAATGAGCAAAAGTATTACGCTTCTCGCTTCAAACCAACAACAACAACAAGTTAAAGCGGTTGTTAATCCTTGTGAAACATGTGGCGGTCCTCACTCATACACTGATTGTCCTTCGACACAAGGAAATCCGGAAAATGTGTATGCAGCTTACGGTAATTATTCACCAGAAAATTACCAAGCTCGACAACAAGGGGATAGAAATCTGCTGAGCTACCGTTCCAATAACTACCTTTCACCCGGTTTTTCTCCTCAAAACCAAAACCCCGCCAACAACTACAATAGAAGCAACCAAATCCCACCTCGTGCTTCTAACCCTTATCAACCACCCACCCAACAACACCCACCCATTAATCCTGATGTTGACGCCATCATGAGAACCCAAGGTGAGCAAATCAAGAACTTGCAAAGCCAAATTATCAATCTGAAAGGAGATATCTTGAAGCAAGGAAATGACATCAGAACCAAGGTTCGTGATAATATTCAATCCTCCTTCAGCACTCAAACAACTGAATTAAAGAATCTATTGGCTAGTTTCTTGCCCTAAGCTCAACCTTCTTCTTCTTCTTCGGGTTCTCTACCTTCAAACACCGTCACTAATCCGCGAGCTAATGTGAGTGCTATAACTACGCGTAGTGGAATTACCATTGTCGATCCACCTATCCCACCACCATCATCTACACCTCCTCCACCACCATGTATCCCTATCCTCCTACACCTAGTATTAGTGCACCATTACCGTCTCCGCCTCGTCATGACGATGTATCTCAAAAGGACCCTTCAACATCACAACCTTCACCAACTACACCTTCACCGTCTCCCTATCAACCTAGAATCCCATACCCTTCTCGCATAGGCAAGACCAACGATCTAACCAAGAATGACTGTCAAGTATCGAAATATGTGGATATGCTATCTAAAATGACCATCAACATTAATCTCGTTGAAGCACTTTGCCACATGCCAAAATTTGTCAAAGCATTCAAGGAATTGCTTAGCAAGAAGGAGAAGCTGCTTGAACTCGCCAACACACGCTTAAATGAAAACTGCTCAGCAGTTATTCTTAAAGAATTACCGGAAAAACTTGGAGATCCCGGTCATTTTGTGTTGCCTTGCGTGTTCAACAAAACTGAAGAATTTACTGCCCTTGCTGATCTCGGGGCTAGTATTAATTTGATGCCACTGAGTGTTTGGAAAACACTATCATTGCCCGACCTCATTCCAACAAATATGACTCTCGAACTTGCAAACCGCACTCTCGCTTACCCCGTTGGTATAGCCGAAGACGTGTTTATCAAAGTTGGCACATTTACTTTCCCGGTCGATTTTGTCGTAGTTGATTATGAAATGGACCCTCGTATTCCTTTAATACTTGGTCGGCCATTCTTGAGAACCGGACGAGCTTTAGTAGATGTGGCCGAAGGTGAGTTAATCTTACGAGTCGGGGATGATTCTAAAGTTTTTTAAATGGGGAAGCTTACAGGAAAATCCTTTGGAGGACGAGAATCAGTGAATATGATTAATGTGCTCGATGACTTTACCATCTATGACAATCCTCTATTCGACTCTTCCATCGATAATCCACTCTTTGACGATGATGTGGATGATTCTCGCTCCACTTTGGAACCTTCTACCATTTATGATTCGTCACCGGTCTTTGATGCTTATGATGATGATGATTCTAGCTCAGATTCGGATGATTTTGATTGTACTTCTGAGTATCCCGAGCTGCCCACTTTCGATGATTTTGATGAGGCTGATACTCTCTCGAGCGATTCTTCACATCATGAAGATCCTCCGCCATCACTCGATCCTACTTTGGACGATTATTCATTTGAGGAAGATTTCTCTGAATTTCTCAACACTTACTTCCCTCATGAGAGTGCTGCTCCTCATTTGGACTTTGAAGATTATCGCCTTGATCCTACTTTGGATTTAAAGAGCATTCTGTCCAAGGAGAACAAACCGGTCGCCACCGAAATCCGTTGCACTTATGATTTGACACCTCTTTGTCCCCCTTCTGAGGACGAGGTTGTGCTTCTTTGCGGATCTTCTTCACACTCGGCTAAGCCTGAGTGCTATTTTCCCTTAAAGGAAAAGGTGTTCGACCCCGGTATTGAAGTCTTTAAGCCACCTTAGTATCCACCTGATGAAATAAAAGGAAAAATCTTTGGAACTATTGAAGACATGCTTGCACCGCACCATACTTGCTCCCACCGTACTCCATCACTGCTTAAGGGAACCTTGCCTACTCTTCTTTGGCTTGCCTTGTTCGCCTTAAGCTCGTGCTTATTGATGGATGAAAACTATGTCTTTGATCCTGGTGGATATGTTTCATGCTTCTTCCGTTGATGATCAAGGTCGAGTCAGGCTCACGAATCGGTTAACAAAAACCAAGCGCTTCTTGGGAGGCAACCCATGCATCTATCTTTTCACTTTCTTTATCATAAGTGTAGGGGGGACCCTTTGGTTTGCTATTTCCTCTCCTCACTTCTTAATCAGGGATTCGAGCTTCAATGATCCACTCTTGATGATTCTTGACGACCCGTGATTCCGTGTTCTACTTCTTCCCGGTTCTATCCTAAACTCTTTTCGATTCACTATTTTATATTTTCTCAATATTAAAATAGGAATCTCTTTAGTTGTCTTTTCCTTAGCGAGTTTTAAACAAAGTGCACAATGTCCTAAGTGTAGGGGATTTTACTCCCACATGCTTAAACATTGAGGACAATGTTTATCTTAAGTGTAGGGGGGACTTCTATCAAAGTTAAGTGGTCTTTTCCTTGTATTTGTCCTCATTTTAACCGAAAAATCAAATTTTCGACATTTTTCAAAATTTTTGATCTATTTTGGCCTATTAGTTGTTCCTTTTGTATAGTTATTTTCTTTCCTTATTAAAATAAATGTTTAATAAGTGGTTTTAATTTTCAAACGTTGTGAATCTTTTGACTCAATACGAGTTTACTCTAGCTAGTATCCTTAACGTGTTTAAGTCAAGTTTTGCTAGGCTTTTAAATAGGAAGCTATAAAACGCGAAAGTCTTAACTCTCACGGGTTAAGAACAAGAACTTTTCGCAAGTTCCTATAATTGATCCTAGAGAGTCGTTTATCAAGGGAACTTTAAAATGCGATTTCTAAACTTGAAAGAGTCTAAGAATTTGCAAGATCCTATAGGCGACTCGAAAACCCAAAACTCTGATTTAATAGGCTAAGTATCCACGAGTCTCATTACTTGAGATTTTAAACTGTGGAGAACGAGAGATGATAGAGCCAATTATAAGTTCGGTATTCTTTCGTGAATTTATGTGAGTTAATTATGAGCCTATTCTCCCATCGTTTGCTAATAATTTACCTGTTAATAAATAAGGTTGTACGATTTAAAAGGTTACTTAGCTTCTAGCCCCATATCGCTTAAAAGTTGCTCGGTATGGATTAGAGTTCATAGCCAAGGCATAACTTATTGAAGCGGGATGCGAAGATTGGCGAGTCCGAAAAGGCCCTAACAAGGCATGAGGGCTATATTTTGTTGCTAAAGATCTAAGTGATGTGAAGAATCATTTATCGAAAATCAAAATGAAGGATCGAGACACACGACGTAAAGCAAAACTCCCCAAAAGTCATGGAGAAGTGTATCCGAAAAGACCCTAACAAGGTATGAGGATAAATAGATCCAAGTCATAAAAGGAGGCGGATCGTTGTATATCAAAGTCCAAAATAAAGATTGGAGAAAAATGAAGAAGTCGTGGTCCAAGTATGAATCTCTCAAAACTTCAAGTGAAGAAATTCCTATATGAAGAGAAGACCATTTATTTCATGAACGTCTCTCAAGATTTGAAGTATGAAGTCGCTGCCAAATATCGGTCCGAGAAAGGTCTCAAATCGCGAAGCGAGTTATGCCAAGATATGAACTTTATGAGGTCCCGAGAAGCAGTTTTAAAAGATTTGGTCCTTTAGATAACTATTGATTAAATCGTTCACTTTATTTTCAAACTAAATAACTATCGAAATAAGTCAAACAATGCATCCTCGTGATCATTCAAGACAAATAATAAAATATAAGAGATACCCCTAGGAATAAGGGAGTCTAAGTGAGTAACTGGCCCACATGAGTTCGTGTTAGTCTATTAACTTATAATAACAATGATCTCGTTTTTAAGCTTGGTTTGGAGAAAGTGAAAACTTGAGGATGATGATTATTCATAACATTTTTTCAAAACCCAAGGTATGCTTTTGGTTTCTTTATTTTATATGTCTTTAATTTTCTATCTCTTTAATAAAGGCCAACGTGGATTGATTATGATGAAAAGTGTAATCTTGCTTTGTAACTAATGCATTGCATGAGGACATTGCAATGGTCAAGTGTAGGGGATTTGATAGGTGTATAAACACCCATCTTTTCTACCACTTAATTACAATAATAACCGGACCAAAACGTGTATTTTATGTCTTTTATGTCGGAATTATGCGTGGTTTGTGTTTTTGTTGTGATTTAGGATGAAAAGGTTAAAAGTGGAGAAAACACGGACATTCACGGGCATTTACGGACTTTTATTAAAGAAAAGGATGAAAGACGAAGTCAAGAAGTCAAGAGTGCAAAAAGACGGAAGTCCACGACCAATTCTGAAGATTTATCGAAGAAGAAGTCAAAAGACGGAAGTTTATCAAAAGCCGAAGAATTCAAGTCTATTTTATTGAAGAATTTAAAGACGAGTTCGAAGAAATCCCGAAGTTAAAAGTCCCTTAAGTCCAAGTTTAAAGAAGATTAGAAGAAAAGGACTAATGGTGTAATTAATGAAGAATTAAGAAGAAAGGGGCTTAATCTTGCAATTAACAAGAAATGAAGGAGGGGAGGAAGCTTCCTAATCCTCCCCTATAAATAGACCATTAGTGTGTTCATTTGTTTTTGTTGGCTAAGTGTGACAATTAGCTCTTCCACCATTTAAATACCTTGTTATTTACTTTCCTTGTCAAATTTAAATACCTTGTCTTGCACCTTAAATTCATTTAATTTCAAGTAAGTTTTCATTTAATTATTGTCAATCTTTACTTTATCTTGTCAATCTCTTATCTACCTTTCTTAATCTTTGATTTATGTGTTTATGTTCATGTTTATGTTCATGCTTTTATTTTGATCCAAGTGGTTTTTGATTATTGTGGTTAAAGTTGTTTGATTTCTTGTTCTAAATTGTTTGTTTATGTTACTGTTGGTTCGTTGATAAGTTTTGTTAAATCGTTTGTGTTTATTTTGATTAATCTTTGTTTAGATCTACTGTTTCTGTATCTCCTTGTTCTTCGGATAGGTTGTTCTTGTTTCTGATCTTTCTAGGTAAAAAGTTCCGAGCCAAGACTCTTCATCCGGAACATTCAAAGTTCCGGACGAAGGAGAACTTCCGAGTCAAGGATTTGTTCATTCGGAACTCAAAAGTTCCGGGTCAAGACCTTCATTCGGAACTTAAAAAGATCCGGATCAAGCGACTCATTCGGAACTCGAAAGTTCCGGATCAACACAACTTCCGAACGAAGTTCCGAACGAAAGTTCCGAACGAACTTTCGAACGAAGTTCCGGACGAACTTCCGAACGAAACTTCCGAACGAAGTTCCGAACCAAGGCTGCTCATTCGTAACTTAAAAGTTCCGAATAAAATTCTGGATCAAGGGGCAAGTTCCGATTCAAGAGGTGTTCATTCGGAAGTCTGAAACTTCCGAATCAAGGGGCTTCATTCGGAATCTTCCGAATCAAGGGTGACCAAATAGTTCCGAATCAAGGCAAATTTTACAAGTTCCGAATCAGTAAAGTTCCGAACGAAGGATTGTTTTGGATAAGTGACATATTCAGATCAATTTGTTCCGGATCAAGGATTTTGGCAATATTCCAAGCAAAGAAGAATCATTTCAACCGAAGGTGACATTCCGGACGAGTGATTGTTCCAAACGAAGGTTTATTCCGAATGAGCTGTATTCAGGTTCTTATTAGCTTTTGTCTTTGATTTTTACTTTCAAGCTTTATTTTACTGCCTTTTTATTTAATTGCACTTTAAGATTATTTGCCTTAGCTTTATTTTAGTTTTGCCTTAGTTTAAGTTTTAGTCGCGTTTTAAGTTTGCCTTAGTTAGATTTAAGTTTGCGTCATTAATTTAATGCCTTTTAATTTCAGTCACGCTTTTAAATACCTGCACCTTTATTTTAATTAGACTTAGATTTACTTTAATTTCCCATTTACTTTAATTGTTTCACACTTTTACTTAAAAAACAACCAAAAATATTTCTGTTTTACCAAAGAACGACTGAGTCGCACATAGGACCGAGATCAATTCGTTAAGATACCGAGAACACGAACTTTAATATTTTTATACGGGCAAAAGCCTTGTATCAAATAACTTGTATACTTTGTCTCTACAAGATATGATGGCCTCTTCTCCCGTATGTCTTATCTCCAAAGCATCGAAGACTAAGTCATGGTTATGGCATCGACGGTTATCTCATCTTAATTTTGACGCTATTAATCATTTGGCGAAAAACGAACTTGTTCGTGGTCTTCCTAAACTTACATTTCACAAGGATCATTTGTGTTCCGCGTGTACAATGGGGAAAAGCACTAAGAAATCATACAAACTCAAGACCGAAGACACCAACCAAGAGAAACTTTATTTGTTGCATATGGAGCTTTGTGGGCCAATGCGTGTTGAAAGTCTTAGTGGTAAAAGGTACATCCTCGTCATTGTCGATGATTACTCTCGGTTTACATGAGTGAAATTTCTTACATCAAAAAATGAGGCACCTAAATTCATCATCGGATTTCTCAAGATGATTCAAGTGCGTCTCAACACTACTGTCTGACGCATTCGTACAGATAATGGAACCGAATTTGTAAATCAAATTTTGCGTGATTATTATGAAGAAGTTGGCATATCTCATAAAACATCCGTTGCTCGCACTCCACAACAAAACAGTGTCGTTGAAAGGCGAAATCACACACTAATGGAAGCTGCTCGAACGATGTTAATTTATGCAAAGGCTCCATTGTTTTTATGGGCAGAAGCAGTATCTACAGCAGTTTTCACCCAAAACCGGTCACTAATTCGAAAACGCCATGTTAAAACACCTTATGAGCTTCTTCATGGAAAGGTACCAGATTTATCATATCTTCATGTATTTGGTTCTCTTTGCTATCCAAATAATGATGGTGACAATTTGGAACAACTTCAACCAAAGGCTGATATTGGTATTTTCATTGGTTACGCACCCACAAAGAAGGCATACCGAATCTACAACCGTAAATCTCGCAAGATCCTTGAAACTATGAATGTTGATTTTGATGAGCTGACAACAATGGCTTTTGAGCAAAGCATCTCTGAACCCGTACTTCATGAAATGGGACCCAGTAACATTAGTTCTGGTCTTGTACCAAATAACCCTACTTCATCATCATTTACACCACCTACTAGGACTGAATGGGATACGTTGTTTCAACCGTTCTTTGATGAATTCTTTACTCCTTCAAGTATTGTTGCTCCAGAATCTGAGGTAATAGCTCCGGTAACCGAAGTTGTTGTAACACTCCCAACTTTCGGATAGCAGCGGAAGGGTCATTTGGAGTATTACTTTATAATCACAAGCACATGTACAAAGAGAACGACTCAAAAATAGGAGTTTAAAAAATTTAATTCATTCGATAATTTAAAATCAGAGTTTACAAGCAGAAACAGGTCCCAACAATAATGTAATAATAAGTAGTTTCAAAAAAATTTATCGAATGGTAATCAATATTTATTGCCTTTGAAAAATATTTCGATGCGACTCCATGCTCCAGTTGCTCTTAAACCTGAGTACCTAAGAAATACATGCTAAAACATCAACACAACGGTTGAGTAAATTCATAGGTTTACAAATAAAATCAGTGGACCACAAGATTTCAAGCATTCAGTTTCCAAAGTCAGATAGCATCCATTATCGCACTAAGCTCATGAAACCGATACGTTAACAGATTTCAGATAAGTTTGCCCTTAGTAGGTAATTTGCCATATTACCTAGAGTTCTCAAATACAACGTGTCCGTTTGACCAGTTCGGTCGGTCAAGTAAGCGCGACTTACCCGGACAGGGATGTCAATCCCAATAGATCTATTCAAAGCATTCGTGTTTACTCGACCAGTACAGTCGGTCCAAGTAATTAACGGTTCATGACTAAAAGGGACTTGTTGTAGGCAATAGTGTTCCTTAGTGTAAATGATAATGACATGATAAGCATACAGTTCAAGCACTTGCGTCCATTCATAAAAAGTAGCATGTATCCCCCTCGTGGGTTTAATAAAACAAATTAAGTAGTAAAAGCGAGGCTATGAACTCACCTTAAAAAGCAACCTGTCGATACAAGAACGAGTTCAACGAGTGTCAGTAAAAATAAATCCTCGACGTATATTTCCAGCGATAGGTTTGAGTCCACGGTTAAACTCAAACCATAAGCCTTTCTTAACATAGGCTTGTCTTACTAGCAAAATTGCTTTATACTTGTGAAGTATTTATTTTTGGCTCATCACCTAATATGTGAGCATCATATCCGTAAACCATATACTTGTTACTCGATTCGTTTAATTTAATAAAGAAGAACAAATTCATTATATACATGGAGTGTAGATACGTATATGTGTGGGAATATATTAACATGCAAATGTGCCACGTTCGTATGTGAGTTGAATACGTGGAACACTCACTCTTTATGAGTCATGATGATACGTCTATTGCATTTGATTGTAACATATAATTTTTACCTTAGCTCCAATGTATTTTATATGTCTAATTGTCCAACATTATATCTTACTTTTTATTTTCATTCTCGTGAGAAGCTAGCTACACATGTATCTTACTATTGACTATATCACAAGCTATTCTATATTTCATAAACATGATTTATTTTGGTAACTATTGAGTTTTATATAAATTTATCATTTTTAGAGAATTTAAAACTTGTTTTGATATTAGTATGTATGGTGAAAATGCCACCCTTGGATGGGGTGGTGTGATATTATATGCTTGGTTTGATAAAGTTTCTTTATTATATATAAAATCGGGTATTATCGAATACCGGTATTTTAAAAGTTAAGCGATTTTAAAAGTTACACGTAAAACACGAAAAATAAACGCTTAATATAAAATAAAAACATCGACACTCGGAGAACATTTATAGTTCAATATATAAATGAGGGCTTACTATTTAATAAACGTTAACGCGACACATAAACAAATGACACTTAAACGATATCATTATTTTTACGAATAATGTCCTTAAAACGAATAATTAAAATAATAAATAATAAAAATATTTCTGTGTCATAACGAGGATATTTTACGGTCGATGACGGATGTACACTTTGCCGTTAAATAATAATTGACATGTATTTAATACTTTAAAGCTCCATTCATTTAAGTTAATCGAGAATTCAATATTTTTTTTTAAAGACAAACATGATAAATAAAAGTCGGGTTATAAATATTAATCCGAAAATAAAGAATTGCTACAGTCTATCCACCTTAAAAGAACTCTGTCCCAGAGTTCAGTTGTTTTACATGTTCACGATACGTTCGAGAAAAGGTGAGAATACTTTTAAGTTCACAAAATTCGATACACGCTCGGAATAATCCATACAAAGGTATCAAAAATATAAAAAGATTAAAGACTTATTCGTACAAGATAATAACGATAAGAATTAAAATAGCGATAGAGAACGACTGAATCGTACAATCGAAGTATGAGTCGAAATGAAACAGTTTGTGCGAAATCCACATGCTTAAGCCCACGCATTTACAAATAATTAATTAAATGGGTTCGTCAGGTCCATCTAATTAATACGTATAAATTAATGGTTCGGTAATTTATAATTTTCTTGTTCAAGCGAGTGACGAGGTCGTTTCAACAAGATTATTATAAATTAGCCAACCTAAGCATCGTTGCACAAAGCACGAGATCGAGGCCAAACAAAATGTTCTATAAAAGAAAGAATCTCATTTGCGGCATGATTCTTCAAATCATCCGAAGTGGTAAGAAATTCAAGGAACACGATAATGTTTCAAAAGAAATAAATGCCCCAAGTTGGCGTATGACGAGGTGACAAGTCAAAGTCGTACTACAATCAACTAGAAGTCTTTACAAAGGAGGTCTATAAAACAACGTATACGATTCCAAAGCACAAGATGAGTATTCAAACTCGCAATCAGAAGATAAATACCCAATGTAACGTGGCACACAATGTAATCGGCACTTGGCGGCGAGTTCATGTTTAAATAAAATAGTGTCATAAAAGACATGAAAACGTTGCAAAAACCATTGCTTCACTCGCAATGTCTTGAAAGAGCTCAATATTTATATAAATAATCCCTTCATATAAACGTACTAATGAGAAAGAAATATATAGTTGTATACATATTTTACAAGTTTTCGGGTAGCATGAGCGCACATGGATGATCTTCAAGGAAATAAAATTGTTTTAGCGAAAAATCTGTTATAGTCTAGGTTTTGAAAACAACCTAGTTCTCTATAACAAGTGCTCTGATGCCAATCTGTAACACTCCTAAATTTCGGATAGCAGCGAAAGGGTCATTTGGAGTATTACTTTATAATCACAAGCACATGTACAAAGAGAACGACTCAAAAAGAGGCGTTTAAAAAATTTAATTCATTCGATAATTTAAAATCAGAGTTTACAAGCAGAAACAGGTCCCAACAATAATGTAATAATAAATAGTTTCAAAAAAATTTATCGAATGGTAATCAATATTTATTGCCTTTGAAAAATATTTTGATGCGACTCCATGCTCCAGTTGCTTTTAAACCTGAGTACCTGAGAAATACATGCTAAAACGTCAACACAACGGTTGAGTGAATTCATAGGTTTACAAATAAAAGTAGTGGACCACAAGATTTCAAGCATTCAGTTTCCAAAGTCAGATAGCATCCATTATCGCACTAAGCTCATGAAATCGATACGTTAACAGATTTCAGATAAGTTTGCCCTTAGTAGGTAATTTGCCATATTACCTAGAGTTCTCAAATACAACGTGTCCGTTTGACCAGTTCGGTCGGTCAAGTAAGCGCGACTTACCCGGACAGGGATGTCAATCCCAATAGATCTATTCAAAGCATTCGTGTTTACTCGACCAGTACAGTCGGTCCAAGTAATTAACAGTTCATGACTAAAAGGGACTTGTTGTAGGCAATAGTGTTCCTTAGTGTAAATGATAATGACATGATAAGCATACAGTTCAAGCACTTGCGTCCATTCGTAAAAAGTTGCATGTATCCCCCTCGCGGGTTTAATAAAACAAATTAAGTAGTAAAAGCGAGGCTATGAACTCACCTTAAAAAGCAACCTGTCGATACAAGAACGAGTTCAACGAGTGTCAGTAAAAATAAATCCTCGACGTTTATTTCCAGCGATAGCTTTGAGTCCGCGATTAAACTCAAACCATAAGCCTTTCTTAACATAGGCTTGTCTTACTAGCAAAATTGCTTTATACTTGTGAAGTATTTATTTTTGGATCATCAACTAATATGTGAGCATCATATCCGTAAACCATATACTTGTTACACGATTCGTGTAATTTAATAAAGAAGAACCAATTCATTATATACATGGAGTGTAGATACGTATATGTGTGGGAATATATTAACACGCAAATGTGCCACGTTTGTATGTGAGTTGAATACGTGGAACACTCACTCTTTATGAGTCATGATGATACGTCTATTGCATTTGATTGTAACATATAATTTTTACCTTAGCTCCAGTGTATTTTATATGTCTAATTGTCCAACATTATATCTTACTTTTTATTTTCATTCTCGTGAGAAGCTAGCTACACATGTATCTTACTATTGACTATGTCACAAGCTAGTCTATATTTTATAAACATGATTTATTTTGGTAACTATTGAGTATTATATAAATTTATCATTTTTAGAGAATTTAAAACTTGTTTTGATATTAGTATGTATGGTGAAAACGCCACCCTTGGATGGGGTGGTGTGATATTATATGCTTGGTTTCATAAAGTTTCTTTATTATATATAAAATCGGGTATTATCGAATACCGGTATTTTAAAAGTTACGCGATTTTAAAAGTTACACGTAAAACACGAAAAATAAACGCTTAATATAAAATCAAAACATCGACACTCGGAGAACATTTATAGTTCAATATATAAATGAGGGCTTACTATTTAATAAACGTTAACGCGACATATAAACAAATGACACTTAAACGTTATCATTATTTTTTACGAAGAATGCCCTTAAAACGAATAATTAAAATAATAAATAATAAAAATATTTCTATGTCATAACGAGGATATTTTACGGTCGATGACGGATGTACACTTTGCCGTTAAATAATAATTGACATGTATTTAATACTTTAAAGCTCCATTCATTTAAGTTAATCGAGAATTCGATATTTTTTTTAAAGACAAACATGATAAATAAAAGTCGGGTTATAAATATTAATCCGAAAATAAAGAATTGCTACAGTTGTCGCTCCAGCAACCGAAGCACAATCAGATACCTCTTCACCTACAATTGGTCAAGATATACCTTCAACGAGTAATTCTCAACCTACTACCGAATCAACTACTCATGTAATGCCTATTTATGATGAAGAGGATGATGATGATCACGATTTGGAATTCGCTCAAATACGTGAACTTCCATTCTTTGGTGTACCAATTCCCGATCATAATCAAGCCGGGTCGTCCACCTCAGAGGAAGCTCCTACTACGGTCTACTCCAATCCACGGATTCGTGAACATGACAGCAAGTGGACAAAGGATCATCCTATAGATTCTATATTGGTGACCCTAATTGTCCGGTATCCACACGAAGTCAGTTACAAGAAAAGGCAATGTTTTGTCATTTTTATGCTTTTCTCATTGAAGTTGAACCTAAGACATGGCAAGAAGCTTTTACTCAATCCTGTTGGATAGAAGCTATGCAAGAAGAACTTAATGAATTTATACGTCTTGAAGTGTGGGAATTTGTCCCATGCCCGGATCAAGTGCAGTTACTCACATTGAAATGGGTTTACAAGGTGAAACTCGACGAGTTAGGCGGAATATTGAAGAACAAAGCTCTACTTGTAGCTCGTGGATACAAGCAATTATTGGGCATCGACTTTATGGAATCCTTTGCACCTGTTGCCCGTTTGGAAGCTATTAGACTATTCCCCGTTTATGCAGCCCACATGAATATGATCGTCTATCAGATGGATGTGAAGACGACATTTCTTAATGGTGAAATCAAGGAAGAGGTCTATGTTCAACAGCCAGATGGTTTTGTGAATCCTAAATATTCTAATCATGTGTACAAGCTTAAGAAGGCTCTCTATGGGTTGAAGCAAGCTCCACGCGCATGTTATGATCTATTGTCACAATTTCTCATTACGCAAGGCTTCGCTAAAGGCAAGGTGGATCCCACGCTGTTCATTTAGAAACGAGGTAAAGATATGATTATGGTACAAATATATGTTGATGATATTATATTTGCAGCCTCGACCCAAACCTTATCCGACGAGTTTGGGAAACTCATGTCTTCCAAGTTTAAGATGTCAATGATGGGCAAGATATCATTCTTCTTAGGTCTTTAGATATCTCAGAGTCCCATAGGCATCTTTATAAATCAATCCAAGTATGCCCTTGAATCGCTAAAGAAGTATAAGATGGAATCTTGCAACCCCGTGGATACTCCAATGGTGGAACGAACTAAACTTGATGCAGATCCACATGGAGTTGCCGTTGATCCGACACTTTATCGTTGAATGATCGGTACCCTTATGTATATCACAGCTAGTCAACCTGATCTTTAGTTTGCTATATGCATGTGTGCTCGGTATCAAACCAGGCCTACTAAGTTACACTTAGCTACTGTTAAACGGATCTTTCGATATCTTAAAGGAACCATTAATCGGGAAATTTGGTATTCGAAGGACTCATCTATTGCACTAATGGCATATGCAGATGCGGATCACGCGGGTTGTCAAGATACAAGGCGTAGCACGAGTGGAACTTTGCAACTACTAGGAGATCGACTAACCAGTTGGGCATCTAAAAGGCAGAAAAGCGCTGCAATTTCAAGTACGGAAGCAGAATACATAGCTATGTCCGGTTGCTGTGCTCAAATACTTTGGATGAGATCGTAATTAACCGACTATGGTCTATGATAAAAAGATTTTGTATACCCTTTTATTATTTCTATTTTCGTTCCTCGACTCGACTCGAATTGAAATCGGACTTAACGTTAGATTTGATTTGTTTTTGGTAAACGTAAAATTTTGGAATTTTATAAACTAATTTAAAACTATTTAAAATAAAAGCTATTAAAAACTTAAATCTGATTAAACTAAGATAAAGACTTTTAAACTAAACTATTTTTTTAATCTAATTAAACTTTAATCGGAATCTATTTTTAAATAAAACGTTATCTAAATTGGAAACTAATTAATTTTAAACTAAACTATTAACGTAAAAACTTTAAAAGAAAGAAAAAAAAAATTTTAAAATAATATTTAATTAAAAACTAATTTAAAGACTTTTTAAATAAACAAAATAAAATGAAAACAAATTTAAAAGTAAATAATATATTTTTTATCTTTTTATTTTTTTTATAAAACTGAATAAAAGAAAAAAATACTTTTAGTTAAAATTTAAATTAAACATAAAACATGTTTTAAACTATTAAAAACTGCCACTATAAAAAAAGACTATATTAATTAAACGATATGAAACAAAACACAAAAAGATGTCTAGACTACTGGTTGGGTCATTAGGCTGCCAGACGAGAGGTCCTGGGTTCGAGTCCCAGGACAGACAATATTTGCTAATATGTAATTTTTTAGCTTTTTGAATTTTGGACAATCAAACAAACAACCCAGTAGAGCCGGTTATATCAGCAAAACCAAAATAAGCACATAAGAGCTGAAACAAATAAGATAGCAAATAAGCTATAACTAAACAAGACGAAAAAGCAGATTGGAATCAAATAAGCAAACCGAGTTGAGACCAAATAAGCTGTAGTAATTAAGCAGAATACTTAAGTAGGCAACTAAACAATAAAGCAGTAAAGCAATCAAACTAAATAAGCAAATAACTAAATAAGCAACTAAAACGCAGATCTAAACAAGTATCCTAACAGTTAATCAAACTTCAAACAAAACTAATTTACGAAACTTAGTATCCTATAAAAATAAGCAGCTAAAAAAACAGATCCAGTATACTCTACTCGAAATCCAAACAGACAAAATGCAAAAGCAGGTTTAACAGAAACTATTACTACCAACATTTAGCAAATAAATAAACAAGCAGAATAAAAAAAAGCTTAAATAAAAACTTAAACAAAATCTAAAAAGAATAATTAAAAGAGAAGATTAGGAACCTTTTTGTCGAAACCTTTGCGACGAAGATTGGCGCTGAGCCATCTTATGAACCGGATCGAACAAACACCTTCTTCGAATCAAACTGAAAACATCAACAATAAGTCTCGAACAATCCTTCTTTATATATATATTTTTTTTTTATTTTTTTTTATTTTTTTTATTTTTTTTCTAATATCTCCAATGAACAAAGCCACAGTAACAGTAATATATAAAAAAAACAGATTATATAAAAAAAATAAACTTTGACAGGAATAAAAATTGGAATAAATTAATAAAACTTTAACTTTTCATTAATCAATAAAAAAATAAAATTGCTAAAAATAAAAATACAATAAACCTATTCTAATATTCAGAAAATTAAATCTAATTTTAACCCTACTCCTAATTAATTAAAAAAAACTGAAAATAAAGAAAAAGCTTTAAAAATTGACTCTCTTAAAACTGAGTATCCCCCACTATTTATAGATGAACTAGGAGCTTTGGGGTCTTCATTCTCTCTCCAAGGGTTTCACTCTCCATCGTTTGATCAAGCTTGAAAAGAAAGCCAAATCTTGAGCCGTTGGATCTTCTGTTTATTCTCTTTCTTCACACGGATTGCCACATCGGATGGATTGAGGACCACTTGAGGTGCTTGATCCGAAAATCATGGGGATTTAATTCCCTTTGATGTGAATTAAACATATAGGTAAAAAACCCCACAATTAATTGGTGTAATTTAGTGATAGTAAAAATAGGGTTTGTAGATATTGGGGGTAAATGGCTGTGAATATGGGGAGAAGAAAGGGTAGGTGTACTTTGTAAATATCGAATAATGGTAATGTGGGGTAAAAAAAACAAAAGCATTATATAAATGTGTGTTGGGGAAGTGGGGTAAACTGTTTTCGTTTGTGGTGTGTGGACAGGTCAAAGTTAAATCGTGTGGGGGGGAGTGTACATTTGTGGGGAAGTAATCAAGTGTAGGGAGGTGCACCATAGGAAAATGAAAAGTTATTACGTTTATTATATAAACGTGAATGTGAATTGGGGGGGTCGGTTGAGTGGTTTAAAATGTGTGAAGTGAAGTATGTGTGTAGGGGGTGAGTTAGAGTGTGGGAGGGTACAGGGTAAGGGTCGGTTGGGGGGGAAAGTTATAACGTGAGAGGGAGACACGTGGGGGAGAGTAGGATGTTGAATTATTTATGTGAGGTTGACCGAATATGTTGACCAGCAAGTTTAAACTCAACCGTCCCATTCATTTAGCAACATTTTCCATTCGTTTGCAATAGAAATGGGCTTGGCCCAATTTAAGAAGTTCCATCCGTCTCTTTGTTTGTGGGCTTAGTGGGCATTCTATACATCCCTGGTTTAATCACATTATTGTGCTTAACGCTTGGTGCTACATGATTCCTTATGGGTTGAGCTTGTGGTAACCTTTCCTTTCCATCCATCTTGGGGGCAAACACAGGTTTTGCAAACGAGGAATTAGATAAAGCAGATGGTTTTCCCAAGATAGAGGATCTATTCTCTTTAGAGGCATTGGGTTGTCTAACCACATTTTTCTTAATGCTGGGTTCCACAATTTTCCCACCCATTTTAGCAATGAGTTTCTGCAACTCAGCTATCGCTCTGTCCCTGTCTTGTAATTGAGCTTTCAACCCTTTAATTTCCAAATTCTGTTCATTCATTTCTCGAAATGTTTGGGAAAGTTTTTCTTGCAATTTATTATCATGTGGAAAACGACCAACATCTTTTTGCAAAGCAAGTTCAAGTGAATGACAATGTTTTTGAAGGAAATCAGTTTTGTGTTGAAGTAACTCAAAAGCCTTTTTGTCAACATTTTCTTTACGTTTCGAAAGCTCAAGTTCAAGACGTTCACATTCTTTGATCTTATCAAGATATTGGCATGCAACTTCAGAATATTCATCAATATCAGCACAAGATGTAAAATAAGCATACATAACATCTTTAGAAACGCATTCTTGCAAGAGTAAATCATATTCATCTGAGAAATCAGACTTCTCCATTTGAAGATCATCAATGTGTTTCTCAATAGATTCAACATATTTTAAATCATCAAACATTTCAGTCCGAATGAACTCCTCAAGTTGAAGAACAGTTTCTTTAATCAAAGCCGTGTTTGGAATTAAGAGTTCTTTCACAAGCAAGGTAATATCTTGAGGAATCGGACGTGTCCACTCAGCATTTTCACGTTTGGCCCAGTCTCTTTCAACAATAGATTTAACATTATCTATGTGGTGTTTAAGAATACCTAATGTTTTCCTACTCTTGCTTTTAGATTCATCTAGAGGGAGGTAGTTGATGTATTTGTAAACATTAGATTTCTTAGGGGCAAATGCTTTCTTCCATTGAATTCTCTTTTGTTTGCATTCTAAGAACACTTCCTCACGAGTTTTCTGAGTTTGTTTGTTGAACAGGCCATAGAGACTATTCTCATAAGCATAGTTATAAGGTTTCACAAACTCCTTATTAACAAGTGGTTGACTATCGGCATCCCAAAGGGCAGTCTCTTCACTATTGGCACTAACAGGCATGCAATCAAGATCTGTCCTTTCAGTCTCATCAAGATAAAGATGCGGGTTCGCAGCTTGAGCTTTGGCAAGGTACTCAGGACTTGCAAAGCTAGCTTGACCCTTAAACATCGATGGAGGTGCTAGCATTCTTACGGATTGAATAGAATCATGCGTTTTATAAACAACGTTCTTCAAAAAGTCGACTTGAGCTTCTAGTTTTGTAACTTTTTCGGTTTCTTTATCATATCTACTTTTGAAGTCTTGTTTTAACGCATCTACCTCTTGTTTCTTATCCTCTAGAATTTTAGCAGAATCGGTAGTGGTCATAGAGAGCTTTTGTTCAAGTTCATTAACTTTGGTATTGGCAAGGTACGTTTTTTGACGTTCATCCATTAAGAAAACATTATATTGACGCTTCTCTTTAGCTAATAACTCAAGAGTTGTATTATATTTGTTTTCAAAATCGTCCTTTTGACTTTTTAACGCACTTCCCTTGTACCCCTCAAGCTCTTTGGTTTTCTGAAGGAGCTCATCTCTATAGGTTTCAGTCATCTCAGTAGATTTGATAAGAGCAGCTTTGCATTCTTCAAAGCTTTGAGTGAGCGTAGCGTTTGCCTTCTTTAATTGCTTTTGACTCTTTTTATTTTCAGTGACATCTTTTTGTAAAGTAGCAATTAAATTAGCAAGCGCAATACGTTCCTCTTCATCATATTCATTTGCATGTTGATCATCCTCAGACTCATTATTGCACATGTCTGATGAATCGGGTGTGGTATTGCTATCAACCGTTTCCATCATACACGTGTCATTAGTGGCATTGGGTAGATCACTATGCTCAGGAATATCACCAAACACATTATATTCATCAGTAGTGTGTACCTTATCGATTGGCTCAGTGTCAAAGATAGGACCATTGTCATCTTCAGTGACTTTGAGAACTTCTTCAACCTTTGCCATGTACGAGTAATGTGCATCAAGCTCTTGATCAGAATCTTCATCATCAGTATCATCAAGCATGGCTCCTTCCTCAGCTGACAATTTAACCCCTGCTTCCATTTTCTTGCATAGCAGCATCTTTTCCTTGTGATAGCTGGAGTCTCTAACCCTTTTCGGCTTCCTGCATTCCTTTGCCATATGCCCATAACCTTGGCAATTAAAACATTGAATCCCACTCTGCTGAACCACTTGACTTCCAACCGTTTCCCTATTCCCAGTAGCAGCAGCAATCCTCTGAGCATCATACTTGGCAGTTTGTCGATCATATCTTGCAGAACCCTCAACATGCGTTGGATTATGTCGATCATACCTAGAAGGACTTTCACCACGTCGACGTGTGTCATACCTTGGAGGACTCTCAACATATCGGTTCTTTGTGTTAGATGATGTGCGAAGATTGTTGTTGGTGGGTTTGTAGATTTTCTTGTAAGTCTTCATTATGTAAGCAATTTGTTGTTTCATCTCTCGGTTCTTTTGAGCTTGGTCTTCATCACTATCTTCTTCAGATGAGGACTCAGATGGTGGTGATCGTGCTCTTGGCGCTTTACCTCGAGATTTTGTGGAAGATGAAGACTTAGATGATGTGGAATATCGTGGTGAAGATGATGTATTGGAGTATGGCTTAGGAGCACGAGAGTGAGGATCTTGAACATGTTGAGTGGTAGTCACTAAAGCAAGTGGATTAGCCGTCTTGGCAACACGTTCAGCTCGAATTTCATTTGCTTCATTCTGAAATTGCTTCAAGATGTCAAAGAGTCGATGATATGAGACCTCGTCTAACTTTTCTTGTTGTTTCACCAAAGTGACAAACCGTGTCCACTCAGGTTGAAGTTGTTGAAGAAATTGGACATTGACTTGCATGGTGGATACTTGCAGGTTATTTCTTGTCATGTCATTCATCATTTTATAAAACCTGGAGTAGTATGAATCAATTGATTCTCCATCCCTTGAAGTAAACTTGCCAAAATTCCAAAACAAGTTTGTTTTGACATCTTGTTTGTTGAGTGATTCTCCTTGTTGCAAGCGTTCAATAGCAGTCCACATTTCATGTGCTGTCGGGCATGCATCAACCGTGGAGTAAATATCATCTCCAATCCCACTTAAAACCATATAAATGGCTTCTTTCTCCGCATCATGCCAAGCACAATTTTCAGGTGTGAGATCAGCTCTTGTCTCATCACGTTCACTTGCAGGTATTGGATCAGTAGTATCTGTGGCTGCTCTTGGAGGAATTGAGATCTTCTTAAATATATATGGTCCATGAGTAATACATTTCCTCAAGGCATCACCATTAGGTCTTGTATCAAGATATCGTATGAAACGTGATTGCCATTGAGCATACCGACCAGATACAAGCATTGGTGGTCTCTCTTTGTTACCTGCCACCATTATGTTGTTGTTCGTTACACGATATTCGGCAGTAGAATCCATCTCAATATTCTCTGAAATGATGAAGTGAATATGGATCTTAAGTAGATTTGTTGTGATTGTTGTTGTGGTTTAAATTCCGAAAATTGCAATTTTTCTCCAGGCCGACAATAAATTCTCCAGTCCGACAAAAACGGTAGTCCAAAAATTTTGTAATCGCCAAAATTTGAAATCGAGCTAGAATTGTCCTAAAACTAGTATGGAAAAAATTTGAATTTACTTGACGAAAAAAATTTTAACGATATTCTGAAACTAGTCTAGATGGTGGCTAAGTCTAAAAATTACTCAAACAAAATTTAGCGAAAACATGTCATCGGAATATCCATCGGAATGTGCCATCGGAATACCCATCGGAATGTTTCTTAGATCGGAATGTCCTTTAGATCGCAATGTGCACCTATCGAAATCCTTCAGATCGGAATGTTCAGATCGCAAAGTGTACCTATCGAAATCCCAGATCGGAATATTCAGATCGCAATGGGTACCTATCGGAATGTTCAGATCGCAATGGGTACCTATCGCAATGAGGCTGTCGCAATGTGGGCAGAGTAACGTTTCAAGATTGCCTTAAATCCGTCGCAATCCAGATCGCAATAACGATCGGAATGTTCAGATCGGAATAAGGGTCTATCGCAATACTGATCGCAAAGTAAAACCCTAGGGTTATTGCGATCGAAATCGTACTCTCCTTTCCGAAATTCTAGCTGTCGCAATAAGGGACTTTTTTCCAACTTTTTAGGCAACAGTTTTTGGCAACTTTTAGGCAACAAATTAGCAACTTTTAGGCAACAAATTAGCAACTTTTAGGCAACAAATTTGTGATTTTTACCAAACCAAAACAACCAAATCTCTACAACAAGTATATAGATGATTTGTAGCAAGATAAAGAACACGAAAACCACAAAAAAATTTGAATTCGAGTTGATTTATGGAAGAAATCACACGAATCAAATATAAGAAGAACAACCAATAACAAATCTACCCCGTGGCGATTGATACCAAATGTTGTCCCTAATATATGATTGTTATACTACACGAATTAAAGAAAGAAAGGAAGATATGAGAAGAATTCTAGAGAGAGAAAGTAGTGAGAGAAAGTAGAGAGAAAATGGTTGGTGAAACTTATGGAATATTAGATTAGAGAAAATGAAATGACCAACCAACCTCTCCTTACATGCAAGGAGAGGTTTATATAGCCTTGCTTACATGTAGCTTAATGGGCTATATGATCATGGGCCGGGCTTTCCTTTTGGGCTTTGGTTACTTATTAATGAACCTTAGCTTAAAGTTAAGCCCGTAATTACACGACTAATATACTACCTATTACAACGTTCTAATAAATAATACAATAGAAACCTATGACCGAACATTCTTGTTTGACTCAATATTTTGAGGCTAACAGCTTATACTTATCAACAACCATCATACTTGCAGCAGCCACCACCACATACCTATTAGCAACCACAACAACCATCTTATCAACCACTAATGATGCCACATCAACCATCTTTTCCACAACAACCACCACATCAGACATCACCATCACAAGCCAACACTTCTCCAATGGGCTATACTCCTCAGCAAGGATATTTTCCAATTGAAGCACAACCAGCACAAGCCTTCTACTCCAATGAACTTCCACCAATCCAAGCACCGGTCTTCACTCCAAATGATACGCCACTTGATGTTCTAAACCATCTCACTGCCTACTTGTCAAAACTTGTTGCAACTAGAGGATTTCTACCAACAAACAATCAGCTCCGCACCTCTTCCAATACTCGACAACAAGCCAATGTTCAAGATGGTCAAGTGACGGTGCAACTTATTCAGGAAAGGCAAACTTCATATGGACCTCCTACAAGGAATGTGAATGCTCAAGCTGTGAATTCTCAAGCTAATGGGAATGGAATCCCTATTGGTCCTTAAAAGGTTGTGACTTGCTACAATTGCCGAGGATAAGGTCATATGGCTAGGGAATGCACTCAGCCAAAAAGAAGAAGGGATGCAACATGGTTTCGTGAGAAGATGTATTTGGTTGATGCTCAGTCTAAGGGAAATATTTTTGATTCAAAAGAGTTAGCATTTCTTGCAGACCCAGGGGCAATAGATAATGAAGGCATTGCAGTCGTTTCTACTTCTAATGCAACATATCAAGCGGACGATCTTGATGCATATGATTCGGATTGTGATGACATTCACTCAGCCTCAGCTTCTCTCGTTGTTAATCTTTCTTACTACGGTTTTGATGTCATCAGTGAGGTACCCACAAAACCAATCTTGGTAATGATGATAACCCACATCAAGTTGGGCATGAAAATGACAACCTCGAACAGCATTCGGGAACTAGTAACTCAAATGATGTGGTACCCAATCCTACACATTCGAGTGAACCTCAACCAAATGCTACGACGGGTATGGAATCTTATGCTCAACATGATTTGGTCATGGTGCCTAAACATATTATTGATCAAATGCATATGGCTCTCAAACAATCCGTAGATACGAATTCCACCCTAACAGCTGAGCTTGCGTTGCATAAAGAAAAGGTCAAAGCTTTTGAAATGGTCCCTCAAGCAGAGAAAATAACATGTTCTGAATTTGACCAATTTCGTTTTGAAAAGATTGAACACTTGAAAAAAATAGAATCATTAAAAGCTAATCTTTCCAATGAATTAAAAGCAAAAGAGTCGGTTGTCAATGATTTTCAGAAACTTAAAATGGATTTCGAAACTCTCGAGTCTAAAAATTTTGAATCGGAAATTAATGCTACCAAACTTCTTAAATTCAAAGAACAAAAGCTTTTAAAACAATACGCTTCTACAGAAAAGGTTCATCTTTTAACTAAATCGTTTAAAGAACTCGAACTTAAGCGTCTTCAAGATTTACCACCTAATCCCGGTTATGCAAAACAAGCTCAGGAATATATTCCTTGTCTTTATGATGTGACCCTTATTGGCAAATCGAAAGAAGCACCTTATGTTCCTAGTACTGAGGAGACACGATCACTTGCGGAAGAAATTCATTCTAAAATGCTTTCAAAATTCCATAAGATTGATTATGATCAACTTAATAAAGATCAATTTTCTAAAAAGACCCGCATTCGCTTACAAAAGGAATTAGCTCAACTATCAGCTTTTGTGCCCCAAAGTTTGTCAACGGAAAACCTTCCTAGTACGTCTCCTACACTTGTCAAAACGGATTTAACTAAGTTAATTCCACCGGTAAGTAAGGTGTCAGTTAGCTTAAATGCGGTGCACCAACACTTAGCCGATTTTGACAAGGTCATTGTGGAACGTACGACGGCTTCGGCCATAACGGAAGGTGAATGGAATTTCGAGCACAAGAGCTGCATTTCGAGACGAAATTGTTTCATTTGTAAACAATGTTAAAGCTTGTCTTAGTACTATTGATCAAGATTTGCTTTTGGAAATAGAAGAAGTTAGACGTGTTTTCAATGAAATGGATGATGCTTATGAAAACAGTTTACTTGAAATAGAACGGGTTTCACGCCAAAATGATCAGCTTCTGAAGCAAGTGATGTTTCATGATATAGTTTCCGTCTGTGTGAATAAAAGTGTTGATAACGATTCTATTGTGCATAATGTTGAATATGTGAATAATGTGGTAGATAGTACTTGTCACAAATCTGACGCTGAATTTTTAAAGCTTCAAGATTCTTATTCTTCGCTTTTAAAAAGTTTTGATGAAATTCAAAAACATTGAATTTCGCTTGAATGTAAACAACAATTTATTCAAGAGAATTTTGAAACGTCTTTCGAAGGTGTTAATATAAAAGATGCAAATTTTCAAAATAATTTTAGATTGAATTTACAATCAAAACAGCGTCAGCCAAGTGACAAGGTTGCTAAATCATTGCCGATCGACATAGAGAAGTCTAAGGAGCATAATTGTGTGAACGTACTTGAGGCCGATGAGAAGTTTGAACTTGATCTAGATAATCAAGTTTCCAAGATGTTGTCCAAATTTGATAACTTAAAACAGAAAAATACACAACTCTTTGATTCAGTAAAGCCCGCATGTTCTAATACCACTGATAGGCGTGTAAACACCCATCCTTTTACCACTAAATTCTGGCTAAAACAAGACCAAAACGCGTATTTAATATCATTTGTTTGGAATTATGCGTGGTTTTTGTGTTTATTGTGTTTTCAGAGCCAACCAGATGAATATTGGAGAAAACATGGGATTGCACGGGATTTATCGAAGAAAAAGACTCAAGATGAAGTCTATTGTCCAAGAGATGCAAAAGATTTGAAGTCACTGGGCCTATTCGAAGATTTATCGAAGAAAAGGACCAAAGATGGAAGATTTACATAAGTCGAAGAAACTCAAGTCTATTAAACGAAGAAATTAAAAGACGAGTTGAATTTAATCGACGAAAAATCCCGAATCAGAATCGAGAACGACAACTTTTCGGAAAAGACGAGAAGACAAGAAGAACGGAAGAAAGCCCACTCACCAACCAAAGGGAACACCTATATAAAGGGTTCCCTTCACACTTTTCATTCAGTTTTTAGTTTTTCTTTTCCCCTCTTTTCTCTCTTTTCTGTTCGTAGTCATCACCAACACCACTAGGGTGTTTGGTGATTTTGATTTTTATTGTTCCAAAAATCTTGTAGCTTAATCTTTGTTTTGTGATTGTTAAAACCTTAATCATTCAATATATCAATCTTTCCATTTCATCTTGTTCATCTTCATCTATTTGGTTAAAAGTTAAAGTTTATTTTGTTAAATTTGATCTTCAAAAGTTGTTGGGTTTTATGTTTTTATTGATGGGATTTGTTGTTATTGGTTAGTATATCATTTGTGTTTAGTTTTATTTAAGTTTTGGTTGAAAACTTGGTGAATTTTTGGCTTAAAATCGATTTCCCCTGTTCTTCGGTAATATTACTGTTCTTGAGTTTCCCAGGTTCCGGATGAACCAAAAGTTCCGGATGAACAAAAAGTTCCGGATGAACTAAAAGTTCCGGATGAACCAAAAGTTCCGGATGAATAGAAAGTTCCGAATGAATGTAGTTTTCAAAAGTTCCGAATAAGTTTTATGTTAAAAAGTTCTGAATCAGTCTTTAAGTTCCGAATCAGTTTTATCTTCAAAAGTTCCGAACCAAGTTCCGAGTGAACTTCCGGATAAACTTCCGGATCAACTTCCGAGTCAATCTTCCGGATAAACTTCCGGACGAAAGTTCTGAGTGAACTTCCGGACGAAAGTTCCGAGTGAATGATTTTTCAAAGTTCCGAATGAATGATTTTTAAAAGTTCCGAATCAGTTTTCCTTAAAAGTTCCGGATCAACTTCCGAGTCAATACTTCCGAACCAACTTCCGAGTGAACTTCCGAATCAAGGTCAACTTCCGAATCAATTTTCTTTTGAGCATTTTTAAGTCTTACTTTTTGTTTCTTCTCACTTACTGTTTCTGTTTCTTCATTTTATATTTATATTTTAATTTTAATTCTAGTTTTATTAATTGTCATTAAATTAATTGTTTTCGATTTAAGTTTTCATGTTAATGTATTTAAACCTTTTAGTAGATTAGAAAACCAACCCCTCTTCTTAGTAACCAAGAACAATCATTCCACTTAGAACCAAGATCAATTCGAGAGGATATCGAGAGAATATAGAACCCAATCCAAAACCATAGTATCAAATGGCACCGATGCCGGCTCTTCTCGTTAAGGTCAACAGTTTTTTGTGAGAACTTGGATTCTGGGATCCGTTCCCCGTGAACGTTACTTTTTCATAAAATTTTCAAAAATCCTAAAAAATATAAAATTTTCAAAAATCCTAAAAATTAAAAAACATAAAAACCAAAAATATTTTTGCTTTGTTTTTGCCTTGTTAGTTCTTTTGCAGGTGTATGTGCACTCGATCAACGTCTTATCAAGAGCCCGAGCCTCTCGAAGATTTAGACATGGCCGGTGTACAAAACAACAACAACATACCACCTCAAAACAATAACAATAACAATAACAACCCACCTTTCAACAACAATAATAACAATAACAATGAGCCTCTACCGGATAATCGCCCGATGATTGAACTGCTGCAAGCCCATGTAGATGGCAACACTGATCCAATTGTTATACCCGCGATTGCAGCCAACAACTTTGAGCTCAAATCCGGCTTTATCCAGATGCTCTCTGCTCAACCATTCTTGGGGCGCACCATTGATGATCCACATGACCACATCAATAGATTCCTACAACTCACGAATACGGTCAAATTCAATGGTGTTCCACAAGAGGTAATCCGTTTACAACTTTTTCCCTTTTCTTTAGAGGGACAAGCCTGGCATTGGCTTGCTAAGGAACCACCACAGGGTATTCTTTCATGGACGGATTTGGAGACCAAGTTTATCAATTACTTTTTCCCACCCTCTCGTATTACCGCTTTGCGGAATGACATTATCAATTTTGAACAAAAGTACGATGAGTCGTTTAGTGAATCTTGGGATCATTTTAAAGATCTTTTAAGAAAATGCCCACAACATGGTTTTACCAAAGTGCACCAAATTAACACTTTTTACAATGGTTTAAGCATGAATGACCAAGATTCACTAAACAGTGCCTCGGGGGTAATCTTTTGGCTAAGACTTCCAATGCTGCTTGGGATATCATTGAGAATAAGTCTCGTGTGCAAACCAAGAGTGTTCGGACCAATGTCGCTAGTGCTAGTACTAGTGACAGCGATAAGCGACTTGACAAAATCACTACGCTTCTTGAATCGCTTGCTACCCAAACCGCCAGCAACACCAACAGCATCAACGCTAGAAACGCTAAAGACGCTCAAGTCAATGCTGTTAGCCAACCATGCGAGATATGCGGGGGTCCTCACTCTTACACCACTTGTACTGCCACCCAAGACTACCCTTCTGAAAATGTGAATGCAGCTTATGGCACCTATCCTCAACCTTCTTATCAAGCTAGACCTCAAGGTGACCGTAATTTGCTTAGCTACCGCTCCAACAACTACCTCTCACCACCCGGTTTTCCTCCAAACAACCCAAACCAACAACAAAACCTCAATCGCCCTCCTCAACAACAACAACCTCGTACACCATACATACCACCTCACAAACAACCACAACCACCTCAACAAAACAACCGAGTTTACCAGCAACCTGCTTATCAACCACCCGCATACAATGCTCCTCCCAACCAACCCACCGCTTTACACCAAGAAGTGGAAACCTACATGAGGACTAACGATGTGATCGTGGGAAACCTTCAGCGTGAAGTGCTCAACTTGAAAGCATACCTGGTCAAACAAGGGAACGATCTGAGAGCTGACATGAGAAACACTTTGGATAGTCAAACGAATGACTTAAAGAACATGATGGCTAGTTTTTTCCAAGGTAATCAACCCTCTTCTTCGGGTACTCTTCCGAGTAACACCGTTGCGAATCCAAGAGGGGAGATGAAAGCAATCACTACTCACAGTGGCAAAGGTACCAAGGAACCCGAGCTTCCTATACCTCCACAAGTGATTGTGACTAAGGAGAATGAGTCACATGCTCCTATTCCTCATCCTTCTCCATCCCCAATTTCTCCACATCTTACTTCTACCCCTCCTCCACCCAAGGATGTGAGTGATCCTACTATCCCAAAACCTTCCTCTTCTTCCGATATACCTTATCCATCTAGGTGGAGGAAAGAGAAGCTCAAAAGCAAGGACGATATTCAGGTTTCAAACTTTCTTAAAATGTTCAAACAATTGAATTTCAACATCTCCTTCGCTGAGGCTCTCGCTCACATGCCTAAGTACGCAAAAATGTTTAAAGATCTTCTGAGTGACAAGGAAAAGCTTCTCGATATTGCCAACACCCACCTTAATGAGAATTGCTCTGTAGTGCTCTTAAGGAAATTGCCAACCAAGCTTGCTGATCCGGGTCGTTTCTTAATCCCTTGCAATTTCCCGGGAGTAGAGAATTGCATGTCCCTAGCCGATCTAGGTGCCAGTATTAATCTAATGCCTCTAAGCGTTTGGAAGCAATTATCTCTCCCTGAGCTAGTCCCCACCAAAATGACTTTGGAATTAGCTAACCGTACGGTTGCTTATCCAGTGGGGATAGCCGAAGACGTCTTTTTAGGAGTCGACAAATTCACTTTTCCTGCCGATTTCGTCGTTGTCGACTACGAGATGGACCCTCGTGTGCCCTTGATCGTGGGACGTCCATTCCTGAGGACCGGTCGCACTCTCATCGATGTTGAAGCCGGTGAGCTTATCATGAGAGTGGGTGACGATAAAATCATCTTCAACATGGGAAAATTGTCTAAACAACCTTATTCATACGAGAGTGTTAATTGTATTGACGTTCTGGATGAGGCTTGTGAAGAACACTTTAATGATGCTTGTAAAAATATTCCTACCTCTCTTCCCAATGTTGAAACCGATTCCTCTATTGATTCCTCACTGTCTCTATTTGGAGATAATGATTTGTTTTGGAAAGCCTTGAAGCCACCATGGGAGATGTGAACTTAGCTAATGATGATTCTCCCACCGATGGGGATGAAGACATGCATTTCTTTGAAAACCTTCTCAACGAAGACAATATTTCTCCACCATCTTCCACGGTTATTGCTATCGATACTCCGACTTTGAAAACGCCTCCCATAAAAAATCCTCCGGATATAGAACTGAAGGAGTTGCCGCCCCATCTCGAGTACGTGTTCCTGGAAGATAAGAAGAAGTCGCCCGTCATCATCGCAAAGGACCTAAAGGAAGAAGAAAAAGCCCGACTTATCGCCGTGTTGAAGAAGCATAAAAGAGATATCGCTTGGAAAATCTCCGACATTCGTGGAATAGATCCTCACTTCTGCACACACAAAATTCTCATGGAGGACGACTTTAAGCCCACAATTCAAAGCCAACGAAGGGTGAATCCAAAATCCATGAAGTCATCAAACAGAGGTTATCAAACTTCTTGATGCGGGTATGATTTACCCTATTTCGGATTCACCATGGGTTAGTCCAGTCCATTGTGTGCCCAAGAAGGGCGGAATAACCGTTGTTCCCAATGAACACAACGAGTTGATTTCCACTCGTCTCGTTACTGGGTGGAGAGTTTGTATAGACTACCGCAAACTCAATTATGCCACGAGAAAGGATCATTTCCCTCTACCTTTTATGGACCAAATGCTTGAACGTTTAGCGGGTAATGAATATTACTGCTTTCTTGATGGTTTCTCGGGTTATTTCCAAATACCCATCGATCCCCAAGATCAAGAGAAGACAACATTCACTTATCCCTATGGCACATTTGCTTACAAAAGAATGCCTTTTGGCTTATGCAATGCCCCCGGGACTTTCCAAAGGTGCATGTTAGCTATCTTCCATGACATGGTTGAACAAACCATGGAAGTCTTCATGGATGATTTCTCGGTCTTCGGGGATTCCTTCTCTTCTTGCCTTGCCAATTTGGAACGAATGCTGAAGCGGTGCGAAGACACTCGCCTTGTTCTGAATTGGGAAAAATGCCATTTCATGGTAAAAGAGGGCATCGTGCTAGGACACAAGATTTCCAAAGCCGGTCTTGAAGTAGACCATGCTAAAGTCGATGTTATCGCTAAGTTGCCTCCACCTTCAACCGTGAAGGGTGTGAGAAGTTTTTTGGGTCATGCGGGCTTCTACCGTCGATTCATCAAAGATTTTTCTCAAATCGCTCGCCCGATGACCCACCTCTTGGAAAAAGATACTCCTTTTATCTTCTCCAAAGAGTGTCTTGAAGCCTTCAACTCGCTTAAGGATAAGCTAACTAAGGCACCCGTCTTGGTTACCCCCAATTGGGAGCTGCCTTTCGAGTTAATGTGCGATGCTAGCGACTTTGCTATTGGTGCGGTTTTGGGCCAAAGAGTGAATAAACACTTCCAACCAATCCACTATGCTAGCAAGACAATGACGGGGGCTCAATTGCATTACACGACAAACAAAAAAGAGCTTTTAGCTGTTGTCTATGCTTTTGAAAAGTTCTGCCCCTATCTTGTCCTTTCCACCACAATCGTTTATACCGATCATTCCGCGCTGAAGTACTTGTTAACTAAGCAAGATTCCAAACCAAGACTTCTTCGCTGGGTTTTGCTACTCCAAGAATTTAAAATCGAAATTCACGATAAAAAAGGAGCAGAAAACCTAGCCGCGGATCATCTCAGTAGACTTTAGGATCCTTACCAAGGGGATCATCCGAACAAAGAAATCAATGATTCTTTTCCCTTGGAGACCTTAATGTCTATCAATTCGAATTCTAATGAAACCCCGTGGTTTGCGGACATTGCAAACTACTTGGCGGGTGGAATTCTTGTTGACGGGTTAACATCCCAGCAAAAGAAAAAGTTTTTCAAAGACATTAAGACTTACTTTTGGGATGACCCGTATCTATTCAAACAATGTGCCGACTTGATTATTCGCTGATGTGTTGATGGACCGGCAGCTTTGGAAATCCTTGATGCTTGCCACAAAGGACCCACCGGTGGTCACTTTGGTCCCAACTACACCGCCAAAAAAGTGTTTGACTCGGGATTTTATTGGCCCACCATATATTGTGACGCTCACAATATGGTTAAACGTTGTGATGCTTGCCAAAAAAAAGGCAAGATCACACATAAAGACGAGATGCCTCAAAATTTCATTCAGGAATGTGAAATCTTTGATGTTTGGGGTATCGACTTTATGGGGCCATTCCCTTCCTCTAAAGGAAACAAATACATCCTTGTAGCTGTTGACTACGTTTCAAAGTGGGTTGAAGCCAAAGCTCTACCCACTAATGACGCAAGGGTGGTTTGTAACTTTTTGAAATCTCTATTCGCTAGATTCGGTGTGCCTCGTGCCATTATTAGTGATCGTGGGACTCATTTTTGCAATGACCAATTCGCAAGAGTCATGGCTATGTATGGTGTAAATCATCGTCTTTCCATCGCCTACCACCCACAAACTAATGGCCAGGCTGAAATATCCAACCGAGGATTAAAGCGAATTCTGGAAAGAACCGTGGGAGAGCATCGTGCCTCATGGGCTGATAAACTTGATGATGCTTTGTGGGCTTTTCGTACCGCATACAAGACTCCGATTGGTTGTACACCATATCGTCTCGTGTACGGGAAAGCATGCCACCTCCCCATTGAGTTGGAGCACAAGGCTTACTGGGCCTTAAAGTGGGCTAATTTTGATATCAACAAAGCCGGTGACCTACGCAAGATCCAACTCAATGAGCTGAATGAACTCCGTAATGAGGCTTATGAAAATTCTTTGATCTATAAGGAAAAGACTAAGCTCATTCACGACTCTAAGATTAAGAACCGAGAGTTCCAAGTTGGAGACAAAGTTTTACTCTTTAACTCTCAGTTGAAAATCTTTTCGGGCAAACTGAAATCTCGTTGGTCCGGCCCATTCACCATTGCCCAAATTTTTCCTTATGGTACTCTCGAGCTCGCTCAACCTAATGGACCTAAATTCAAGGTGAATGGCCAACGAGTAAAGTTGTACTTTTGTGAGGACATCTCTCAGGAGATGATTCCATCCCTCACCACGTTCCCCATGAACTAATTTTGGGTCGAGTCAGGCTCGTGACTCGGTTATCAAAAATAAGCGCTCCTCGGGAGGCAGCCCGAGTTTCTATCCTGTTCTGTTTTAACCTCCTAAGTGTAGGGGGACTTCTATACGTGTTTGTCTTTGTGTGGTGATGTGATTACAGGGATAAGTGCACTCTTGGAATCTCTGAAGAACCGTCCTCCCGTGTTATCCGAAATCCGGTTCTATCTCTCAACTATCGTGATTCAATTTTCTTCATAATCACATTTGAAATTGATCACTTTAGTCGTCTCTTCCTTAAACTTAAGTTAACCAACGTGCACAATGTCATAAGTGTAGGGGAGACTTTTTCCACATGCTTAAACATTGAGGACAATGTTTATCTTAAGTGTAGGGGGGAATTCTATCGAGGTTTTAAGTGGACTTTTCCATGAAAATGCCTTCATTTAACCGGAAAATCATATTTTTCAACATTTTTCAAATTTTTTATTAACTTTGGCCATTTTGTCGTAATTTTTAAATTTTTATCGTTGCTTTCATATGTATATATCCCGCAATAAAGTCAAAAATATTAATAAAGTGGTGTAGCTAGTTTAGAAATCTTTGACATATTAGGCCCGTTGCGATTATTTTGACTCAACCCGAATAGACTTATCCAAGTTTATTCTAGCTAGTATCCTTAACCATGTAGACCTTAATTGGTTTATTAGGCTAAGTATCCACGAATCTCATTACTTGAGATTTTAAATTGTGGAGGGCGAGAAATGATAGAGTCAATTATAAGTCGGTATTCTTGCACAAGCTCACTTGGTGTAATTATTTGCCTATTCTCCCATCACTTGCTAATAATTTATCTACAATAAGTAAGGTCGTGCGATTTGAAAATTTACTTAGCTTCTAGCCCAAGATCGTTTAAAAGTTGCTCGGTAATGATAAGAGTTCATAGCCAAGGCATAACTTATGAAGCGGGGCGCGAAGATTAGCGAGTTCGAAAAGGCCCTAACAAGGCATGAGGATTCCATTTTATTGCTAAAGATCCAAGGTGATGTGAAAAGCATTATTCCTAAAGTCAATATGAAGGATCAAGACTCACGACGAAAAGCAATCAACTCCCATAAAGATGATGGATAAGTCTATCCGAAAAGACCCTAACAAGGTATGAGGATAAATAGATCCAAGTCCGAAAAGGAGGCGGATCGTTGTATCTCAAAATCCCAAATAGAGATTGAAGAAATAATCATGAAGTCGTGGTCAACAAAATTGGAGTACCCCTCAAAAGTCTCCAAGTGAAGAAACTCTATGAACGATGAGAAGACCATTATCTCAAGCACGTCTCTCAAGATATGAAGTATGAAGTACATGCCAAATATCGGCCCGAGAAAGGTCTCAAATCGTGAACCGAGTTATGCCAAGATATGAACTTTTTGATATCCTGAGAAGCAGTTTTAAGAGATTTTTTCCTTTAGCTAACTATTGATCAAATCATCCTACTTTGCTTTCAGCCTAAATAAACTATCGAAATAAATCCAAAAAATGCATCTTCATGATCATTCTAAGACAAAAATAAAATATAAGAGATACACCTAGGAATAAGGGAGTTTAAGCATATAATTAAACCATGTGTGTAAGTGTTTGATTTACTAACTTATAATAACAATGATCTCGTTTTTAAGCTTAGTTTGGGGAACGTGAAACTTGAGGATGATTAATCTTCGCAGCACCGAAGCCCTAATGTAAGTCCTTGATCTCTTTGCAAGTTATTTCCATATAGCTATTTTCAAGTGAAAATGGTTTTCTATCCTTTTGTTTCCTTTAAAGACATTAATTTCTCTTAGTACTTTAATTTTTGTTTAGTAGTATTTTAATTAGGCCAAGGTTGATTGATTATGAGAAAAATGTAAAATTGATTTATCACTATGCATTGCATGAGGGCATGGCAATGGTTAAGTGTAGGGGATTTGATAGGTGTGTAAACATCCATCCTTTTACCACTTAATTCTTGCTAAAACAAGACCAAAACGCGTATTTAATATCGTTTGTTTGGAATTATGCGTGGTTTTTATGTTTATTGTGTTTTCAGAGCCAACCGGATGAATATTGGAGAAAACATGGGATTGCACGGGATTTATCGAAGAAAAAGACTCAAGATGAAGTCTATTGTCCAAGAGATGCAAAAGATTTGAAGTCACTGGGCCTATTCGAAGATTTATCGAAGAAAAGGACCAAAGATGGAAGATTTACATAAGTCGAAGAAACTCAAGTCTATTAAACGAAGAAATTAAAAGACGATTTGAATTTAATCGACGACAAATCCCGAATCAGAATCGAGAACGTCAACTTTTCTGAAAAGACGAGAAGACAAGAAAAATGGGAGAAAGCCCACTCACCAACCAAAGGGAACACCTATATAAAGGGTTCCCTTTACACATTTCATTCAGTTTTTAGTTTTTCTTTTCCCCTCTTTTCTCTCTTTTCTGTTCGTAGTCATCACCAACACCACTAGGGTGTTTGGTGATTTTGATTTTTATTGTTCCAAAAATCTTGTAGTTTAATCTTTGTTTTGTTATTGTTAAAACCTTAATCATTCAATATATCAATCATTCCATTTTATCTTGTTCATCTTCATCTATTTGGTTAAAAGTTAAAGTTTATTTTGTTAAATTTGATCTTTAAAAGTTGTTGGGTTTTATGTTTTTATTGATGGGATTTGTTGTTATTGGTTAGTATATCATTTGTGTTTAGTTTTATTTAAGTTTTGGTTCAAAACTTGGTGAATTTTTGGCTTAAAATCGATTTCCCCTGTTCTTCGGTAATATTACTGTTCTTGAGTTTCCCCTGTTCTTCGGTAATATTACTGTTCTTGAGTTTCCCAGGTTCCGGATGAACTAAAAGTTCCGGATGAACCAAAAGTTCCGGATGAACAGAAAGTTCCGAATGAATGTAGTTTTCAAAAGTTCCGAATAAGTTTTATGTAAAAAGTTCTGAATCAGTCTTTAAGTTCCGAATCAGTTTTATCTTCAAAAGTTCCGAACCAAGTTCCGAGTGAACTTCCGGATAAACTTCCGGATCAACTTCCGAGTCAATCTTCCGGATAAACTTCCGGACGAAAGTTCCGAGTGAACTTCCGGACGAAAGTTCCGAGTGAATGATTTTTTAAAGTTCCGAATGAATGATTTTTAAAAGTTCCGAATCAATTTTCCTTAAAAGTTCCGGATCAACTTCCGAGTCAATACTTCCGAACCAACTTCCGAGTGAACTTCCGAATCAAGGTCAACTTCCGAATCAATTTTCTTTTGAGCATTTTTAAGTCTTACTTTCTGTTTCTTCTCACTTACTGTTTCTGTTTCTTCATTTTATATTTATATTTTAATTTTAATTCTAGTTTTATTAATTGTCATTAAATTAATTGTTTTCGATTTAAGTTTTCATGTTAATGTATTTAAACCTTTTAGTAGATTAGAAAACCAACCCCTCTTCTTAGTAACCAAGAACAATCATTCCACTTACAACCGAGATCAATTCGAGAGGATATCGAGAGAATATAGAACCCAATCCAAAACCATAGTATCAACCACTGCACAGAATCAATCATTGATTGAACAATTGATAAGTCGGTGGAAATATCTGATTTGAAGGAACAAATTTGTGATAAATCTGGCTTTGACTGAGTTAAAGGAAACACTTCGTACCCTAAAAGTTAAGAATGTTGTGGATAACGCAGCCACTGTCTCAGCATCGTCCTCTAGTGCAAACAAAAGGAACCTTATCGCCGTCACACCACTTAACAAGGGCCCTAGGACTAAACCATCTTAAACATTGGTCACTAAAGATAAGGAAAAATCAAAACCAGCTTCTAATATTCCCGTGTTGCCTTCTAAAGGAGTAATCACCACTACTAAGGCTCAAAGATCTAAGCTTAAAAGAAACAAGAAGAATGATAGGATCTTGCCCCCATCTAGTAGTCAAGAGAAGAACAAAGTAGAAGCCCACCCTAGGAATGTTATTTCTGTTTTGAATAAAAAGAATCTTGTAGCTAAACCTAAAGGCTCTATGGTTGTGCAGTGTTCTAAGCCTACTGTGAATTCTAATTTGAAATGTTGGAATTGCAATGAATGTATGTTTTCTAGTCGTCATGATTCTTGTCTTATTGACCATGTGAATGAGATGAATGCCCGGAAAAATGGATTAGAATGGAAACCAACTGGGAAAGTGTTAACCCAAGTTGGTTGGATGTGGCGCCCCACTGGTAGAACTTTCACTATAGTAGGAAATACGTGCCCTTTAACTAGGATCACTCCCACTAAAGCGAAGACAGTGTGCCCTTTAACTAGGAGTACCAAGGCTACCAAAACACAAGCGTGTCGTTTAACTAGGAACACCGACACTACTGTAGGAACAAAATGCCCTTTAAAAAGGTCTACCCCACTATAGTGCCCGCTAATAATCCAAAACCTCAGAAAGTTGGAACAACAAAACCTGTTAGTGATAAAATTCACATTAGAAAACGCAGGAAATCTAAGGGTCACACAAATGTTAGCAATTCTGATAATTTCATATCTGTATCTGCTAACACTCCAGAACCAATAGTTTCCAATGCATTGTCTACTGTTGTTGTTGAAAACAGGTGGTCCAAATTGTTCTCTGGTATTTGGACTCTGGTTGCTCTAAACATATGACCGTAGATCGCTCTCAGCTCAGAAATTTCGTCAGCAAGTTTCTTGGTACAGTTCGATTTGGAAATGATCATATTGCAAAGATAATGGGTTACGGTGAATATCATATTGGGAATGTTATAATTTCAAGAGTGTATTACGTGGATGGTCTCGGTCACAACTTATTTTCTGTAGGACAATTTTGTGATGCAAACCTAGAAGTTTCTTTTCGAGAGCATACCTGCTTCATTCGTAATTTGGAAGGGGTTGATTTATTGAAAGGTACTTGAGGGAATAATGATAGGTGTGTAAACACTCATCTTTTCTACCACTTAATTACAATAATAACCGGACCAAAACGTGTATTTTATGCCTTTTATGTCGGAATTATGCGTGGTTTGGTTTTTGTTGTGATTTAGGATGAAAAGGTGAAAAGTGGAGAAAACACGGACATTCACGGGCATATACGGACTTTTATTGAAGAAAAGGATGAAAGACGAAGTCAAGAAGTCAAGAGTGCAAAAAGAACGGAAGTCCACGACCAATACTGAAGATTTATCGAAGAAGAAGTCAAAAGACGGAAGTTTATCAAAAGCCGAAGAATTCAAGTCTATTTTATTGAAGAATTTAAAGACGAGTTCGAAGAAATCCCGAAGCCAAAAGTCCCTTAAGTCCAAGTTTAAAGAAGATTAGAAGAAAAGGACTAATGGTGTAATTAATGAAGAATTAAGAAGAAAGGGGCTTAATCTTGCAATTAACAAGAAATGAAGGAGGGGAGGAAGCTTCCTAATCCTCCCCTATAAATAGACCATTAGTGTGTTCATTTGTTTTTGTTGGCTAAGTGTGACAATTAGCTCTTCCACCATTTAAATACCTTTTCATTTACTTTCCTTGTAAAATTTAAATACCTTGTCTTGCAACTTAAATTCATTTAATTTCAAGTAAGTTTTCATTTAATTATTGTCAATCTTTACTTTATCTTGTCAATCTCTTATCTACCTTTCTTAATCATTGATTTATGTGTTTATGTTCATGTTTATGTTCATGCTTTTATTTTGATCCAAGTGGTTTTTGATTATTGTGGTTAAAGTTGTTTGATTTCTTGTTCTAAATTGTTTGTTTATGTTACTGTTGATTCGTTGATAAGTTTTGTTAAATCGTTTGTGTTTATTTTGATTAATCTTTGTTTAGATCTACTGTTTCTGTATCTCCTTGTTCTTCGGATAGGTTGTTCTTGTTTCTGATCTTTCCAGGTAAAAAGTTCCGAGCCAAGACTCTTCATCCGGAACATTCAAAGTTCCGGACGAAGGAGAACTTCCGAGTCAAGGATTTGTTCATTCGGAACTCAAAAGTTCCGGGTCAAGACCTTCATTCGGAACTTAAAAAGTTCCGGATCAAGCGACTCATTCGGAACTCGAAAGTTCCGGATCAACACAACTTCCGAACGAAGTTCCGAACGAAAGTTCCGAACGAACTTTCGAACGAAGTTCCGGACGAACTTCCGAACGAAACTTCCGAACGAAGTTCCGAACCAAGGCTGTTCATTCGTAACTAAAAAGTTCCGAATAAACTTCCGGATCAAGGGGCAAGTTCCGATTCAAGAGGTGTTCATTCGGAAGTTTGAAACTTCCGAATCAAGGGGCTTCATTCGGAATCTTCCGAATCAAGGGTGACCAAATAGTTCCGAATCAAGGCAAATTTTACAAGTTCCAAATCAGTAAAGTTCCGAACGAAGGATTGTTTTGGATAAGTGACATATTCAGATCAATTTGTTCCGGATCAAGGATTTTGGCAATATTCCAAGCGAAGAAGAATCATTTCAACCGAAGGTGACATTCCGGACGAGTGATTGTTCCAAACGAAGGTTTATTCCGAATGAGCTGTATTCAGGTTCTTATTAGCTTTTGTCTTTGATTTTTACTTTCAAGCTTTATTTTACTGCCTTTTTATTTAATTGCACTTTAAGATTATTTGCCTTAGCTTTATTTTAGTTTTGCCTTAGTTTAAGTTTTAGTCGCGTTTTAAGTTTGCCTTAGTTAGATTTAAGTTTGCGTCATTTACATTAGTGCCTTTTAATTTCAGTCACGCTTTTAAATACCTGCACCTTTATTTTAATTAGACTTAGATTTACTTTAATTGCACATTTACTTTAATTGTTTCACACTTTTACTTAAAAACAACCAAAAATATTTCTGTTTTACCAAAGAACGACTGAGTCGCACATAGGACCGAGATCAATTCGTTAAGATACCGAGAACACGAACTTTAATATTTTTATACGGGCAAAAGCCTTGTATCAAATGGCACCGCTGCCGGCTCTTTTCGTTAAGATTGACGGTTTTCTGTGAGAGACACGTTGCTTTTTGGGATCCGTTCACTTGTGAGCGTTATTTTTCTTGCATAAAAAATTCAAAAAAAATCATAAAAAATTAAAAATTGATAAAAAAACATAAAATTAAAAATTTCAAAAATCCAAAAAGATTTTAGCTTTATTGTGTATATATATTGTCTTTGTGTTTGGTTTTGTTTTCTTTTGCATTTTCAGGTGTATGCGTACTAGATCTTCTAATTATCAAGAGCCCGAGCCTCAAGAAGATTTAGATATGGCAGGTGTTAACAACAACAACATTCCACCGCACCTCAATAATAATAATAATAACAACAATTCTCTTCCACAGCCCGATCTTCGGACCATGGAGGAACTTTGTCAACCAACAATGTTTGGACGAGGAGGACCGATTGCGCCGATGCAAATCAACGCTCCTGAGTTTTCGTTGAAGCACCACATGATTCAGCAAGTGCAAACAAACCCATTTAGAGGATTCCCTGATAATGATGCCAACAAACACCTCGACAAGTTCATTACAATCACCCAAAGCATGAAGTTGCCTGGTGCCACAATGGATGTACTTCGCCTACAACTCTTCCCACATACTTTATCGCATCATGCCGAGAAATGGTTTGATCGTCTCCGGAGAATTCTATTCACACTTGGGATGATATGACTCAACGCTTTTTGTCGCGCTACTTTCCACCATCCATGGTCACAAGCCTTCGCAATCAGATCAGCGGTTTCATGCAAGACCCCTAACGAATCTCTTTTTGATGCTTGGGAGAGATATAATGTCTTGATCGATAGATGTCCAAACCACAACATGCTCCCTGTGACCTTAATCGATACTTTCTACAACGGATTGACTTTTCGAGATCGTGATACGATCAATGCAGCCGCCGGTGGCACATTCATGAAAAGGAGACCCGAGGAGTGTAGAGAGTTAAATTGAGAACATGACTACTCATCACAAGAACTGGGATTCCTCTGCTTCTTCAAGGAACAACCCGAGAGTCAATGTTTCTTCTACCTCAGCAAACCCTGAGATGACCGAACTCACCCGCATGATGGCCGAAAATGAGCAAAAGTATTACGCTTCTCGCTTCAAACCAACAACAACAACAAGTTAAAGCGGTTGTTAATCCTTGTGAAACATGTGGCGGTCCTCACTCATACACTGATTGTCCTTCGACACAAGGAAATCCGGAAAATGTGTATGCAGCTTACGGTAATTATTCACCAGAAAATTACCAAGCTCGACAACAAGGGGATAGAAATCTGCTGAGCTACCGTTCCAATAACTACCTTTCACCCGGTTTTTCTCCTCAAAACCAAAACCCCGCCAACAACTACAATAGAAGCAACCAAATCCCACCTCGTGCTTCTAACCCTTATCAACCACCCACCCAACAACACCCACCCATTAATCCTGATGTTGACGCCATCATGAGAACCCAAGGTGAGCAAATCAAGACTTGCAAAGCCAAATTATCAATCTGAAAGGAGATATCTTGAAGCAAGGAAATGACATCAGAACCAAGGTTCGTGATAATATTCAATCCTCCTTCAGCACTCAAACAACTGAATTAAAGAATCTATTGGCTAGTTTCTTGCCCTAAGCTCAACCTTCTTCTTCTTCTTCGGGTTCTCTACCTTCAAACACCGTCACTAATCCGCGAGCTAATGTGAGTGCTATAACTACGCGTAGTGGAATTACCATTGTCGATCACCTATCCCACCACCATCATCTACACCTCCTCCACCACCATGTATCCCTATCCTCCTACACCTAGTATTAGTGCACCATTACCGTCTCCGCCTCGTCATGACGATGTATCTCAAAAGGACCCTTCAACATCACAACCTTCACCAACTACAACCTTCACCGTCTCCCTATCAACCTAGAATCCCATACCTTTCTCGCATAGGCAAGACCAACGATCTAACCAAGAATGACTGTCAAGTATCGAAATATGTGGATATGCTATCTAAAATGACCATCAACATTAATCTCGTTGAAGCACTTTGCCACATGCCAAAATTTGTCAAAGCATTCAAGGAATTGCTTAGCAAGAAGGAGAAGCTGCTTGAACTCCGCCAACACACGCTTAAATGAAAACTGCTCAGCAGTTATTCTTAAAGAATTACCGGAAAAACTTGGAGATCCCGGTCATTTTGTGTTGCCTTGCGTGTTCAACAAAACTGAAGAATTTACTGCCCTTGCTGATCTCGGGGCTAGTATTAATTTGATGCCACTGAGTGTTTGGAAAACACTATCATTGCCCGACCTCATTCCAACAAATATGACTCTCGAACTTGCAAACCGCACTCTCGCTTACCCCGTTGGTATAGCCGAAGACGTGTTTATCAAAGTTGGCACATTTACTTTCCCGGTCGATTTGTCGTAGTTGATTATGAAATGGACCCTCGTATTCCTTTAATACTTGGTCGGCCATTCTTGAGAACCGGACGAGCTTTAGTAGATGTGGCCGAAGGTGAGTTAATCTTACGAGTCGGGGATGATTCTAAAGTTTTTTAAATGGGGAAGCTTACAGGAAAATCCTTTGGAGGACGAGAATCAGTGAATATGATTAATGTGCTCGATGACTTTACCATCTATGACAATCCTCTATTCGACTCTTCCATCGATAATCCACTCTTGACGATGATGTGGATGATTCTCGCTCCACTTTGGAACCTTCTACCATTTATGATTCGTCACCACGGTCTTTGATGCTTATGATGATGATGATTCTAGCTCAGATTCGGATGATTTTGATTGTACTTCTGAGTATCCCGAGCTGCCCACTTTCGATGATTTTGATGAGGCTGATACTCTCTCGAGCGATTCTTCACATCATGAAGATCCTCCGCCATCACTCGATCCTACTTTGGACGATTATTCATTTGAGGAAGATTTCTCTGAATTTCTCAACACTTACTTCCCTCATGAGAGTGCTGCTCCTCCTTTGGACTTTGAAGATTATCGCCTTGATCCTACTTTGGATTTAAAGAGCATTCTGTCCAAGGAGAACAAACCGGTCGCCACCGAAATCCGTTGCACTTATGATTTGACACCTCTTTGTCCCCCTTCTGAGGACGAGGTTGTGCTTCTTTGCGGATCTTCTTCACACTCGGCTAAGCCTGAGTGCTATTTTCCCTTAAAGGAAAAGGTGTTCGACCCCGGTATTGAAGTCTTTAAGCCACCTCAGTATCCACCTGATGAAATAAAAGGAAAAATCTTTGGAACTATTGAAGACATGCTTGCAACCGCACCATACTTGCTCCCACCGTACTCCATCACTGCTTAAGGGAACCTTGCCTACTCTTCTTTGGCTTGCCTTGTTCGCCTTAAGCTCGTGCTTATTGATGGATGAAAACTATGTCTTTGATCCTGGTGGATATGTTTCATGCTTCTTCCGTTGATGATCAAGGTCGAGTCAGGCTCACGAATCGGTTAACAAAAACCAAGCGCTTCTTGGGAGGCAACCCATGCATCTATCTTTTCACTTTCTTTATCATAAGTGTAGGGGGGACCCTTTGGTTTGCTATTTCCTCTCCTCACTTCTTAATCAGGGATTCGAGCTTCAATGATCCACTCTTGATGATTCTTGACGACCCGTGATTCCGTGTTCTACTTCTTCCCGGTTCTATCCTAAACTCTTTTCGATTCACTATTTTATATTTTCTCAATATTAAAATAGGAATCTCTTTAGTTGTCTTTTCCTTAGCGAGTTTTAAACAAAGTGCACAATGTCCTAAGTGTAGGGGATTTTACTCCCACATGCTTAAACATTGAGGACAATGTTTATCTTAAGTGTAGGGGGGACTTCTATCAAAGTTAAGTGGTCTTTTCCTTGTATTTGTCCTCATTTTAACCGAAAAATCAAATTTTCGACATTTTTCAAAATTTTTGATCTATTTTGGCCTATTAGTTGTTCCTTTTGTATAGTTATTTTCTTTCCTTATTAAAATAAATGTTTAATAAGTGGTTTTAATTTTCAAACGTTGTGAATCTTTTGACTCAATACGAGTTTACTCTAGCTAGTATCCTTAACGTGTTTAAGTCAAGTTTTGCTAGGCTTTTAAATAGGAAGCTATAAAACGCGAAAGTCTTAACTCTCACGGGTTAAGAACAAGAACTTTTCGCAAGTTCCTATAATTGATCCTAGAGAGTCGTTTATCAAGGGAACTTTAAAATGCGATTTCTAAACTTGAAAGAGTCTAAGAATTTGCAAGATCCTATAGGCGACTCGAAAACCCAAAACTCTGATTTAATAGGCTAAGTATCCACGAGTCTCATTACTTGAGATTTTAAACTGTGGAGAACGAGAGATGATAGAGCCAATTATAAGTTCGGTATTCTTTCGTGAATTTATGTGAGTTAATTATGAGCCTATTCTCCCATCGTTTGCTAATAATTTACCTGTTAATAAATAAGGTTGTACGATTTAAAAGGTTACTTAGCTTCTAGCCCCATATCGCTTAAAAGTTGCTCGGTATGGATTAGAGTTCATAGCCAAGGCATAACTTATTGAAGCGGGATGCGAAGATTGGCGAGTCCGAAAAGGCCCTAACAAGGCATGAGGGCTATATTTTGTTGCTAAAGATCTAAGTGATGTGAAGAATCATTTATCGAAAATCAAAATGAAGGATCGAGACACACGACGTAAAGCAAAACTCCCCAAAAGTCATGGAGAAGTGTATCCGAAAAGACCCTAACAAGGTATGAGGATAAATAGATCCAAGTCATAAAAGGAGGCGGATCGTTGTATATCAAAGTCCAAAATAAAGATTGGAGAAAAATGAAGAAGTCGTGGTCCAAGTATGAATCTCTCAAAACTTCAAGTGAAGAAATTCCTATATGAAGAGAAGACCATTTATTTCATGAACGTCTCTCAAGATTTGAAGTATGAAGTCGCTGCCAAATATCGGTCCGAGAAAGGTCTCAAATCGCGAAGCGAGTTATGCCAAGATATGAACTTTATGAGGTCCCGAGAAGCAGTTTTAAAAGATTTGGTCCTTTAGATAACTATTGATTAAATCGTTCACTTTATTTTCAAACTAAATAACTATCGAAATAAGTCAAACAATGCATCCTCGTGATCATTCAAGACAAATAATAAAATATAAGAGATACCCCTAGGAATAAGGGAGTCTAAGTGAGTAACTGGCCCACATGAGTTCGTGTTAGTCTATTAACTTATAATAACAATGATCTCGTTTTTAAGCTTGGTTTGGAGAAAGTGAAAACTTGAGGATGATGATTATTCATAACATTTTTTCAAAACCCAAGGTATGCTTTTGGTTTCTTTATTTTATATGTCTTTAATTTTCTATCTCTTTAATAAAGGCCAACGTGGATTGATTATGATGAAAAGTGTAATCTTGCTTTGTAACTAATGCATTGCATGAGGACATTGCAATGGTCAAGTGTAGGGGATTTGATAGGTGTATAAACACCCATCTTTTCTACCACTTAATTACAATAATAACCGGACCAAAACGTGTATTTTATGTCTTTTATGTCGGAATTATGCGTGGTTTGTGTTTTTGTTGTGATTTAGGATGAAAAGGTTAAAAGTGGAGAAAACACGGACATTCACGGGCATTTACGGACTTTTATTAAAGAAAAGGATGAAAGACGAAGTCAAGAAGTCAAGAGTGCAAAAAGACGGAAGTCCACGACCAATTCTGAAGATTTATCGAAGAAGAAGTCAAAAGACGGAAGTTTATCAAAAGCCGAAGAATTCAAGTCTATTTTATTGAAGAATTTAAAGACGAGTTCGAAGAAATCCCGAAGTTAAAAGTCCCTTAAGTCCAAGTTTAAAGAAGATTAGAAGAAAAGGACTAATGGTGTAATTAATGAAGAATTAAGAAGAAAGGGGCTTAATCTTGCAATTAACAAGAAATGAAGGAGGGGAGGAAGCTTCCTAATCCTCCCCTATAAATAGACCATTAGTGTGTTCATTTGTTTTTGTTGGCTAAGTGTGACAATTAGCTCTTCCACCATTTAAATACCTTGTTATTTACTTTCCTTGTCAAATTTAAATACCTTGTCTTGCACCTTAAATTCATTTAATTTCAAGTAAGTTTTCATTTAATTATTGTCAATCTTTACTTTATCTTGTCAATCTCTTATCTACCTTTCTTAATCTTTGATTTATGTGTTTATGTTCATGTTTATGTTCATGCTTTTATTTTGATCCAAGTGGTTTTTGATTATTGTGGTTAAAGTTGTTTGATTTCTTGTTCTAAATTGTTTGTTTATGTTACTGTTGGTTCGTTGATAAGTTTTGTTAAATCGTTTGTGTTTATTTTGATTAATCTTTGTTTAGATCTACTGTTTCTGTATCTCCTTGTTCTTCGGATAGGTTGTTCTTGTTTCTGATCTTTCTAGGTAAAAAGTTCCGAGCCAAGACTCTTCATCCGGAACATTCAAAGTTCCGGACGAAGGAGAACTTCCGAGTCAAGGATTTGTTCATTCGGAACTCAAAAGTTCCGGGTCAAGACCTTCATTCGGAACTTAAAAAGATCCGGATCAAGCGACTCATTCGGAACTCGAAAGTTCCGGATCAACACAACTTCCGAACGAAGTTCCGAACGAAAGTTCCGAACGAACTTTCGAACGAAGTTCCGGACGAACTTCCGAACGAAACTTCCGAACGAAGTTCCGAACCAAGGCTGCTCATTCGTAACTTAAAAGTTCCGAATAAAATTCTGGATCAAGGGGCAAGTTCCGATTCAAGAGGTGTTCATTCGGAAGTCTGAAACTTCCGAATCAAGGGGCTTCATTCGGAATCTTCCGAATCAAGGGTGACCAAATAGTTCCGAATCAAGGCAAATTTTACAAGTTCCGAATCAGTAAAGTTCCGAACGAAGGATTGTTTTGGATAAGTGACATATTCAGATCAATTTGTTCCGGATCAAGGATTTTGGCAATATTCCAAGCAAAGAAGAATCATTTCAACCGAAGGTGACATTCCGGACGAGTGATTGTTCCAAACGAAGGTTTATTCCGAATGAGCTGTATTCAGGTTCTTATTAGCTTTTGTCTTTGATTTTTACTTTCAAGCTTTATTTTACTGCCTTTTTATTTAATTGCACTTTAAGATTATTTGCCTTAGCTTTATTTTAGTTTTGCCTTAGTTTAAGTTTTAGTCGCGTTTTAAGTTTGCCTTAGTTAGATTTAAGTTTGCGTCATTAATTTAATGCCTTTTAATTTCAGTCACGCTTTTAAATACCTGCACCTTTATTTTAATTAGACTTAGATTTACTTTAATTTCCCATTTACTTTAATTGTTTCACACTTTTACTTAAAAAACAACCAAAAATATTTCTGTTTTACCAAAGAACGACTGAGTCGCACATAGGACCGAGATCAATTCGTTAAGATACCGAGAACACGAACTTTAATATTTTTATACGGGCAAAAGCCTTGTATCAAATAACTTGTATACTTTGTCTCTACAAGATATGATGGCCTCTTCTCCCGTATGTCTTATCTCCAAAGCATCGAAGACTAAGTCATGGTTATGGCATCGACGGTTATCTCATCTTAATTTTGACGCTATTAATCATTTGGCGAAAAACGAACTTGTTCGTGGTCTTCCTAAACTTACATTTCACAAGGATCATTTGTGTTCCGCGTGTACAATGGGGAAAAGCACTAAGAAATCATACAAACTCAAGACCGAAGACACCAACCAAGAGAAACTTTATTTGTTGCATATGGAGCTTTGTGGGCCAATGCGTGTTGAAAGTCTTAGTGGTAAAAGGTACATCCTCGTCATTGTCGATGATTACTCTCGGTTTACATGAGTGAAATTTCTTACATCAAAAAATGAGGCACCTAAATTCATCATCGGATTTCTCAAGATGATTCAAGTGCGTCTCAACACTACTGTCTGACGCATTCGTACAGATAATGGAACCGAATTTGTAAATCAAATTTTGCGTGATTATTATGAAGAAGTTGGCATATCTCATAAAACATCCGTTGCTCGCACTCCACAACAAAACAGTGTCGTTGAAAGGCGAAATCACACACTAATGGAAGCTGCTCGAACGATGTTAATTTATGCAAAGGCTCCATTGTTTTTATGGGCAGAAGCAGTATCTACAGCAGTTTTCACCCAAAACCGGTCACTAATTCGAAAACGCCATGTTAAAACACCTTATGAGCTTCTTCATGGAAAGGTACCAGATTTATCATATCTTCATGTATTTGGTTCTCTTTGCTATCCAAATAATGATGGTGACAATTTGGAACAACTTCAACCAAAGGCTGATATTGGTATTTTCATTGGTTACGCACCCACAAAGAAGGCATACCGAATCTACAACCGTAAATCTCGCAAGATCCTTGAAACTATGAATGTTGATTTTGATGAGCTGACAACAATGGCTTTTGAGCAAAGCATCTCTGAACCCGTACTTCATGAAATGGGACCCAGTAACATTAGTTCTGGTCTTGTACCAAATAACCCTACTTCATCATCATTTACACCACCTACTAGGACTGAATGGGATACGTTGTTTCAACCGTTCTTTGATGAATTCTTTACTCCTTCAAGTATTGTTGCTCCAGAATCTGAGGTAATAGCTCCGGTAACCGAAGTTGTTGTAACACTCCCAACTTTCGGATAGCAGCGGAAGGGTCATTTGGAGTATTACTTTATAATCACAAGCACATGTACAAAGAGAACGACTCAAAAATAGGAGTTTAAAAAATTTAATTCATTCGATAATTTAAAATCAGAGTTTACAAGCAGAAACAGGTCCCAACAATAATGTAATAATAAGTAGTTTCAAAAAAATTTATCGAATGGTAATCAATATTTATTGCCTTTGAAAAATATTTCGATGCGACTCCATGCTCCAGTTGCTCTTAAACCTGAGTACCTAAGAAATACATGCTAAAACATCAACACAACGGTTGAGTAAATTCATAGGTTTACAAATAAAATCAGTGGACCACAAGATTTCAAGCATTCAGTTTCCAAAGTCAGATAGCATCCATTATCGCACTAAGCTCATGAAACCGATACGTTAACAGATTTCAGATAAGTTTGCCCTTAGTAGGTAATTTGCCATATTACCTAGAGTTCTCAAATACAACGTGTCCGTTTGACCAGTTCGGTCGGTCAAGTAAGCGCGACTTACCCGGACAGGGATGTCAATCCCAATAGATCTATTCAAAGCATTCGTGTTTACTCGACCAGTACAGTCGGTCCAAGTAATTAACGGTTCATGACTAAAAGGGACTTGTTGTAGGCAATAGTGTTCCTTAGTGTAAATGATAATGACATGATAAGCATACAGTTCAAGCACTTGCGTCCATTCATAAAAAGTAGCATGTATCCCCCTCGTGGGTTTAATAAAACAAATTAAGTAGTAAAAGCGAGGCTATGAACTCACCTTAAAAAGCAACCTGTCGATACAAGAACGAGTTCAACGAGTGTCAGTAAAAATAAATCCTCGACGTATATTTCCAGCGATAGGTTTGAGTCCACGGTTAAACTCAAACCATAAGCCTTTCTTAACATAGGCTTGTCTTACTAGCAAAATTGCTTTATACTTGTGAAGTATTTATTTTTGGCTCATCACCTAATATGTGAGCATCATATCCGTAAACCATATACTTGTTACTCGATTCGTTTAATTTAATAAAGAAGAACAAATTCATTATATACATGGAGTGTAGATACGTATATGTGTGGGAATATATTAACATGCAAATGTGCCACGTTCGTATGTGAGTTGAATACGTGGAACACTCACTCTTTATGAGTCATGATGATACGTCTATTGCATTTGATTGTAACATATAATTTTTACCTTAGCTCCAATGTATTTTATATGTCTAATTGTCCAACATTATATCTTACTTTTTATTTTCATTCTCGTGAGAAGCTAGCTACACATGTATCTTACTATTGACTATATCACAAGCTATTCTATATTTCATAAACATGATTTATTTTGGTAACTATTGAGTTTTATATAAATTTATCATTTTTAGAGAATTTAAAACTTGTTTTGATATTAGTATGTATGGTGAAAATGCCACCCTTGGATGGGGTGGTGTGATATTATATGCTTGGTTTGATAAAGTTTCTTTATTATATATAAAATCGGGTATTATCGAATACCGGTATTTTAAAAGTTAAGCGATTTTAAAAGTTACACGTAAAACACGAAAAATAAACGCTTAATATAAAATAAAAACATCGACACTCGGAGAACATTTATAGTTCAATATATAAATGAGGGCTTACTATTTAATAAACGTTAACGCGACACATAAACAAATGACACTTAAACGATATCATTATTTTTACGAATAATGTCCTTAAAACGAATAATTAAAATAATAAATAATAAAAATATTTCTGTGTCATAACGAGGATATTTTACGGTCGATGACGGATGTACACTTTGCCGTTAAATAATAATTGACATGTATTTAATACTTTAAAGCTCCATTCATTTAAGTTAATCGAGAATTCAATATTTTTTTTTAAAGACAAACATGATAAATAAAAGTCGGGTTATAAATATTAATCCGAAAATAAAGAATTGCTACAGTCTATCCACCTTAAAAGAACTCTGTCCCAGAGTTCAGTTGTTTTACATGTTCACGATACGTTCGAGAAAAGGTGAGAATACTTTTAAGTTCACAAAATTCGATACACGCTCGGAATAATCCATACAAAGGTATCAAAAATATAAAAAGATTAAAGACTTATTCGTACAAGATAATAACGATAAGAATTAAAATAGCGATAGAGAACGACTGAATCGTACAATCGAAGTATGAGTCGAAATGAAACAGTTTGTGCGAAATCCACATGCTTAAGCCCACGCATTTACAAATAATTAATTAAATGGGTTCGTCAGGTCCATCTAATTAATACGTATAAATTAATGGTTCGGTAATTTATAATTTTCTTGTTCAAGCGAGTGACGAGGTCGTTTCAACAAGATTATTATAAATTAGCCAACCTAAGCATCGTTGCACAAAGCACGAGATCGAGGCCAAACAAAATGTTCTATAAAAGAAAGAATCTCATTTGCGGCATGATTCTTCAAATCATCCGAAGTGGTAAGAAATTCAAGGAACACGATAATGTTTCAAAAGAAATAAATGCCCCAAGTTGGCGTATGACGAGGTGACAAGTCAAAGTCGTACTACAATCAACTAGAAGTCTTTACAAAGGAGGTCTATAAAACAACGTATACGATTCCAAAGCACAAGATGAGTATTCAAACTCGCAATCAGAAGATAAATACCCAATGTAACGTGGCACACAATGTAATCGGCACTTGGCGGCGAGTTCATGTTTAAATAAAATAGTGTCATAAAAGACATGAAAACGTTGCAAAAACCATTGCTTCACTCGCAATGTCTTGAAAGAGCTCAATATTTATATAAATAATCCCTTCATATAAACGTACTAATGAGAAAGAAATATATAGTTGTATACATATTTTACAAGTTTTCGGGTAGCATGAGCGCACATGGATGATCTTCAAGGAAATAAAATTGTTTTAGCGAAAAATCTGTTATAGTCTAGGTTTTGAAAACAACCTAGTTCTCTATAACAAGTGCTCTGATGCCAATCTGTAACACTCCTAAATTTCGGATAGCAGCGAAAGGGTCATTTGGAGTATTACTTTATAATCACAAGCACATGTACAAAGAGAACGACTCAAAAAGAGGCGTTTAAAAAATTTAATTCATTCGATAATTTAAAATCAGAGTTTACAAGCAGAAACAGGTCCCAACAATAATGTAATAATAAATAGTTTCAAAAAAATTTATCGAATGGTAATCAATATTTATTGCCTTTGAAAAATATTTTGATGCGACTCCATGCTCCAGTTGCTTTTAAACCTGAGTACCTGAGAAATACATGCTAAAACGTCAACACAACGGTTGAGTGAATTCATAGGTTTACAAATAAAAGTAGTGGACCACAAGATTTCAAGCATTCAGTTTCCAAAGTCAGATAGCATCCATTATCGCACTAAGCTCATGAAATCGATACGTTAACAGATTTCAGATAAGTTTGCCCTTAGTAGGTAATTTGCCATATTACCTAGAGTTCTCAAATACAACGTGTCCGTTTGACCAGTTCGGTCGGTCAAGTAAGCGCGACTTACCCGGACAGGGATGTCAATCCCAATAGATCTATTCAAAGCATTCGTGTTTACTCGACCAGTACAGTCGGTCCAAGTAATTAACAGTTCATGACTAAAAGGGACTTGTTGTAGGCAATAGTGTTCCTTAGTGTAAATGATAATGACATGATAAGCATACAGTTCAAGCACTTGCGTCCATTCGTAAAAAGTTGCATGTATCCCCCTCGCGGGTTTAATAAAACAAATTAAGTAGTAAAAGCGAGGCTATGAACTCACCTTAAAAAGCAACCTGTCGATACAAGAACGAGTTCAACGAGTGTCAGTAAAAATAAATCCTCGACGTTTATTTCCAGCGATAGCTTTGAGTCCGCGATTAAACTCAAACCATAAGCCTTTCTTAACATAGGCTTGTCTTACTAGCAAAATTGCTTTATACTTGTGAAGTATTTATTTTTGGATCATCAACTAATATGTGAGCATCATATCCGTAAACCATATACTTGTTACACGATTCGTGTAATTTAATAAAGAAGAACCAATTCATTATATACATGGAGTGTAGATACGTATATGTGTGGGAATATATTAACACGCAAATGTGCCACGTTTGTATGTGAGTTGAATACGTGGAACACTCACTCTTTATGAGTCATGATGATACGTCTATTGCATTTGATTGTAACATATAATTTTTACCTTAGCTCCAGTGTATTTTATATGTCTAATTGTCCAACATTATATCTTACTTTTTATTTTCATTCTCGTGAGAAGCTAGCTACACATGTATCTTACTATTGACTATGTCACAAGCTAGTCTATATTTTATAAACATGATTTATTTTGGTAACTATTGAGTATTATATAAATTTATCATTTTTAGAGAATTTAAAACTTGTTTTGATATTAGTATGTATGGTGAAAACGCCACCCTTGGATGGGGTGGTGTGATATTATATGCTTGGTTTCATAAAGTTTCTTTATTATATATAAAATCGGGTATTATCGAATACCGGTATTTTAAAAGTTACGCGATTTTAAAAGTTACACGTAAAACACGAAAAATAAACGCTTAATATAAAATCAAAACATCGACACTCGGAGAACATTTATAGTTCAATATATAAATGAGGGCTTACTATTTAATAAACGTTAACGCGACATATAAACAAATGACACTTAAACGTTATCATTATTTTTTACGAAGAATGCCCTTAAAACGAATAATTAAAATAATAAATAATAAAAATATTTCTATGTCATAACGAGGATATTTTACGGTCGATGACGGATGTACACTTTGCCGTTAAATAATAATTGACATGTATTTAATACTTTAAAGCTCCATTCATTTAAGTTAATCGAGAATTCGATATTTTTTTTAAAGACAAACATGATAAATAAAAGTCGGGTTATAAATATTAATCCGAAAATAAAGAATTGCTACAGTTGTCGCTCCAGCAACCGAAGCACAATCAGATACCTCTTCACCTACAATTGGTCAAGATATACCTTCAACGAGTAATTCTCAACCTACTACCGAATCAACTACTCATGTAATGCCTATTTATGATGAAGAGGATGATGATGATCACGATTTGGAATTCGCTCAAATACGTGAACTTCCATTCTTTGGTGTACCAATTCCCGATCATAATCAAGCCGGGTCGTCCACCTCAGAGGAAGCTCCTACTACGGTCTACTCCAATCCACGGATTCGTGAACATGACAGCAAGTGGACAAAGGATCATCCTATAGATTCTATATTGGTGACCCTAATTGTCCGGTATCCACACGAAGTCAGTTACAAGAAAAGGCAATGTTTTGTCATTTTTATGCTTTTCTCATTGAAGTTGAACCTAAGACATGGCAAGAAGCTTTTACTCAATCCTGTTGGATAGAAGCTATGCAAGAAGAACTTAATGAATTTATACGTCTTGAAGTGTGGGAATTTGTCCCATGCCCGGATCAAGTGCAGTTACTCACATTGAAATGGGTTTACAAGGTGAAACTCGACGAGTTAGGCGGAATATTGAAGAACAAAGCTCTACTTGTAGCTCGTGGATACAAGCAATTATTGGGCATCGACTTTATGGAATCCTTTGCACCTGTTGCCCGTTTGGAAGCTATTAGACTATTCCCCGTTTATGCAGCCCACATGAATATGATCGTCTATCAGATGGATGTGAAGACGACATTTCTTAATGGTGAAATCAAGGAAGAGGTCTATGTTCAACAGCCAGATGGTTTTGTGAATCCTAAATATTCTAATCATGTGTACAAGCTTAAGAAGGCTCTCTATGGGTTGAAGCAAGCTCCACGCGCATGTTATGATCTATTGTCACAATTTCTCATTACGCAAGGCTTCGCTAAAGGCAAGGTGGATCCCACGCTGTTCATTTAGAAACGAGGTAAAGATATGATTATGGTACAAATATATGTTGATGATATTATATTTGCAGCCTCGACCCAAACCTTATCCGACGAGTTTGGGAAACTCATGTCTTCCAAGTTTAAGATGTCAATGATGGGCAAGATATCATTCTTCTTAGGTCTTCAGATATCTCAGAGTCCCATAGGCATCTTTATAAATCAATCCAAGTATGCCCTTGAATCGCTAAAGAAGTATAAGATGGAATCTTGCAACCCCGTGGATACTCCAATGGTGGAACGAACTAAACTTGATGCAGATCCACATGGAGTTGCCGTTGATCCGACACTTTATCGTTGAATGATCGGTACCCTTATGTATATCACAGCTAGTCAACCTGATCTTTAGTTTGCTATATGCATGTGTGCTCGGTATCAAACCAGGCCTACTAAGTTACACTTAGCTACTGTTAAACGGATCTTTCGATATCTTAAAGGAACCATTAATCGGGAAATTTGGTATTCGAAGGACTCATCTATTGCACTAATGGCATATGCAGATGCGGATCACGCGGGTTGTCAAGATACAAGGCGTAGCACGAGTGGAACTTTGCAACTACTAGGAGATCGACTAACCAGTTGGGCATCTAAAAGGCAGAAAAGCGCTGCAATTTCAAGTACGGAAGCAGAATACATAGCTATGTCCGGTTGCTGTGCTCAAATACTTTGGATGAGATCGTAATTAACCGACTATGGTCTATGATAAAAAGATTTTGTATACCCTTTTATTATTTCTATTTTCGTTCCTCGACTCGACTCGAATTGAAATCGGACTTAACGTTAGATTTGATTTGTTTTTGGTAAACGTAAAATTTTGGAATTTTATAAACTAATTTAAAACTATTTAAAATAAAAGCTATTAAAAACTTAAATCTGATTAAACTAAGATAAAGACTTTTAAACTAAACTATTTTTTTAATCTAATTAAACTTTAATCGGAATCTATTTTTAAATAAAACGTTATCTAAATTGGAAACTAATTAATTTTAAACTAAACTATTAACGTAAAAACTTTAAAAGAAAGAAAAAAAAAATTTTAAAATAATATTTAATTAAAAACTAATTTAAAGACTTTTTAAATAAACAAAATAAAATGAAAACAAATTTAAAAGTAAATAATATATTTTTTATCTTTTTATTTTTTTTATAAAACTGAATAAAAGAAAAAAATACTTTTAGTTAAAATTTAAATTAAACATAAAACATGTTTTAAACTATTAAAAACTGCCACTATAAAAAAAGACTATATTAATTAAACGATATGAAACAAAACACAAAAAGATGTCTAGACTACTGGTTGGGTCATTAGGCTGCCAGACGAGAGGTCCTGGGTTCGAGTCCCAGGACAGACAATATTTGCTAATATGTAATTTTTTAGCTTTTTGAATTTTGGACAATCAAACAAACAACCCAGTAGAGCCGGTTATATCAGCAAAACCAAAATAAGCACATAAGAGCTGAAACAAATAAGATAGCAAATAAGCTATAACTAAACAAGACGAAAAAGCAGATTGGAATCAAATAAGCAAACCGAGTTGAGACCAAATAAGCTGTAGTAATTAAGCAGAATACTTAAGTAGGCAACTAAACAATAAAGCAGTAAAGCAATCAAACTAAATAAGCAAATAACTAAATAAGCAACTAAAACGCAGATCTAAACAAGTATCCTAACAGTTAATCAAACTTCAAACAAAACTAATTTACGAAACTTAGTATCCTATAAAAATAAGCAGCTAAAAAAACAGATCCAGTATACTCTACTCGAAATCCAAACAGACAAAATGCAAAAGCAGGTTTAACAGAAACTATTACTACCAACATTTAGCAAATAAATAAACAAGCAGAATAAAAAAAAGCTTAAATAAAAACTTAAACAAAATCTAAAAAGAATAATTAAAAGAGAAGATTAGGAACCTTTTTGTCGAAACCTTTGCGACGAAGATTGGCGCTGAGCCATCTTATGAACCGGATCGAACAAACACCTTCTTCGAATCAAACTGAAAACATCAACAATAAGTCTCGAACAATCCTTCTTTATATATATATTTTTTTTTTATTTTTTTTTATTTTTTTTATTTTTTTTCTAATATCTCCAATGAACAAAGCCACAGTAACAGTAATATATAAAAAAAACAGATTATATAAAAAAAATAAACTTTGACAGGAATAAAAATTGGAATAAATTAATAAAACTTTAACTTTTCATTAATCAATAAAAAAATAAAATTGCTAAAAATAAAAATACAATAAACCTATTCTAATATTCAGAAAATTAAATCTAATTTTAACCCTACTCCTAATTAATTAAAAAAAACTGAAAATAAAGAAAAAGCTTTAAAAATTGACTCTCTTAAAACTGAGTATCCCCCACTATTTATAGATGAACTAGGAGCTTTGGGGTCTTCATTCTCTCTCCAAGGGTTTCACTCTCCATCGTTTGATCAAGCTTGAAAAGAAAGCCAAATCTTGAGCCGTTGGATCTTCTGTTTATTCTCTTTCTTCACACGGATTGCCACATCGGATGGATTGAGGACCACTTGAGGTGCTTGATCCGAAAATCATGGGGATTTAATTCCCTTTGATGTGAATTAAACATATAGGTAAAAAACCCCACAATTAATTGGTGTAATTTAGTGATAGTAAAAATAGGGTTTGTAGATATTGGGGGTAAATGGCTGTGAATATGGGGAGAAGAAAGGGTAGGTGTACTTTGTAAATATCGAATAATGGTAATGTGGGGTAAAAAAAACAAAAGCATTATATAAATGTGTGTTGGGGAAGTGGGGTAAACTGTTTTCGTTTGTGGTGTGTGGACAGGTCAAAGTTAAATCGTGTGGGGGGGAGTGTACATTTGTGGGGAAGTAATCAAGTGTAGGGAGGTGCACCATAGGAAAATGAAAAGTTATTACGTTTATTATATAAACGTGAATGTGAATTGGGGGGGTCGGTTGAGTGGTTTAAAATGTGTGAAGTGAAGTATGTGTGTAGGGGGTGAGTTAGAGTGTGGGAGGGTACAGGGTAAGGGTCGGTTGGGGGGGAAAGTTATAACGTGAGAGGGAGACACGTGGGGGAGAGTAGGATGTTGAATTATTTATGTGAGGTTGACCGAATATGTTGACCAGCAAGTTTAAACTCAACCGTCCCATTCATTTAGCAACATTTTCCATTCGTTTGCAATAGAAATGGGCTTGGCCCAATTTAAGAAGTTCCATCCGTCTCTTTGTTTGTGGGCTTAGTGGGCATTCTATACATCCCTGGTTTAATCACATTATTGTGCTTAACGCTTGGTGCTACATGATTCCTTATGGGTTGAGCTTGTGGTAACCTTTCCTTTCCATCCATCTTGGGGGCAAACACAGGTTTTGCAAACGAGGAATTAGATAAAGCAGATGGTTTTCCCAAGATAGAGGATCTATTCTCTTTAGAGGCATTGGGTTGTCTAACCACATTTTTCTTAATGCTGGGTTCCACAATTTTCCCACCCATTTTAGCAATGAGTTTCTGCAACTCAGCTATCGCTCTGTCCCTGTCTTGTAATTGAGCTTTCAACCCTTTAATTTCCAAATTCTGTTCATTCATTTCTCGAAATGTTTGGGAAAGTTTTTCTTGCAATTTATTATCATGTGGAAAACGACCAACATCTTTTTGCAAAGCAAGTTCAAGTGAATGACAATGTTTTTGAAGGAAATCAGTTTTGTGTTGAAGTAACTCAAAAGCCTTTTTGTCAACATTTTCTTTACGTTTCGAAAGCTCAAGTTCAAGACGTTCACATTCTTTGATCTTATCAAGATATTGGCATGCAACTTCAGAATATTCATCAATATCAGCACAAGATGTAAAATAAGCATACATAACATCTTTAGAAACGCATTCTTGCAAGAGTAAATCATATTCATCTGAGAAATCAGACTTCTCCATTTGAAGATCATCAATGTGTTTCTCAATAGATTCAACATATTTTAAATCATCAAACATTTCAGTCCGAATGAACTCCTCAAGTTGAAGAACAGTTTCTTTAATCAAAGCCGTGTTTGGAATTAAGAGTTCTTTCACAAGCAAGGTAATATCTTGAGGAATCGGACGTGTCCACTCAGCATTTTCACGTTTGGCCCAGTCTCTTTCAACAATAGATTTAACATTATCTATGTGGTGTTTAAGAATACCTAATGTTTTCCTACTCTTGCTTTTAGATTCATCTAGAGGGAGGTAGTTGATGTATTTGTAAACATTAGATTTCTTAGGGGCAAATGCTTTCTTCCATTGAATTCTCTTTTGTTTGCATTCTAAGAACACTTCCTCACGAGTTTTCTGAGTTTGTTTGTTGAACAGGCCATAGAGACTATTCTCATAAGCATAGTTATAAGGTTTCACAAACTCCTTATTAACAAGTGGTTGACTATCGGCATCCCAAAGGGCAGTCTCTTCACTATTGGCACTAACAGGCATGCAATCAAGATCTGTCCTTTCAGTCTCATCAAGATAAAGATGCGGGTTCGCAGCTTGAGCTTTGGCAAGGTACTCAGGACTTGCAAAGCTAGCTTGACCCTTAAACATCGATGGAGGTGCTAGCATTCTTACGGATTGAATAGAATCATGCGTTTTATAAACAACGTTCTTCAAAAAGTCGACTTGAGCTTCTAGTTTTGTAACTTTTTCGGTTTCTTTATCATATCTACTTTTGAAGTCTTGTTTTAACGCATCTACCTCTTGTTTCTTATCCTCTAGAATTTTAGCAGAATCGGTAGTGGTCATAGAGAGCTTTTGTTCAAGTTCATTAACTTTGGTATTGGCAAGGTACGTTTTTTGACGTTCATCCATTAAGAAAACATTATATTGACGCTTCTCTTTAGCTAATAACTCAAGAGTTGTATTATATTTGTTTTCAAAATCGTCCTTTTGACTTTTTAACGCACTTCCCTTGTACCCCTCAAGCTCTTTGGTTTTCTGAAGGAGCTCATCTCTATAGGTTTCAGTCATCTCAGTAGATTTGATAAGAGCAGCTTTGCATTCTTCAAAGCTTTGAGTGAGCGTAGCGTTTGCCTTCTTTAATTGCTTTTGACTCTTTTTATTTTCAGTGACATCTTTTTGTAAAGTAGCAATTAAATTAGCAAGCGCAATACGTTCCTCTTCATCATATTCATTTGCATGTTGATCATCCTCAGACTCATTATTGCACATGTCTGATGAATCGGGTGTGGTATTGCTATCAACCGTTTCCATCATACACGTGTCATTAGTGGCATTGGGTAGATCACTATGCTCAGGAATATCACCAAACACATTATATTCATCAGTAGTGTGTACCTTATCGATTGGCTCAGTGTCAAAGATAGGACCATTGTCATCTTCAGTGACTTTGAGAACTTCTTCAACCTTTGCCATGTACGAGTAATGTGCATCAAGCTCTTGATCAGAATCTTCATCATCAGTATCATCAAGCATGGCTCCTTCCTCAGCTGACAATTTAACCCCTGCTTCCATTTTCTTGCATAGCAGCATCTTTTCCTTGTGATAGCTGGAGTCTCTAACCCTTTTCGGCTTCCTGCATTCCTTTGCCATATGCCCATAACCTTGGCAATTAAAACATTGAATCCCACTCTGCTGAACCACTTGACTTCCAACCGTTTCCCTATTCCCAGTAGCAGCAGCAATCCTCTGAGCATCATACTTGGCAGTTTGTCGATCATATCTTGCAGAACCCTCAACATGCGTTGGATTATGTCGATCATACCTAGAAGGACTTTCACCACGTCGACGTGTGTCATACCTTGGAGGACTCTCAACATATCGGTTCTTTGTGTTAGATGATGTGCGAAGATTGTTGTTGGTGGGTTTGTAGATTTTCTTGTAAGTCTTCATTATGTAAGCAATTTGTTGTTTCATCTCTCGGTTCTTTTGAGCTTGGTCTTCATCACTATCTTCTTCAGATGAGGACTCAGATGGTGGTGATCGTGCTCTTGGCGCTTTACCTCGAGATTTTGTGGAAGATGAAGACTTAGATGATGTGGAATATCGTGGTGAAGATGATGTATTGGAGTATGGCTTAGGAGCACGAGAGTGAGGATCTTGAACATGTTGAGTGGTAGTCACTAAAGCAAGTGGATTAGCCGTCTTGGCAACACGTTCAGCTCGAATTTCATTTGCTTCATTCTGAAATTGCTTCAAGATGTCAAAGAGTCGATGATATGAGACCTCGTCTAACTTTTCTTGTTGTTTCACCAAAGTGACAAACCGTGTCCACTCAGGTTGAAGTTGTTGAAGAAATTGGACATTGACTTGCATGGTGGATACTTGCAGGTTATTTCTTGTCATGTCATTCATCATTTTATAAAACCTGGAGTAGTATGAATCAATTGATTCTCCATCCCTTGAAGTAAACTTGCCAAAATTCCAAAACAAGTTTGTTTTGACATCTTGTTTGTTGAGTGATTCTCCTTGTTGCAAGCGTTCAATAGCAGTCCACATTTCATGTGCTGTCGGGCATGCATCAACCGTGGAGTAAATATCATCTCCAATCCCACTTAAAACCATATAAATGGCTTCTTTCTCCGCATCATGCCAAGCACAATTTTCAGGTGTGAGATCAGCTCTTGTCTCATCACGTTCACTTGCAGGTATTGGATCAGTAGTATCTGTGGCTGCTCTTGGAGGAATTGAGATCTTCTTAAATATATATGGTCCATGAGTAATACATTTCCTCAAGGCATCACCATTAGGTCTTGTATCAAGATATCGTATGAAACGTGATTGCCATTGAGCATACCGACCAGATACAAGCATTGGTGGTCTCTCTTTGTTACCTGCCACCATTATGTTGTTGTTCGTTACACGATATTCGGCAGTAGAATCCATCTCAATATTCTCTGAAATGATGAAGTGAATATGGATCTTAAGTAGATTTGTTGTGATTGTTGTTGTGGTTTAAATTCCGAAAATTGCAATTTTTCTCCAGGCCGACAATAAATTCTCCAGTCCGACAAAAACGGTAGTCCAAAAATTTTGTAATCGCCAAAATTTGAAATCGAGCTAGAATTGTCCTAAAACTAGTATGGAAAAAATTTGAATTTACTTGACGAAAAAAATTTTAACGATATTCTGAAACTAGTCTAGATGGTGGCTAAGTCTAAAAATTACTCAAACAAAATTTAGCGAAAACATGTCATCGGAATATCCATCGGAATGTGCCATCGGAATACCCATCGGAATGTTTCTTAGATCGGAATGTCCTTTAGATCGCAATGTGCACCTATCGAAATCCTTCAGATCGGAATGTTCAGATCGCAAAGTGTACCTATCGAAATCCCAGATCGGAATATTCAGATCGCAATGGGTACCTATCGGAATGTTCAGATCGCAATGGGTACCTATCGCAATGAGGCTGTCGCAATGTGGGCAGAGTAACGTTTCAAGATTGCCTTAAATCCGTCGCAATCCAGATCGCAATAACGATCGGAATGTTCAGATCGGAATAAGGGTCTATCGCAATACTGATCGCAAAGTAAAACCCTAGGGTTATTGCGATCGAAATCGTACTCTCCTTTCCGAAATTCTAGCTGTCGCAATAAGGGACTTTTTTCCAACTTTTTAGGCAACGGTTTTTGGCAACTTTTAGGCAACAAATTAGCAACTTTTAGGCAACAAATTAGCAACTTTTAGGCAACAAATTTGTGATTTTTACCAAACCAAAACAACCAAATCTCTACAACAAGTATATAGATGATTTGTAGCAAGATAAAGAACACGAAAACCACAAAAAAATTTGAATTCGAGTTGATTTATGGAAGAAATCACACGAATCAAATATAAGAAGAACAACCAATAACAAATCTACCCCGTGGCGATTGATACCAAATGTTGTCCCTAATATATGATTGTTATACTACACGAATTAAAGAAAGAAAGGAAGATATGAGAAGAATTCTAGAGAGAGAAAGTAGTGAGAGAAAGTAGAGAGAAAATGGTTGGTGAAACTTATGGAATATTAGATTAGAGAAAATGAAATGACCAACCAACCTCTCCTTACATGCAAGGAGAGGTTTATATAGCCTTGCTTACATGTAGCTTAATGGGCTATATGATCATGGGCCGGGCTTTCCTTTTGGGCTTTGGTTACTTATTAATGAACCTTAGCTTAAAGTTAAGCCCGTAATTACACGACTAATATACTACCTATTACAACGTTCTAATAAATAATACAATAGAAACCTATGACCGAACATTCTTGTTTGACTCAATATTTTGAGGCTAACAGCTTATACTTATCAACAACCATCATACTTGCAGCAGCCACCACCACATACCTATTAGCAACCACAACAACCATCTTATCAACCACTAATGATGCCACATCAACCATCTTTTCCACAACAACCACCACATCAGACATCACCATCACAAGCCAACACTTCTCCAATGGGCTATACTCCTCAGCAAGGATATTTTCCAATTGAAGCACAACCAGCACAAGCCTTCTACTCCAATGAACTTCCACCAATCCAAGCACCGGTCTTCACTCCAAATGATACGCCACTTGATGTTCTAAACCATCTCACTGCCTACTTGTCAAAACTTGTTGCAACTAGAGGATTTCTACCAACAAACAATCAGCTCCGCACCTCTTCCAATACTCGACAACAAGCCAATGTTCAAGATGGTCAAGTGACGGTGCAACTTATTCAGGAAAGGCAAACTTCATATGGACCTCCTACAAGGAATGTGAATGCTCAAGCTGTGAATTCTCAAGCTAATGGGAATGGAATCCCTATTGGTCCTTAAAAGGTTGTGACTTGCTACAATTACCGAGGATAAGGTCATATGGCTAGGGAATGCACTCAGCCAAAAAGAAGAAGGGATGCAACATGGTTTCGTGAGAAGATGTATTTGGTTGATGCTCAGTCTAAGGGAAATATTTTTGATTCAAAAGAGTTAGCATTTCTTGCAGACCCAGGGGCAATAGATAATGAAGGCATTGCAGTCGTTTCTACTTCTAATGCAACATATCAAGCGGACGATCTTGATGCATATGATTCGGATTGTGATGACATTCACTCAGCCTCAGCTTCTCTCGTTGTTAATCTTTCTTACTACGGTTTTGATGTCATCAGTGAGGTACCCACAAAACCAATCTTGGTAATGATGATAACCCACATCAAGTTGGGCATGAAAATGACAACCTCGAACAGCATTCGGGAACTAGTAACTCAAATGATGTGGTACCCAATCCTACACATTCGAGTGAACCTCAACCAAATGCTACGACGGGTATGGAATCTTATGCTCAACATGATTTGGTCATGGTGCCTAAACATATTATTGATCAAATGCATATGGCTCTCAAACAATCCGTAGATACGAATTCCACCCTAACAGCTGAGCTTGCGTTGCATAAAGAAAAGGTCAAAGCTTTTGAAATGGTCCCTCAAGCAGAGAAAATAACATGTTCTGAATTTGACCAATTTCGTTTTGAAAAGATTGAACACTTGAAAAAAATAGAATCATTAAAAGCTAATCTTTCCAATGAATTAAAAGCAAAAGAGTCGGTTGTCAATGATTTTCAGAAACTTAAAATGGATTTCGAAACTCTCGAGTCTAAAAATTTTGAATCGGAAATTAATGCTACCAAACTTCTTAAATTCAAAGAACAAAAGCTTTTAAAACAATACGCTTCTACAGAAAAGGTTCATCTTTTAACTAAATCGTTTAAAGAACTCGAACTTAAGCGTCTTCAAGATTTACCACCTAATCCCGGTTATGCAAAACAAGCTCAGGAATATATTCCTTGTCTTTATGATGTGACCCTTATTGGCAAATCGAAAGAAGCACCTTATGTTCCTAGTACTGAGGAGATACGATCACTTGCGGAAGAAATTCATTCTAAAATGCTTTCAAAATTCCATAAGATTGATTATGATCAACTTAATAAAGATCAATTTTCTAAAAAGACCCGCATTCGCTTACAAAAGGAATTAGCTCAACTATCAGCTTTTGTGCCCCAAAGTTTGTCAACGGAAAACCTTCCTAGTACGTCTCCTACACTTGTCAAAACGGATTTAACTAAGTTAATTCCACCGGTAAGTAAGGTGTCAGTTAGCTTAAATGCGGTGCACCAACACTTAGCCGATTTTGACAAGGTCATTGTGGAACGTACGACGGCTTCGGCCATAACGGAAGGTGAATGGAATTTCGAGCACAAGAGCTGCATTTCGAGACGAAATTGTTTCATTTGTAAACAATGTTAAAGCTTGTCTTAGTACTATTGATCAAGATTTGCTTTTGGAAATAGAAGAAGTTAGACGTGTTTTCAATGAAATGGATGATGCTTATGAAAACAGTTTACTTGAAATAGAACGGGTTTCACGCCAAAATGATCAGCTTCTGAAGCAAGTGATGTTTCATGATATAGTTTCCGTCTGTGTGAATAAAAGTGTTGATAACGATTCTATTGTGCATAATGTTGAATATGTGAATAATGTGGTAGATAGTACTTGTCACAAATCTGACGCTGAATTTTTAAAGCTTCAAGATTCTTATTCTTCGCTTTTAAAAAGTTTTGATGAAATTCAAAAACATTGAATTTCGCTTGAATGTAAACAACAATTTATTCAAGAGAATTTTGAAACGTCTTTCGAAGGTGTTAATATAAAAGATGCAAATTTTCAAAATAATTTTAGATTGAATTTACAATCAAAACAGCGTCAGCCAAGTGACAAGGTTGCTAAATCATTGCCGATCGACATAGAGAAGTCTAAGGAGCATAATTGTGTGAACGTACTTGAGGCCGATGAGAAGTTTGAACTTGATCTAGATAATCAAGTTTCCAAGATGTTGTCCAAATTTGATAACTTAAAACAGAAAAATACACAACTCTTTGATTCAGTAAAGCCCGCATGTTCTAATACCACTGATAGGCGTGTAAACACCCATCCTTTTACCACTAAATTCTGGCTAAAACAAGACCAAAACGCGTATTTAATATCATTTGTTTGGAATTATGCGTGGTTTTTGTGTTTATTGTGTTTTCAGAGCCAACCAGATGAATATTGGAGAAAACATGGGATTGCACGGGATTTATCGAAGAAAAAGACTCAAGATGAAGTCTATTGTCCAAGAGATGCAAAAGATTTGAAGTCACTGGGCCTATTCGAAGATTTATCGAAGAAAAGGACCAAAGATGGAAGATTTACATAAGTCGAAGAAACTCAAGTCTATTAAACGAAGAAATTAAAAGACGAGTTGAATTTAATCGACGAAAAATCCCGAATCAGAATCGAGAACGACAACTTTTCGGAAAAGACGAGAAGACAAGAAGAACGGAAGAAAGCCCACTCACCAACCAAAGGGAACACCTATATAAAGGGTTCCCTTCACACTTTTCATTCAGTTTTTAGTTTTTCTTTTCCCCTCTTTTCTCTCTTTTCTGTTCGTAGTCATCACCAACACCACTAGGGTGTTTGGTGATTTTGATTTTTATTGTTCCAAAAATCTTGTAGCTTAATCTTTGTTTTGTGATTGTTAAAACCTTAATCATTCAATATATCAATCTTTCCATTTCATCTTGTTCATCTTCATCTATTTGGTTAAAAGTTAAAGTTTATTTTGTTAAATTTGATCTTCAAAAGTTGTTGGGTTTTATGTTTTTATTGATGGGATTTGTTGTTATTGGTTAGTATATCATTTGTGTTTAGTTTTATTTAAGTTTTGGTTGAAAACTTGGTGAATTTTTGGCTTAAAATCGATTTCCCCTGTTCTTCGGTAATATTACTGTTCTTGAGTTTCCCAGGTTCCGGATGAACCAAAAGTTCCGGATGAACAAAAAGTTCCGGATGAACTAAAAGTTCCGGATGAACCAAAAGTTCCGGATGAATAGAAAGTTCCGAATGAATGTAGTTTTCAAAAGTTCCGAATAAGTTTTATGTTAAAAAGTTCTGAATCAGTCTTTAAGTTCCGAATCAGTTTTATCTTCAAAAGTTCCGAACCAAGTTCCGAGTGAACTTCCGGATAAACTTCCGGATCAACTTCCGAGTCAATCTTCCGGATAAACTTCCGGACGAAAGTTCTGAGTGAACTTCCGGACGAAAGTTCCGAGTGAATGATTTTTCAAAGTTCCGAATGAATGATTTTTAAAAGTTCCGAATCAGTTTTCCTTAAAAGTTCCGGATCAACTTCCGAGTCAATACTTCCGAACCAACTTCCGAGTGAACTTCCGAATCAAGGTCAACTTCCGAATCAATTTTCTTTTGAGCATTTTTAAGTCTTACTTTTTGTTTCTTCTCACTTACTGTTTCTGTTTCTTCATTTTATATTTATATTTTAATTTTAATTCTAGTTTTATTAATTGTCATTAAATTAATTGTTTTCGATTTAAGTTTTCATGTTAATGTATTTAAACCTTTTAGTAGATTAGAAAACCAACCCCTCTTCTTAGTAACCAAGAACAATCATTCCACTTAGAACCAAGATCAATTCGAGAGGATATCGAGAGAATATAGAACCCAATCCAAAACCATAGTATCAAATGGCACCGATGCCGGCTCTTCTCGTTAAGGTCAACAGTTTTTTGTGAGAACTTGGATTCTGGGATCCGTTCCCCGTGAACGTTACTTTTTCATAAAATTTTCAAAAATCCTAAAAAATATAAAATTTTCAAAAATCCTAAAAATTAAAAAACATAAAAACCAAAAATATTTTTGCTTTGTTTTTGCCTTGTTAGTTCTTTTGCAGGTGTATGTGCACTCGATCAACGTCTTATCAAGAGCCCGAGCCTCTCGAAGATTTAGACATGGCCGGTGTACAAAACAACAACAACATACCACCTCAAAACAATAACAATAACAATAACAACCCACCTTTCAACAACAATAATAACAATAACAATGAGCCTCTACCGGATAATCGCCCGATGATTGAACTGCTGCAAGCCCATGTAGATGGCAACACTGATCCAATTGTTATACCCGCGATTGCAGCCAACAACTTTGAGCTCAAATCCGGCTTTATCCAGATGCTCTCTGCTCAACCATTCTTGGGGCGCACCATTGATGATCCACATGACCACATCAATAGATTCCTACAACTCACGAATACGGTCAAATTCAATGGTGTTCCACAAGAGGTAATCCGTTTACAACTTTTTCCCTTTTCTTTAGAGGGACAAGCCTGGCATTGGCTTGCTAAGGAACCACCACAGGGTATTCTTTCGTGGACGGATTTGGAGACCAAGTTTATCAATTACTTTTTCCCACCCTCTCGTATTACCGCTTTGCGGAATGACATTATCAATTTTGAACAAAAGTACGATGAGTCGTTTAGTGAATCTTGGGATCATTTTAAAGATCTTTTAAGAAAATGCCCACAACATGGTTTTACCAAAGTGCACCAAATTAACACTTTTTACAATGGTTTAAGCATGAATGACCAAGATTCACTAAACAGTGCCTCGGGGGTAATCTTTTGGCTAAGACTTCCAATGCTGCTTGGGATATCATTGAGAATAAGTCTCGTGTGCAAACCAAGAGTGTTCGGACCAATGTCGCTAGTGCTAGTACTAGTGACAGCGATAAGCGACTTGACAAAATCACTACGCTTCTTGAATCGCTTGCTACCCAAACCGCCAGCAACACCAACAGCATCAACGCTAGAAACGCTAAAGACGCTCAAGTCAATGCTGTTAGCCAACCATGCGAGATATGCGGGGGTCCTCACTCTTACACCACTTGTACTGCCACCCAAGACTACCCTTCTGAAAATGTGAATGCAGCTTATGGCACCTATCCTCAACCTTCTTATCAAGCTAGACCTCAAGGTGACCGTAATTTGCTTAGCTACCGCTCCAACAACTACCTCTCACCACCCGGTTTTCCTCCAAACAACCCAAACCAACAACAAAACCTCAATCGCCCTCCTCAACAACAACAACCTCGTACACCATACATACCACCTCACAAACAACCACAACCACCTCAACAAAACAACCGAGTTTACCAGCAACCTGCTTATCAACCACCCGCATACAATGCTCCTCCCAACCAACCCACCGCTTTACACCAAGAAGTGGAAACCTACATGAGGACTAACGATGTGATCGTGGGAAACCTTCAGCGTGAAGTGCTCAACTTGAAAGCATACCTGGTCAAACAAGGGAACGATCTGAGAGCTGACATGAGAAACACTTTGGATAGTCAAACGAATGACTTAAAGAACATGATGGCTAGTTTTTTCCAAGGTAATCAACCCTCTTCTTCGGGTACTCTTCCGAGTAACACCGTTGCGAATCCAAGAGGGGAGATGAAAGCAATCACTACTCGCAGTGGCAAAGGTACCAAGGAACCCGAGCTTCCTATACCTCCACAAGTGATTGTGACTAAGGAGAATGAGTCACATGCTCCTATTCCTCATCCTTCTCCATCCCCAATTTCTCCACATCTTACTTCTACCCCTCCTCCACCCAAGGATGTGAGTGATCCTACTATCCCAAAACCTTCCTCTTCTTCCGATATACCTTATCCATCTAGGTGGAGGAAAGAGAAGCTCAAAAGCAAGGACGATATTCAGGTTTCAAACTTTCTTAAAATGTTCAAACAATTGAATTTCAACATCTCCTTCGCTGAGGCTCTCGCTCACATGCCTAAGTACGCAAAAATGTTTAAAGATCTTCTGAGTGACAAGGAAAAGCTTCTCGATATTGCCAACACCCACCTTAATGAGAATTGCTCTGTAGTGCTCTTAAGGAAATTGCCAACCAAGCTTGCTGATCCGGGTCGTTTCTTAATCCCTTGCAATTTCCCGGGAGTAGAGAATTGCATGTCCCTAGCCGATCTAGGTGCCAGTATTAATCTAATGCCTCTAAGCGTTTGGAAGCAATTATCTCTCCCTGAGCTAGTCCCCACCAAAATGACTTTGGAATTAGCTAACCGTACGGTTGCTTATCCAGTGGGGATAGCCGAAGACGTCTTTTTAGGAGTCGACAAATTCACTTTTCCTGCCGATTTCGTCGTTGTCGACTACGAGATGGACCCTCGTGTGCCCTTGATCGTGGGACGTCCATTCCTGAGGACCGGTCGCACTCTCATCGATGTTGAAGCCGGTGAGCTTATCATGAGAGTGGGTGACGATAAAATCATCTTCAACATGGGAAAATTGTCTAAACAACCTTATTCATACGAGAGTGTTAATTGTATTGACGTTCTGGATGAGGCTTGTGAAGAACACTTTAATGATGCTTGTAAAAATATTCCTACCTCTCTTCCCAATGTTGAAACCGATTCCTCTATTGATTCCTCACTGTCTCTATTTGGAGATAATGATTTGTTTTGGAAAGCCTTGAAGCCACCATGGGAGATGTGAACTTAGCTAATGATGATTCTCCCACCGATGGGGATGAAGACATGCATTTCTTTGAAAACCTTCTCAACGAAGACAATATTTCTCCACCATCTTCCACGGTTATTGCTATCGATACTCCGACTTTGAAAACGCCTCCCATCAAAAATCCTCCGGATATAGAACTGAAGGAGTTGCCGCCCCATCTCGAGTACGTGTTCCTGGAAGATAAGAAGAAGTCGCCCGTCATCATCGCAAAGGACCTAAAGGAAGAAGAAAAAGCCCGACTTATCGCCGTGTTGAAGAAGCATAAAAGAGATATCGCTTGGAAAATCTCCGACATTCGTGGAATAGATCCTCACTTCTGCACACACAAAATTCTCATGGAGGACGACTTTAAGCCCACAATTCAAAGCCAACGAAGGGTGAATCCAAAATCCATGAAGTCATCAAACAGAGGTTATCAAACTTCTTGATGCGGGTATGATTTACCCTATTTCGGATTCACCATGGGTTAGTCCAGTCCATTGTGTGCCCAAGAAGGGCGGAATAACCGTTGTTCCCAATGAACACAACGAGTTGATTTCCACTCGTCTCGTTACTGGGTGGAGAGTTTGTATAGACTACCGCAAACTCAATTATGCCACGAGAAAGGATCATTTCCCTCTACCTTTTATGGACCAAATGCTTGAACGTTTAGCGGGTAATGAATATTACTGCTTTCTTGATGGTTTCTCGGGTTATTTCCAAATACCCATCGATCCCCAAGATCAAGAGAAGACAACATTCACTTATCCCTATGGCACATTTGCTTACAAAAGAATGCCTTTTGGCTTATGCAATGCCCCCGGGACTTTCCAAAGGTGCATGTTAGCTATCTTCCATGACATGGTTGAACAAACCATGGAAGTCTTCATGGATGATTTCTCGGTCTTCGGGGATTCCTTCTCTTCTTGCCTTGCCAATTTGGAACGAATGCTGAAGCGGTGCGAAGACACTCGCCTTGTTCTGAATTGGGAAAAATGCCATTTCATGGTAAAAGAGGGCATCGTGCTAGGACACAAGATTTCCAAAGCCGGTCTTGAAGTAGACCATGCTAAAGTCGATGTTATCGCTAAGTTGCCTCCACCTTCAACCGTGAAGGGTGTGAGAAGTTTTTTGGGTCATGCGGGCTTCTACCGTCGATTCATCAAAGATTTTTCTCAAATCGCTCGCCCGATGACCCACCTCTTGGAAAAAGATACTCCTTTTATCTTCTCCAAAGAGTGTCTTGAAGCCTTCAACTCGCTTAAGGATAAGCTAACTAAGGCACCCGTCTTGGTTACCCCCAATTGGGAGCTGCCTTTCGAGTTAATGTGCGATGCTAGCGACTTTGCTATTGGTGCGGTTTTGGGCCAAAGAGTGAATAAACACTTCCAACCAATCCACTATGCTAGCAAGACAATGACGGGGGCTCAATTGCATTACACGACAAACAAAAAAGAGCTTTTAGCTGTTGTCTATGCTTTTGAAAAGTTCTGCCCCTATCTTGTCCTTTCCACCACAATCGTTTATACCGATCATTCCGCGCTGAAGTACTTGTTAACTAAGCAAGATTCCAAACCAAGACTTCTTCGCTGGGTTTTGCTACTCCAAGAATTTAAAATCGAAATTCACGATAAAAAAGGAGCAGAAAACCTAGCCGCGGATAATCTCAGTAGACTTTAGGATCCTTACCAAGGGGATCATCTGAACAAAGAAATCAATGATTCTTTTCCCTTGGAGACCTTAATGTCTATCAATTCGAATTCTAATGAAACCCCGTGGTTTGCGGACATTGCAAACTACTTGGCGGGTGGAATTCTTGTTGACGGGTTAACATCCCAGCAAAAGAAAAAGTTTTTCAAAGACATTAAGACTTACTTTTGGGATGACCCGTATCTATTCAAACAATGTGCCGACTTGATTATTCGCTGATGTGTTGATGGACCGGCAGCTTTGGAAATCCTTGATGCTTGCCACAAAGGACCCACCGGTGGTCACTTTGGTCCCAACTACACCGCCAAAAAAGTGTTTGACTCGGGATTTTATTGGCCCACCATATATTGTGACGCTCACAATATGGTTAAACGTTGTGATGCTTGCCAAAAAAAAGGCAAGATCACACATAAAGACGAGATGCCTCAAAATTTCATTCAGGAATGTGAAATCTTTGATGTTTGGGGTATCGACTTTATGGGGCCATTCCCTTCCTCTAAAGGAAACAAATACATCCTTGTAGCTGTTGACTACGTTTCAAAGTGGGTTGAAGCCAAAGCTCTACCCACTAATGACGCAAGGGTGGTTTGTAACTTTTTGAAATCTCTATTCGCTAGATTCGGTGTGCCTCGTGCCATTATTAGTGATCGTGGGACTCATTTTTGCAATGACCAATTCGCAAGAGTCATGGCTAAGTATGGTGTAAATCATCGTCTTTCCATCGCCTACCACCCACAAACTAATGGCCAGGCTGAAATATCCAACCGAGGATTAAAGCGAATTCTGGAAAGAACCGTGGGAGAGCATCGTGCCTCATGGGCTGATAAACTTGATGATGCTTTGTGGGCTTTTCGTACCGCATACAAGACTCCGATTGGTTGTACACCATATCGTCTCGTGTACGGGAAAGCATGCCACCTCCCCATTGAGTTGGAGCACAAGGCTTACTGGGCCTTAAAGTGGGCTAATTTTGATATCAACAAAGCCGGTGACCTACGCAAGATCCAACTCAATGAGCTGAATGAACTCCGTAATGAGGCTTATGAAAATTCTTTGATCTATAAGGAAAAGACTAAGCTCATTCACGACTCTAAGATTAAGAACCGAGAGTTCCAAGTTGGAGACAAAGTTTTACTCTTTAACTCTCAGTTGAAAATCTTTTCGGGCAAACTGAAATCTCGTTGGTCCGGCCCATTCACCATTGCCCAAATTTTTCCTTATGGTACTCTCGAGCTCGCTCAACCTAATGGACCTAAATTCAAGGTGAATGGCCAACGAGTAAAGTTGTACTTTTGTGAGGACATCTCTCAGGAGATGATTCCATCCCTCACCACGTTCCCCATGAACTAATTTTGGGTCGAGTCAGGCTCGTGACTCGGTTATCAAAAATAAGCGCTCCTCGGGAGGCAGCCCGAGTTTCTATCCTGTTCTGTTTTAACCTCCTAAGTGTAGGGGGACTTCTATACGTGTTTGTCTTTGTGTGGTGATGTGATTACAGGGATAAGTGCACTCTTGGAATCTCTGAAGAACCGTCCTCCCGTGTTATCCGAAATCCGGTTCTATCTCTCAACTATCGTGATTCAATTTTCTTCATAATCACATTTGAAATTGATCACTTTAGTCGTCTCTTCCTTAAACTTAAGTTAACCAACGTGCACAATGTCATAAGTGTAGGGGAGACTTTTTCCACATGCTTAAACATTGAGGACAATGTTTATCTTAAGTGTAGGGGGGAATTCTATCGAGGTTTTAAGTGGACTTTTCCATGAAAATGCCTTCATTTAACCGGAAAATCATATTTTTCAACATTTTTCAAATTTTTTATTAACTTTGGCCATTTTGTCGTAATTTTTAAATTTTTATCGTTGCTTTCATATGTATATATCCCGCAATAAAGTCAAAAATATTAATAAAGTGGTGTAGCTAGTTTAGAAATCTTTGACATATTAGGCCCGTTGCGATTATTTTGACTCAACCCGAATAGACTTATCCAAGTTTATTCTAGCTAGTATCCTTAACCATGTAGACCTTAATTGGTTTATTAGGCTAAGTATCCACGAATCTCATTACTTGAGATTTTAAATTGTGGAGGGCGAGAAATGATAGAGTCAATTATAAGTCGGTATTCTTGCACAAGCTCACTTGGTGTAATTATTTGCCTATTCTCCCATCACTTGCTAATAATTTATCTACAATAAGTAAGGTCGTGCGATTTGAAAATTTACTTAGCTTCTAGCCCAAGATCGTTTAAAAGTTGCTCGGTAATGATAAGAGTTCATAGCCAAGGCATAACTTATGAAGCGGGGCGCGAAGATTAGCGAGTTCGAAAAGGCCCTAACAAGGCATGAGGATTCCATTTTATTGCTAAAGATCCAAGGTGATGTGAAAAGCATTATTCCTAAAGTCAATATGAAGGATCAAGACTCACGACGAAAAGCAATCAACTCCCATAAAGATGATGGATAAGTCTATCCGAAAAGACCCTAACAAGGTATGAGGATAAATAGATCCAAGTCCGAAAAGGAGGCGGATCGTTGTATCTCAAAATCCCAAATAGAGATTGAAGAAATAATCATGAAGTCGTGGTCAACAAAATTGGAGTACCCCTCAAAAGTCTCCAAGTGAAGAAACTCTATGAACGATGAGAAGACCATTATCTCAAGCACGTCTCTCAAGATATGAAGTATGAAGTACATGCCAAATATCGGCCCGAGAAAGGTCTCAAATCGTGAACCGAGTTATGCCAAGATATGAACTTTTTGATATCCTGAGAAGCAGTTTTAAGAGATTTTTTCCTTTAGCTAACTATTGATCAAATCATCCTACTTTGCTTTCAGCCTAAATAAACTATCGAAATAAATCCAAAAAATGCATCTTCATGATCATTCTAAGACAAAAATAAAATATAAGAGATACACCTAGGAATAAGGGAGTTTAAGCATATAATTAAACCATGTGTGTAAGTGTTTGATTTACTAACTTATAATAACAATGATCTCGTTTTTAAGCTTAGTTTGGGGAACGTGAAACTTGAGGATGATTAATCTTCGCAGCACCGAAGCCCTAATGTAAGTCCTTGATCTCTTTGCAAGTTATTTCCATATAGCTATTTTCAAGTGAAAATGGTTTTCTATCCTTTTGTTTCCTTTAAAGACATTAATTTCTCTTAGTACTTTAATTTTTGTTTAGTAGTATTTTAATTAGGCCAAGGTTGATTGATTATGAGAAAAATGTAAAATTGCTTTATCACTATGCATTGCATGAGGGCATGGCAATGGTTAAGTGTAGGGGATTTGATAGGTGTGTAAACATCCATCCTTTTACCACTTAATTCTTGCTAAAACAAGACCAAAACGCGTATTTAATATCGTTTGTTTGGAATTATGCGTGGTTTTTATGTTTATTGTGTTTTCAGAGCCAACCGGATGAATATTGGAGAAAACATGGGATTGCACGGGATTTATCGAAGAAAAAGACTCAAGATGAAGTCTATTGTCCAAGAGATGCAAAAGATTTGAAGTCACTGGGCCTATTCGAAGATTTATCGAAGAAAAGGACCAAAGATGGAAGATTTACATAAGTCGAAGAAACTCAAGTCTATTAAACGAAGAAATTAAAAGACGATTTGAATTTAATCGACGACAAATCCCGAATCAGAATCGAGAACGTCAACTTTTCTGAAAAGACGAGAAGACAAGAAAAATGGGAGAAAGCCCACTCACCAACCAAAGGGAACACCTATATAAAGGGTTCCCTTTACACATTTCATTCAGTTTTTAGTTTTTCTTTTCCCCTCTTTTCTCTCTTTTCTGTTCGTAGTCATCACCAACACCACTAGGGTGTTTGGTGATTTTGATTTTTATTGTTCCAAAAATCTTGTAGTTTAATCTTTGTTTTGTTATTGTTAAAACCTTAATCATTCAATATATCAATCATTCCATTTTATCTTGTTCATCTTCATCTATTTGGTTAAAAGTTAAAGTTTATTTTGTTAAATTTGATCTTTAAAAGTTGTTGGGTTTTATGTTTTTATTGATGGGATTTGTTGTTATTGGTTAGTATATCATTTGTGTTTAGTTTTATTTAAGTTTTGGTTCAAAACTTGGTGAATTTTTGGCTTAAAATCGATTTCCCCTGTTCTTCGGTAATATTACTGTTCTTGAGTTTCCCCTGTTCTTCGGTAATATTACTGTTCTTGAGTTTCCCAGGTTCCGGATGAACTAAAAGTTCCGGATGAACCAAAAGTTCCGGATGAACAGAAAGTTCCGAATGAATGTAGTTTTCAAAAGTTCCGAATAAGTTTTATGTAAAAAGTTCTGAATCAGTCTTTAAGTTCCGAATCAGTTTTATCTTCAAAAGTTCCGAACCAAGTTCCGAGTGAACTTCCGGATAAACTTCCGGATCAACTTCCGAGTCAATCTTCCGGATAAACTTCCGGACGAAAGTTCCGAGTGAACTTCCGGACGAAAGTTCCGAGTGAATGATTTTTTAAAGTTCCGAATGAATGATTTTTAAAAGTTCCGAATCAATTTTCCTTAAAAGTTCCGGATCAACTTCCGAGTCAATACTTCCGAACCAACTTCCGAGTGAACTTCCGAATCAAGGTCAACTTCCGAATCAATTTTCTTTTGAGCATTTTTAAGTCTTACTTTCTGTTTCTTCTCACTTACTGTTTCTGTTTCTTCATTTTATATTTATATTTTAATTTTAATTCTAGTTTTATTAATTGTCATTAAATTAATTGTTTTCGATTTAAGTTTTCATGTTAATGTATTTAAACCTTTTAGTAGATTAGAAAACCAACCCCTCTTCTTAGTAACCAAGAACAATCATTCCACTTACAACCGAGATCAATTCGAGAGGATATCGAGAGAATATAGAACCCAATCCAAAACCATAGTATCAACCACTGCACAGAATCAATCATTGATTGAACAATTGATAAGTCGGTGGAAATATCTGATTTGAAGGAACAAATTTGTGATAAATCTGGCTTTGACTGAGTTAAAGGAAACACTTCGTACCCTAAAAGTTAAGAATGTTGTGGATAACGCAGCCACTGTCTCAGCATCGTCCTCTAGTGCAAACAAAAGGAACCTTATCGCCGTCACACCACTTAACAAGGGCCCTAGGACTAAACCATCTTAAACATTGGTCACTAAAGATAAGGAAAAATCAAAACCAGCTTCTAATATTCCCGTGTTGCCTTCTAAAGGAGTAATCACCACTACTAAGGCTCAAAGATCTAAGCTTAAAAGAAACAAGAAGAATGATAGGATCTTGCCCCCATCTAGTAGTCAAGAGAAGAACAAAGTAGAAGCCCACCCTAGGAATGTTATTTCTGTTTTGAATAAAAAGAATCTTGTAGCTAAACCTAAAGGCTCTATGGTTGTGCAGTGTTCTAAGCCTACTGTGAATTCTAATTTGAAATGTTGGAATTGCAATGAATGTATGTTTTCTAGTCGTCATGATTCTTGTCTTATTGACCATGTGAATGAGATGAATGCCCGGAAAAATGGATTAGAATGGAAACCAACTGGGAAAGTGTTAACCCAAGTTGGTTGGATGTGGCGCCCCACTGGTAGAACTTTCACTATAGTAGGAAATACGTGCCCTTTAACTAGGATCACTCCCACTAAAGCGAAGACAGTGTGCCCTTTAACTAGGAGTACCAAGGCTACCAAAACACAAGCGTGTCGTTTAACTAGGAACACCGACACTACTGTAGGAACAAAATGCCCTTTAAAAAGGTCTACCCCACTATAGTGCCCGCTAATAATCCAAAACCTCAGAAAGTTGGAACAACAAAACCTGTTAGTGATAAAATTCACATTAGAAAACGCAGGAAATCTAAGGGTCACACAAATGTTAGCAATTCTGATAATTTCATATCTGTATCTGCTAACACTCCAGAACCAATAGTTTCCAATGCATTGTCTACTGTTGTTGTTGAAAACAGGTGGTCCAAATTGTTCTCTGGTATTTGGACTCTGGTTGCTCTAAACATATGACCGTAGATCGCTCTCAGCTCAGAAATTTCGTCAGCAAGTTTCTTGGTACAGTTCGATTTGGAAATGATCATATTGCAAAGATAATGGGTTACGGTGAATATCATATTGGGAATGTTATAATTTCAAGAGTGTATTACGTGGATGGTCTCGGTCACAACTTATTTTCTGTAGGACAATTTTGTGATGCAAACCTAGAAGTTTCTTTTCGAGAGCATACCTGCTTCATTCGTAATTTGGAAGGGGTTGATTTATTGAAAGGTACTTGAGGGAATAATGATAGGTGTGTAAACACTCATCTTTTCTACCACTTAATTACAATAATAACCGGACCAAAACGTGTATTTTATGCCTTTTATGTCGGAATTATGCGTGGTTTGGTTTTTGTTGTGATTTAGGATGAAAAGGTGAAAAGTGGAGAAAACACGGACATTCACGGGCATATACGGACTTTTATTGAAGAAAAGGATGAAAGACGAAGTCAAGAAGTCAAGAGTGCAAAAAGAACGGAAGTCCACGACCAATACTGAAGATTTATCGAAGAAGAAGTCAAAAGACGGAAGTTTATCAAAAGCCGAAGAATTCAAGTCTATTTTATTGAAGAATTTAAAGACGAGTTCGAAGAAATCCCGAAGCCAAAAGTCCCTTAAGTCCAAGTTTAAAGAAGATTAGAAGAAAAGGACTAATGGTGTAATTAATGAAGAATTAAGAAGAAAGGGGCTTAATCTTGCAATTAACAAGAAATGAAGGAGGGGAGGAAGCTTCCTAATCCTCCCCTATAAATAGACCATTAGTGTGTTCATTTGTTTTTGTTGGCTAAGTGTGACAATTAGCTCTTCCACCATTTAAATACCTTTTCATTTACTTTCCTTGTAAAATTTAAATACCTTGTCTTGCACCTTAAATTCATTTAATTTCAAGTAAGTTTTCATTTAATTATTGTCAATCTTTACTTTATCTTGTCAATCTCTTATCTACCTTTCTTAATCATTGATTTATGTGTTTATGTTCATGTTTATGTTCATGCTTTTATTTTGATCCAAGTGGTTTTTGATTATTGTGGTTAAAGTTGTTTGATTTCTTGTTCTAAATTGTTTGTTTATGTTACTGTTGATTCGTTGATAAGTTTTGTTAAATCGTTTGTGTTTATTTTGATTAATCTTTGTTTAGATCTACTGTTTCTGTATCTCCTTGTTCTTCGGATAGGTTGTTCTTGTTTCTGATCTTTCCAGGTAAAAAGTTCCGAGCCAAGACTCTTCATCCGGAACATTCAAAGTTCCGGACGAAGGAGAACTTCCGAGTCAAGGATTTGTTCATTCGGAACTCAAAAGTTCCGGGTCAAGACCTTCATTCGGAACTTAAAAAGTTCCGGATCAAGCGACTCATTCGGAACTCGAAAGTTCCGGATCAACACAACTTCCGAACGAAGTTCCGAACGAAAGTTCCGAACGAACTTTCGAACGAAGTTCCGGACGAACTTCCGAACGAAACTTCCGAACGAAGTTCCGAACCAAGGCTGTTCATTCGTAACTAAAAAGTTCCGAATAAACTTCCGGATCAAGGGGCAAGTTCCGATTCAAGAGGTGTTCATTCGGAAGTTTGAAACTTCCGAATCAAGGGGCTTCATTCGGAATCTTCCGAATCAAGGGTGACCAAATAGTTCCGAATCAAGGCAAATTTTACAAGTTCCAAATCAGTAAAGTTCCGAACGAAGGATTGTTTTGGATAAGTGACATATTCAGATCAATTTGTTCCGGATCAAGGATTTTGGCAATATTCCAAGCGAAGAAGAATCATTTCAACCGAAGGTGACATTCCGGACGAGTGATTGTTCCAAACGAAGGTTTATTCCGAATGAGCTGTATTCAGGTTCTTATTAGCTTTTGTCTTTGATTTTTACTTTCAAGCTTTATTTTACTGCCTTTTTATTTAATTGCACTTTAAGATTATTTGCCTTAGCTTTATTTTAGTTTTGCCTTAGTTTAAGTTTTAGTCGCGTTTTAAGTTTGCCTTAGTTAGATTTAAGTTTGCGTCATTTACATTAGTGCCTTTTAATTTCAGTCACGCTTTTAAATACCTGCACCTTTATTTTAATTAGACTTAGATTTACTTTAATTGCACATTTACTTTAATTGTTTCACACTTTTACTTAAAAACAACCAAAAATATTTCTGTTTTACCAAAGAACGACTGAGTCGCACATAGGACCGAGATCAATTCGTTAAGATACCGAGAACACGAACTTTAATATTTTTATACGGGCAAAAGCCTTGTATCAAATGGCACCGCTGCCGGCTCTTTTCGTTAAGATTGACGGTTTTCTGTGAGAGACACGTTGCTTTTTGGGATCCGTTCACTTGTGAGCGTTATTTTTCTTGCATAAAAAATTCAAAAAAAATCATAAAAAATTAAAAATTGATAAAAAAACATAAAATTAAAAATTTCAAAAATCCAAAAAGATTTTAGCTTTATTGTGTATATATATTGTCTTTGTGTTTGGTTTTGTTTTCTTTTGCATTTTCAGGTGTATGCGTACTAGATCTTCTAATTATCAAGAGCCCGAGCCTCAAGAAGATTTAGATATGGCAGGTGTTAACAACAACAACATTCCACCGCACCTCAATAATAATAATAATAACAACAATTCTCTTCCACAGCCCGATCTTCGGACCATGGAGGAACTTTGTCAACCAACAATGTTTGGACGAGGAGGACCGATTGCGCCGATGCAAATCAACGCTCCTGAGTTTTCGTTGAAGCACCACATGATTCAGCAAGTGCAAACAAACCCATTTAGAGGATTCCCTGATAATGATGCCAACAAACACCTCGACAAGTTCATTACAATCACCCAAAGCATGAAGTTGCCTGGTGCCACAATGGATGTACTTCGCCTACAACTCTTCCCACATACTTTATCGCATCATGCCGAGAAATGGTTTGATCGTCTCCCGGAGAATTCTATTCACACTTGGGATGATATGACTCAACGCTTTTTGTCGCGCTACTTTCCACCATCCATGGTCACAAGCCTTCGCAATCAGATCAGCGGTTTCATGCAAGACCCTAACGAATCTCTTTTTGATGCTTGGGAGAGATATAATGTCTTGATCGATAGATGTCCAAACCACAACATGCTCCCTGTGACCTTAATCGATACTTTCTACAACGGATTGACTTTTCAAGATCGTGATACGATCAATGCAGCCGCCGGTGGCACATTCATGAAAAGGAGACCCGAGGAGTGTAGAGAGTTAATTGAGAACATGACTACTCATCACAAGAACTGGGATTCCTCTGCTTCTTCAAGGAACAACCCGAGAGTCAATGTTTCTTCTACCTCAGCAAACCCTGAGATGACCGAACTCACCCGCATGATGGCCGAAATGAGCAAAAGTATTACGCTTCTCGCTTCAAACCAACAACAACAACAAGTTAAAGCGGTTGTTAATCCTTGTGAAACATGTGGCGGTCCTCACTCATACACTGATTGTCCTTCGACACAAGGAAATCCGGAAAATGTGTATGCAGCTTACGGTAATTATTCACCAGAAAATTACCAAGCTCGACAACAAGGGGATAGAAATCTGCTGAGCTACCGTTCCAATAACTACCTTTCACCCGGTTTTTCTCCTCAAAACCAAAACCCCGCCAACAACTACAATAGAAGCAACCAAATCCCACCTCGTGCTTCTAACCCTTATCAACCACCCACCCAACAACACCCACCCATTAATCCTGATGTTGACGCCATCATGAGAACCCAAGGTGAGCAAATCAAGAACTTGCAAAGCCAAATTATCAATCTGAAAGGAGATATCTTGAAGCAAGGAAATGACATCAGAACCAAGGTTCGTGATAATATTCAATCCTCCTTCAGCACTCAAACAACTGAATTAAAGAATCTATTGGCTAGTTTCTTGCCCTAAGCTCAACCTTCTTCTTCTTCTTCGGGTTCTCTACCTTCAAACACCGTCACTAATCCGCGAGCTAATGTGAGTGCTATAACTACGCGTAGTGGAATTACCATTGTCGATCCACCTATCCCACCACCATCATCTACACCTCCTCCACCACCATGTATCCCTATCCTCCTACACCTAGTATTAGTGCACCATTACCGTCTCCGCCTCGTCATGACGATGTATCTCAAAAGGACCCTTCAACATCACAACCTTCACCAACTACACCTTCACCGTCTCCCTATCAACCTAGAATCCCATACCCTTCTCGCATAGGCAAGACCAACGATCTAACCAAGAATGACTGTCAAGTATCGAAATATGTGGATATGCTATCTAAAATGACCATCAACATTAATCTCGTTGAAGCACTTTGCCACATGCCAAAATTTGTCAAAGCATTCAAGGAATTGCTTAGCAAGAAGGAGAAGCTGCTTGAACTCGCCAACGCACGCTTAAATGAAAACTGCTCAGCAGTTATTCTTAAAGAATTACCGGAAAAACTTGGAGATCCCGGTCATTTTGTGTTGCCTTGCGTGTTCAACAAAACTGAAGAATTTACTGCCCTTGCTGATCTCGGGGCTAGTATTAATTTGATGCCACTGAGTGTTTGGAAAACACTATCATTGCCCGACCTCATTCCAACAAATATGACTCTCGAACTTGCAAACCGCACTCTCGCTTACCCCGTTGGTATAGCCGAAGACGTGTTTATCAAAGTTGGCACATTTACTTTCCCGGTCGATTTTGTCGTAGTTGATTATGAAATGGACCCTCGTATTCCTTTAATACTTGGTCGGCCATTCTTGAGAACCGGACGAGCTTTAGTAGATGTGGCCGAAGGTGAGTTAATCTTACGAGTCGGGGATGATTCTAAAGTTTTTTAAATGGGGAAGCTTACAGGAAAATCCTTTGGAGGACGAGAATCAGTGAATATGATTAATGTGCTCGATGACTTTACCATCTATGACAATCCTCTATTCGACTCTTCCATCGATAATCCACTCTTTGACGATGATGTGGATGATTCTCGCTCCACTTTGGAACCTTCTACCATTTATGATTCGTCACCGGTCTTTGATGCTTATGATGATGATGATTCTAGCTCAGATTCGGATGATTTTGATTGTACTTCTGAGTATCCCGAGCTGCCCACTTTCGATGATTTTGATGAGGCTGATACTCTCTCGAGCGATTCTTCACATCATGAAGATCCTCCGCCATCACTCGATCCTACTTTGGACGATTATTCATTTGAGGAAGATTTCTCTGAATTTCTCAACACTTACTTCCCTCATGAGAGTGCTGCTCCTCCTTTGGACTTTGAAGATTATCGCCTTGATCCTACTTTGGATTTAAAGAGCATTCTGTCCAAGGAGAACAAACCGGTCGCCACCGAAATCCGTTGCACTTATGATTTGACACCTCTTTGTCCCCCTTCTGAGGACGAGGTTGTGCTTCTTTGCGGATCTTCTTCACACTCGGCTAAGCCTGAGTGCTATTTTCCCTTAAAGGAAAAGGTGTTCGACCCCGGTATTGAAGTCTTTAAGCCACCTCAGTATCCACCTGATGAAATAAAAGGAAAAATCTTTGGAACTATTGAAGACATGCTTGCACCGCACCATACTTGCTCCCACCGTACTCCATCACTGCTTAAGGGAACCTTGCCTACTCTTCTTTGGCTTGCCTTGTTCGCCTTAAGCTCGTGCTTATTGATGGATGAAAACTATCTCTTTGATCCTGGTGGATATGTTTCATGCTTCTTCCGTTGATGATCAAGGTCGAGTCAGGCTCACGAATCGGTTAACAAAAACCAAGCGCTTCTTGGGAGGCAACCCATGCATCTATCTTTTCACTTTCTTTATCATAAGTGTAGGGGGGACCCTTTGGTTTGCTATTTCCTCTCCTCACTTCTTAATCAGGGATTCGAGCTTCAATGATCCACTCTTGATGATTCTTGACGACCCGTGATTCCGTGTTCTACTTCTTCCCGGTTCTATCCTAAACTCTTTTCGATTCACTATTTTATATTTTCTCAATATTAAAATAGGAATCTCTTTAGTTGTCTTTTCCTTAGCGAGTTTTAAACAAAGTGCACAATGTCCTAAGTGTAGGGGATTTTACTCCCACATGCTTAAACATTGAGGACAATGTTTATCTTAAGTGTAGGGGGGACTTCTATCAAAGTTAAGTGGTCTTTTCCTTGTATTTGTCCTCATTTTAACCGAAAAATCAATTTTTCGACATTTTTCAAAATTTTTGATCTATTTTGGCCTATTAGTTGTTCCTTTTGTATAGTTATTTTCTTTCCTTATTAAAATAAATGTTTAATAAGTGGTTTTAATTTTCAAACGTTGTGAATCTTTTGACTCAATACGAGTTTACTCTAGCTAGTATCCTTAACGTGTTTAAGTCAAGTTTTGCTAGGCTTTTAAATAGGAAGCTATAAAACGCGAAAGTCTTAACTCTCACGGGTTAAGAACAAGAACTTTTCGCAAGTTCCTATAATTGATCCTAGAGAGTCGTTTATCAAGGGAACTTTAAAATGCGATTTCTAAACTTGAAAGAGTCTAAGAATTTGCAAGATCCTATAGGCGACTCGAAAACCCAAAACTCTGATTTAATAGGCTAAGTATCCACGAGTCTCATTACTTGAGATTTTAAACTGTGGAGAACGAGAGATGATAGAGCCAATTATAAGTTCGGTATTCTTTCGTGAATTTATGTGAGTTAATTATGAGCCTATTCTCCCATCGTTTGCTAATAATTTACCTGTTAATAAATAAGGTTGTACGATTTAAAAGGTTACTTAGCTTCTAGCCCCATATCGCTTAAAAGTTGCTCGGTATGGATTAGAGTTCATAGCCAAGGCATAACTTATTGAAGCGGGATGCGAAGATTGGCGAGTCCGAAAAGGCCCTAACAAGGCATGAGGGCTATATTTTGTTGCTAAAGATCTAAGTGATGTGAAGAATCATTTATCGAAAATCAAAATGAAGGATCGAGACACACGACGTAAAGCAAAACTCCCCAAAAGTCATGGAGAAGTGTATCCGAAAAGACCCTAACAAGGTATGAGGATAAATAGATCCAAGTCATAAAAGGAGGCGGATCGTTGTATATCAAAGTCCAAAATAAAGATTGGAGAAAAATGAAGAAGTCGTGGTCCAAGTATGAATCTCTCAAAACTTCAAGTGAAGAAATTCCTATATGAAGAGAAGACCATTTATTTCATGAACGTCTCTCAAGATTTGAAGTATGAAGTCGCTGCCAAATATCGGTCCGAGAAAGGTCTCAAATCGCGAAGCGAGTTATGCCAAGATATGAACTTTATGAGGTCCCGAGAAGCAGTTTTAAAAGATTTGGTCCTTTAGATAACTATTGATTAAATCGTTCACTTTATTTTCAAACTAAATAACTATCGAAATAAGTCAAACAATGCATCCTCGTGATCATTCAAGACAAATAATAAAATATAAGAGATACCCCTAGGAATAAGGGAGTCTAAGTGAGTAACTGGCCCACATGAGTTCGTGTTAGTCTATTAACTTATAATAACAATGATCTCGTTTTTAAGCTTGGTTTGGAGAAAGTGAAAACTTGAGGATGATGATTATTCATAACATTTTTTCAAAACCCAAGGTATGCTTTTGGTTTCTTTATTTTATATGTCTTTAATTTTCTATCTCTTTAATAAAGGCCAACGTGGATTGATTATGATGAAAAGTGTAATCTTGCTTTGTAACTAATGCATTGCATGAGGACATTGCAATGGTCAAGTGTAGGGGATTTGATAGGTGTATAAACACCCATCTTTTCTACCACTTAATTACAATAATAACCGGACCAAAACGTGTATTTTATGTCTTTTATGTCGGAATTATGCGTGGTTTGTGTTTTTGTTGTGATTTAGGATGAAAAGGTTAAAAGTGGAGAAAACACGGACATTCACGGGCATTTACGGACTTTTATTAAAGAAAAGGATGAAAGACGAAGTCAAGAAGTCAAGAGTGCAAAAAGACGGAAGTCCACGACCAATTCTGAAGATTTATCGAAGAAGAAGTCAAAAGACGGAAGTTTATCAAAAGCCGAAGAATTCAAGTCTATTTTATTGAAGAATTTAAAGACGAGTTCGAAGAAATCCCGAAGTTAAAAGTCCCTTAAGTCCAAGTTTAAAGAAGATTAGAAGAAAAGGACTAATGGTGTAATTAATGAAGAATTAAGAAGAAAGGGGCTTAATCTTGCAATTAACAAGAAATGAAGGAGGGGAGGAAGCTTCCTAATCCTCCCCTATAAATAGACCATTAGTGTGTTCATTTGTTTTTGTTGGCTAAGTGTGACAATTAGCTCTTCCACCATTTAAATACCTTGTTATTTACTTTCCTTGTCAAATTTAAATACCTTGTCTTGCACCTTAAATTCATTTAATTTCAAGTAAGTTTTCATTTAATTATTGTCAATCTTTACTTTATCTTGTCAATCTCTTATCTACCTTTCTTAATCTTTGATTTATGTGTTTATGTTCATGTTTATGTTCATGCTTTTATTTTGATCCAAGTGGTTTTTGATTATTGTGGTTAAAGTTGTTTGATTTCTTGTTCTAAATTGTTTGTTTATGTTACTGTTGGTTCGTTGATAAGTTTTGTTAAATCGTTTGTGTTTATTTTGATTAATCTTTGTTTAGATCTACTGTTTCTGTATCTCCTTGTTCTTCGGATAGGTTGTTCTTGTTTCTGATCTTTCTAGGTAAAAAGTTCCGAGCCAAGACTCTTCATCCGGAACATTCAAAGTTCCGGACGAAGGAGAACTTCCGAGTCAAGGATTTGTTCATTCGGAACTCAAAAGTTCCGGGTCAAGACCTTCATTCGGAACTTAAAAAGATCCGGATCAAGCGACTCATTCGGAACTCGAAAGTTCCGGATCAACACAACTTCCGAACGAAGTTCCGAACGAAAGTTCCGAACGAACTTTCGAACGAAGTTCCGGACGAACTTCCGAACGAAACTTCCGAACGAAGTTCCGAACCAAGGCTGCTCATTCGTAACTTAAAAGTTCCGAATAAAATTCTGGATCAAGGGGCAAGTTCCGATTCAAGAGGTGTTCATTCGGAAGTCTGAAACTTCCGAATCAAGGGGCTTCATTCGGAATCTTCCGAATCAAGGGTGACCAAATAGTTCCGAATCAAGGCAAATTTTACAAGTTCCGAATCAGTAAAGTTCCGAACGAAGGATTGTTTTGGATAAGTGACATATTCAGATCAATTTGTTCCGGATCAAGGATTTTGGCAATATTCCAAGCAAAGAAGAATCATTTCAACCGAAGGTGACATTCCGGACGAGTGATTGTTCCAAACGAAGGTTTATTCCGAATGAGCTGTATTCAGGTTCTTATTAGCTTTTGTCTTTGATTTTTACTTTCAAGCTTTATTTTACTGCCTTTTTATTTAATTGCACTTTAAGATTATTTGCCTTAGCTTTATTTTAGTTTTGCCTTAGTTTAAGTTTTAGTCGCGTTTTAAGTTTGCCTTAGTTAGATTTAAGTTTGCGTCATTAATTTAATGCCTTTTAATTTCAGTCACGCTTTTAAATACCTGCACCTTTATTTTAATTAGACTTAGATTTACTTTAATTTCCCATTTACTTTAATTGTTTCACACTTTTACTTAAAAAACAACCAAAAATATTTCTGTTTTACCAAAGAACGACTGAGTCGCACATAGGACCGAGATCAATTCGTTAAGATACCGAGAACACGAACTTTAATATTTTTATACGGGCAAAAGCCTTGTATCAAATAACTTGTATACTTTGTCTCTACAAGATATGATGGCCTCTTCTCCCGTATGTCTTATCTCCAAAGCATCGAAGACTAAGTCATGGTTATGGCATCGACGGTTATCTCATCTTAATTTTGACGCTATTAATCATTTGGCGAAAAACGAACTTGTTCGTGGTCTTCCTAAACTTACATTTCACAAGGATCATTTGTGTTCCGCGTGTACAATGGGGAAAAGCACTAAGAAATCATACAAACTCAAGACCGAAGACACCAACCAAGAGAAACTTTATTTGTTGCATATGGAGCTTTGTGGGCCAATGCGTGTTGAAAGTCTTAGTGGTAAAAGGTACATCCTCGTCATTGTCGATGATTACTCTCGGTTTACATGAGTGAAATTTCTTACATCAAAAAATGAGGCACCTAAATTCATCATCGGATTTCTCAAGATGATTCAAGTGCGTCTCAACACTACTGTCTGACGCATTCGTACAGATAATGGAACCGAATTTGTAAATCAAATTTTGCGTGATTATTATGAAGAAGTTGGCATATCTCATAAAACATCCGTTGCTCGCACTCCACAACAAAACAGTGTCGTTGAAAGGCGAAATCACACACTAATGGAAGCTGCTCGAACGATGTTAATTTATGCAAAGGCTCCATTGTTTTTATGGGCAGAAGCAGTATCTACAGCAGTTTTCACCCAAAACCGGTCACTAATTCGAAAACGCCATGTTAAAACACCTTATGAGCTTCTTCATGGAAAGGTACCAGATTTATCATATCTTCATGTATTTGGTTCTCTTTGCTATCCAAATAATGATGGTGACAATTTGGAACAACTTCAACCAAAGGCTGATATTGGTATTTTCATTGGTTATGCACCCACAAAGAAGGCATACCGAATCTACAACCGTAAATCTCGCAAGATCCTTGAAACTATGAATGTTGATTTTGATGAGCTGACAACAATGGCTTTTGAGCAAAGCATCTCTGAACCCGTACTTCATGAAATGGGACCCAGTAACATTAGTTCTGGTCTTGTACCAAATAACCCTACTTCATCATCATTTACACCACCTACTAGGACTGAATGGGATACGTTGTTTCAACCGTTCTTTGATGAATTCTTTACTCCTTCAAGTATTGTTGCTCCAGAATCTGAGGTAATAGCTCCGGTAACCGAAGTTGTTGTAACACTCCCAACTTTCGGATAGCAGCGGAAGGGTCATTTGGAGTATTACTTTATAATCACAAGCACATGTACAAAGAGAACGACTCAAAAATAGGAGTTTAAAAAATTTAATTCATTCGATAATTTAAAATCAGAGTTTACAAGCAGAAACAGGTCCCAACAATAATGTAATAATAAGTAGTTTCAAAAAAATTTATCGAATGGTAATCAATATTTATTGCCTTTGAAAAATATTTCGATGCGACTCCATGCTCCAGTTGCTCTTAAACCTGAGTACCTAAGAAATACATGCTAAAACATCAACACAACGGTTGAGTAAATTCATAGGTTTACAAATAAAATCAGTGGACCACAAGATTTCAAGCATTCAGTTTCCAAAGTCAGATAGCATCCATTATCGCACTAAGCTCATGAAACCGATACGTTAACAGATTTCAGATAAGTTTGCCCTTAGTAGGTAATTTGCCATATTACCTAGAGTTCTCAAATACAACGTGTCCGTTTGACCAGTTCGGTCGGTCAAGTAAGCGCGACTTACCCGGACAGGGATGTCAATCCCAATAGATCTATTCAAAGCATTCGTGTTTACTCGACCAGTACAGTCGGTCCAAGTAATTAACGGTTCATGACTAAAAGGGACTTGTTGTAGGCAATAGTGTTCCTTAGTGTAAATGATAATGACATGATAAGCATACAGTTCAAGCACTTGCGTCCATTCATAAAAAGTAGCATGTATCCCCCTCGTGGGTTTAATAAAACAAATTAAGTAGTAAAAGCGAGGCTATGAACTCACCTTAAAAAGCAACCTGTCGATACAAGAACGAGTTCAACGAGTGTCAGTAAAAATAAATCCTCGACGTATATTTCCAGCGATAGGTTTGAGTCCACGGTTAAACTCAAACCATAAGCCTTTCTTAACATAGGCTTGTCTTACTAGCAAAATTGCTTTATACTTGTGAAGTATTTATTTTTGGCTCATCACCTAATATGTGAGCATCATATCCGTAAACCATATACTTGTTACTCGATTCGTTTAATTTAATAAAGAAGAACAAATTCATTATATACATGGAGTGTAGATACGTATATGTGTGGGAATATATTAACATGCAAATGTGCCACGTTCGTATGTGAGTTGAATACGTGGAACACTCACTCTTTATGAGTCATGATGATACGTCTATTGCATTTGATTGTAACATATAATTTTTACCTTAGCTCCAATGTATTTTATATGTCTAATTGTCCAACATTATATCTTACTTTTTATTTTCATTCTCGTGAGAAGCTAGCTACACATGTATCTTACTATTGACTATATCACAAGCTATTCTATATTTCATAAACATGATTTATTTTGGTAACTATTGAGTTTTATATAAATTTATCATTTTTAGAGAATTTAAAACTTGTTTTGATATTAGTATGTATGGTGAAAATGCCACCCTTGGATGGGGTGGTGTGATATTATATGCTTGGTTTGATAAAGTTTCTTTATTATATATAAAATCGGGTATTATCGAATACCGGTATTTTAAAAGTTAAGCGATTTTAAAAGTTACACGTAAAACACGAAAAATAAACGCTTAATATAAAATAAAAACATCGACACTCGGAGAACATTTATAGTTCAATATATAAATGAGGGCTTACTATTTAATAAACGTTAACGCGACACATAAACAAATGACACTTAAACGATATCATTATTTTTACGAATAATGTCCTTAAAACGAATAATTAAAATAATAAATAATAAAAATATTTCTGTGTCATAACGAGGATATTTTACGGTCGATGACGGATGTACACTTTGCCGTTAAATAATAATTGACATGTATTTAATACTTTAAAGCTCCATTCATTTAAGTTAATCGAGAATTCAATATTTTTTTTTAAAGACAAACATGATAAATAAAAGTCGGGTTATAAATATTAATCCGAAAATAAAGAATTGCTACAGTCTATCCACCTTAAAAGAACTCTGTCCCAGAGTTCAGTTGTTTTACATGTTCACGATACGTTCGAGAAAAGGTGAGAATACTTTTAAGTTCACAAAATTCGATACACGCTCGGAATAATCCATACAAAGGTATCAAAAATATAAAAAGATTAAAGACTTATTCGTACAAGATAATAACGATAAGAATTAAAATAGCGATAGAGAACGACTGAATCGTACAATCGAAGTATGAGTCGAAATGAAACAGTTTGTGCGAAATCCACATGCTTAAGCCCACGCATTTACAAATAATTAATTAAATGGGTTCGTCAGGTCCATCTAATTAATACGTATAAATTAATGGTTCGGTAATTTATAATTTTCTTGTTCAAGCGAGTGACGAGGTCGTTTCAACAAGATTATTATAAATTAGCCAACCTAAGCATCGTTGCACAAAGCACGAGATCGAGGCCAAACAAAATGTTCTATAAAAGAAAGAATCTCATTTGCGGCATGATTCTTCAAATCATCCGAAGTGGTAAGAAATTCAAGGAACACGATAATGTTTCAAAAGAAATAAATGCCCCAAGTTGGCGTATGACGAGGTGACAAGTCAAAGTCGTACTACAATCAACTAGAAGTCTTTACAAAGGAGGTCTATAAAACAACGTATACGATTCCAAAGCACAAGATGAGTATTCAAACTCGCAATCAGAAGATAAATACCCAATGTAACGTGGCACACAATGTAATCGGCACTTGGCGGCGAGTTCATGTTTAAATAAAATAGTGTCATAAAAGACATGAAAACGTTGCAAAAACCATTGCTTCACTCGCAATGTCTTGAAAGAGCTCAATATTTATATAAATAATCCCTTCATATAAACGTACTAATGAGAAAGAAATATATAGTTGTATACATATTTTACAAGTTTTCGGGTAGCATGAGCGCACATGGATGATCTTCAAGGAAATAAAATTGTTTTAGCGAAAAATCTGTTATAGTCTAGGTTTTGAAAACAACCTAGTTCTCTATAACAAGTGCTCTGATGCCAATCTGTAACACTCCTAAATTTCGGATAGCAGCGAAAGGGTCATTTGGAGTATTACTTTATAATCACAAGCACATGTACAAAGAGAACGACTCAAAAAGAGGCGTTTAAAAAATTTAATTCATTCGATAATTTAAAATCAGAGTTTACAAGCAGAAACAGGTCCCAACAATAATGTAATAATAAATAGTTTCAAAAAAATTTATCGAATGGTAATCAATATTTATTGCCTTTGAAAAATATTTTGATGCGACTCCATGCTCCAGTTGCTTTTAAACCTGAGTACCTGAGAAATACATGCTAAAACGTCAACACAACGGTTGAGTGAATTCATAGGTTTACAAATAAAAGTAGTGGACCACAAGATTTCAAGCATTCAGTTTCCAAAGTCAGATAGCATCCATTATCGCACTAAGCTCATGAAATCGATACGTTAACAGATTTCAGATAAGTTTGCCCTTAGTAGGTAATTTGCCATATTACCTAGAGTTCTCAAATACAACGTGTCCGTTTGACCAGTTCGGTCGGTCAAGTAAGCGCGACTTACCCGGACAGGGATGTCAATCCCAATAGATCTATTCAAAGCATTCGTGTTTACTCGACCAGTACAGTCGGTCCAAGTAATTAACAGTTCATGACTAAAAGGGACTTGTTGTAGGCAATAGTGTTCCTTAGTGTAAATGATAATGACATGATAAGCATACAGTTCAAGCACTTGCGTCCATTCGTAAAAAGTTGCATGTATCCCCCTCGCGGGTTTAATAAAACAAATTAAGTAGTAAAAGCGAGGCTATGAACTCACCTTAAAAAGCAACCTGTCGATACAAGAACGAGTTCAACGAGTGTCAGTAAAAATAAATCCTCGACGTTTATTTCCAGCGATAGCTTTGAGTCCGCGATTAAACTCAAACCATAAGCCTTTCTTAACATAGGCTTGTCTTACTAGCAAAATTGCTTTATACTTGTGAAGTATTTATTTTTGGATCATCAACTAATATGTGAGCATCATATCCGTAAACCATATACTTGTTACACGATTCGTGTAATTTAATAAAGAAGAACCAATTCATTATATACATGGAGTGTAGATACGTATATGTGTGGGAATATATTAACACGCAAATGTGCCACGTTTGTATGTGAGTTGAATACGTGGAACACTCACTCTTTATGAGTCATGATGATACGTCTATTGCATTTGATTGTAACATATAATTTTTACCTTAGCTCCAGTGTATTTTATATGTCTAATTGTCCAACATTATATCTTACTTTTTATTTTCATTCTCGTGAGAAGCTAGCTACACATGTATCTTACTATTGACTATGTCACAAGCTAGTCTATATTTTATAAACATGATTTATTTTGGTAACTATTGAGTATTATATAAATTTATCATTTTTAGAGAATTTAAAACTTGTTTTGATATTAGTATGTATGGTGAAAACGCCACCCTTGGATGGGGTGGTGTGATATTATATGCTTGGTTTCATAAAGTTTCTTTATTATATATAAAATCGGGTATTATCGAATACCGGTATTTTAAAAGTTACGCGATTTTAAAAGTTACACGTAAAACACGAAAAATAAACGCTTAATATAAAATCAAAACATCGACACTCGGAGAACATTTATAGTTCAATATATAAATGAGGGCTTACTATTTAATAAACGTTAACGCGACATATAAACAAATGACACTTAAACGTTATCATTATTTTTTACGAAGAATGCCCTTAAAACGAATAATTAAAATAATAAATAATAAAAATATTTCTATGTCATAACGAGGATATTTTACGGTCGATGACGGATGTACACTTTGCCGTTAAATAATAATTGACATGTATTTAATACTTTAAAGCTCCATTCATTTAAGTTAATCGAGAATTCGATATTTTTTTTAAAGACAAACATGATAAATAAAAGTCGGGTTATAAATATTAATCCGAAAATAAAGAATTGCTACAGTTGTCGCTCCAGCAACCGAAGCACAATCAGATACCTCTTCACCTACAATTGGTCAAGATATACCTTCAACGAGTAATTCTCAACCTACTACCGAATCAACTACTCATGTAATGCCTATTTATGATGAAGAGGATGATGATGATCACGATTTGGAATTCGCTCAAATACGTGAACTTCCATTCTTTGGTGTACCAATTCCCGATCATAATCAAGCCGGGTCGTCCACCTCAGAGGAAGCTCCTACTACGGTCTACTCCAATCCACGGATTCGTGAACATGACAGCAAGTGGACAAAGGATCATCCTATAGATTCTATATTGGTGACCCTAATTGTCCGGTATCCACACGAAGTCAGTTACAAGAAAAGGCAATGTTTTGTCATTTTTATGCTTTTCTCATTGAAGTTGAACCTAAGACATGGCAAGAAGCTTTTACTCAATCCTGTTGGATAGAAGCTATGCAAGAAGAACTTAATGAATTTATACGTCTTGAAGTGTGGGAATTTGTCCCATGCCCGGATCAAGTGCAGTTACTCACATTGAAATGGGTTTACAAGGTGAAACTCGACGAGTTAGGCGGAATATTGAAGAACAAAGCTCTACTTGTAGCTCGTGGATACAAGCAATTATTGGGCATCGACTTTATGGAATCCTTTGCACCTGTTGCCCGTTTGGAAGCTATTAGACTATTCCCCGTTTATGCAGCCCACATGAATATGATCGTCTATCAGATGGATGTGAAGACGACATTTCTTAATGGTGAAATCAAGGAAGAGGTCTATGTTCAACAGCCAGATGGTTTTGTGAATCCTAAATATTCTAATCATGTGTACAAGCTTAAGAAGGCTCTCTATGGGTTGAAGCAAGCTCCACGCGCATGTTATGATCTATTGTCACAATTTCTCATTACGCAAGGCTTCGCTAAAGGCAAGGTGGATCCCACGCTGTTCATTTAGAAACGAGGTAAAGATATGATTATGGTACAAATATATGTTGATGATATTATATTTGCAGCCTCGACCCAAACCTTATCCGACGAGTTTGGGAAACTCATGTCTTCCAAGTTTAAGATGTCAATGATGGGCAAGATATCATTCTTCTTAGGTCTTCAGATATCTCAGAGTCCCATAGGCATCTTTATAAATCAATCCAAGTATGCCCTTGAATCGCTAAAGAAGTATAAGATGGAATCTTGCAACCCCGTGGATACTCCAATGGTGGAACGAACTAAACTTGATGCAGATCCACATGGAGTTGCCGTTGATCCGACACTTTATCGTTGAATGATCGGTACCCTTATGTATATCACAGCTAGTCAACCTGATCTTTAGTTTGCTATATGCATGTGTGCTCGGTATCAAACCAGGCCTACTAAGTTACACTTAGCTACTGTTAAACGGATCTTTCGATATCTTAAAGGAACCATTAATCGGGAAATTTGGTATTCGAAGGACTCATCTATTGCACTAATGGCATATGCAGATGCGGATCACGCGGGTTGTCAAGATACAAGGCGTAGCACGAGTGGAACTTTGCAACTACTAGGAGATCGACTAACCAGTTGGGCATCTAAAAGGCAGAAAAGCGCTGCAATTTCAAGTACGGAAGCAGAATACATAGCTATGTCCGGTTGCTGTGCTCAAATACTTTGGATGAGATCGTAATTAACCGACTATGGTCTATGATAAAAAGATTTTGTATACCCTTTTATTATTTCTATTTTCGTTCCTCGACTCGACTCGAATTGAAATCGGACTTAACGTTAGATTTGATTTGTTTTTGGTAAACGTAAAATTTTGGAATTTTATAAACTAATTTAAAACTATTTAAAATAAAAGCTATTAAAAACTTAAATCTGATTAAACTAAGATAAAGACTTTTAAACTAAACTATTTTTTTAATCTAATTAAACTTTAATCGGAATCTATTTTTAAATAAAACGTTATCTAAATTGGAAACTAATTAATTTTAAACTAAACTATTAACGTAAAAACTTTAAAAGAAAGAAAAAAAAAATTTTAAAATAATATTTAATTAAAAACTAATTTAAAGACTTTTTAAATAAACAAAATAAAATGAAAACAAATTTAAAAGTAAATAATATATTTTTTATCTTTTTATTTTTTTTATAAAACTGAATAAAAGAAAAAAATACTTTTAGTTAAAATTTAAATTAAACATAAAACATGTTTTAAACTATTAAAAACTGCCACTATAAAAAAAGACTATATTAATTAAACGATATGAAACAAAACACAAAAAGATGTCTAGACTACTGGTTGGGTCATTAGGCTGCCAGACGAGAGGTCCTGGGTTCGAGTCCCAGGACAGACAATATTTGCTAATATGTAATTTTTTAGCTTTTTGAATTTTGGACAATCAAACAAACAACCCAGTAGAGCCGGTTATATCAGCAAAACCAAAATAAGCACATAAGAGCTGAAACAAATAAGATAGCAAATAAGCTATAACTAAACAAGACGAAAAAGCAGATTGGAATCAAATAAGCAAACCGAGTTGAGACCAAATAAGCTGTAGTAATTAAGCAGAATACTTAAGTAGGCAACTAAACAATAAAGCAGTAAAGCAATCAAACTAAATAAGCAAATAACTAAATAAGCAACTAAAACGCAGATCTAAACAAGTATCCTAACAGTTAATCAAACTTCAAACAAAACTAATTTACGAAACTTAGTATCCTATAAAAATAAGCAGCTAAAAAAACAGATCCAGTATACTCTACTCGAAATCCAAACAGACAAAATGCAAAAGCAGGTTTAACAGAAACTATTACTACCAACATTTAGCAAATAAATAAACAAGCAGAATAAAAAAAAGCTTAAATAAAAACTTAAACAAAATCTAAAAAGAATAATTAAAAGAGAAGATTAGGAACCTTTTTGTCGAAACCTTTGCGACGAAGATTGGCGCTGAGCCATCTTATGAACCGGATCGAACAAACACCTTCTTCGAATCAAACTGAAAACATCAACAATAAGTCTCGAACAATCCTTCTTTATATATATATTTTTTTTTTATTTTTTTTTATTTTTTTTATTTTTTTTCTAATATCTCCAATGAACAAAGCCACAGTAACAGTAATATATAAAAAAAACAGATTATATAAAAAAAATAAACTTTGACAGGAATAAAAATTGGAATAAATTAATAAAACTTTAACTTTTCATTAATCAATAAAAAAATAAAATTGCTAAAACTAAAAATACAATAAACCTATTCTAATATTCAGAAAATTAAATCTAATTTTAACCCTACTCCTAATTAATTAAAAAAAACTGAAAATAAAGAAAAAGCTTTAAAAATTGACTCTCTTAAAACTGAGTATCCCCCACTATTTATAGATGAACTAGGAGCTTTGGGGTCTTCATTCTCTCTCCAAGGGTTTCACTCTCCATCGTTTGATCAAGCTTGAAAAGAAAGCCAAATCTTGAGCCGTTGGATCTTCTGTTTATTCTCTTTCTTCACACGGATTGCCACATCGGATGGATTGAGGACCACTTGAGGTGCTTGATCCGAAAATCATGGGGATTTAATTCCCTTTGATGTGAATTAAACATATAGGTAAAAAACCCCACAATTAATTGGTGTAATTTAGTGATAGTAAAAATAGGGTTTGTAGATATTGGGGGTAAATGGCTGTGAATATGGGGAGAAGAAAGGGTAGGTGTACTTTGTAAATATCGAATAATGGTAATGTGGGGTAAAAAAAACAAAAGCATTATATAAATGTGTGTTGGGGAAGTGGGGTAAACTGTTTTCGTTTGTGGTGTGTGGACAGGTCAAAGTTAAATCGTGTGGGGGGGAGTGTACATTTGTGGGGAAGTAATCAAGTGTAGGGAGGTGCACCATAGGAAAATGAAAAGTTATTACGTTTATTATATAAACGTGAATGTGAATTGGGGGGGTCGGTTGAGTGGTTTAAAATGTGTGAAGTGAAGTATGTGTGTAGGGGGTGAGTTAGAGTGTGGGAGGGTACAGGGTAAGGGTCGGTTGGGGGGGAAAGTTATAACGTGAGAGGGAGACACGTGGGGGAGAGTAGGATGTTGAATTATTTATGTGAGGTTGACCGAATATGTTGACCAGCAAGTTTAAACTCAACCGTCCCATTCATTTAGCAACATTTTCCATTCGTTTGCAATAGAAATGGGCTTGGCCCAATTTAAGAAGTTCCATCCGTCTCTTTTAAGGGCATATTGGGCTATTGTTTATCAAACAAGCAACATAAGCTTCCAATGGGCTTTAAGCCCATTAACCCAAATGTGGGTCCCCCAAACCCGATTAACTCAATACATATTAAATATGATAATAACGAGCTCGATTTCGGCTTTGTCAATCTTTTTCTTTAAACTCGTGTCGGTTTCATCGGTTTTCGTGAAGTTCGGCACACTTTTGATCTTTTGACTTAGTCTTCGTCTCTATTTGGACTTTTCTTCAACATTTGACCGTGAAATCCCGTGTTTTCTCTTCTTTTGATCATTTGTACCTATTTAAACACAAAGACACTAAACCACGCGTAATTCCGACTTTTACGACATTAAACACATGATTAGGTCTTGTTTTTCCTTGATTTTAGTGGCAAAAGGATAAGTGTTTACACACTTATTAAATCCTCTACACTTGACCATTGCAATGACCCCATGCAATGCATTATTTCAAAGCATTAAGTTACATTTTTCTCATAATCAATCCATCTTGGCCTTTATTATAACTACCACTACTATGACGAAAAGATAAAGCTTTAAAGGAAACAAAAGTTATTAAGAATTTATTAACTTGAAATTATTTGATGGAAGAAACTCGTAAAGAAATCTAAGACTTGAATTAGGGCTTAGGTGTCATGAATATAAATCACCCTCAAGTTTCACGTTCCCCATACCAAGCATAAAAACGAGATCATTGTTATTACAAGTTAGCACAACTAACACTTACTCATGTGGTTTAATTAATCACTTAGACCCCCTTATTCATACGGTGTATCTCTTGTATTTTATTTTTGTCTTGAATGATCACGAGGATGCATTTTTGACTTATTTCGATAATTTATTAAGGCCGAAAATAAAGTGGGACGATTTAATCAATAGTTAGCTAAAGGACAAAATCTTTTAAAACGGCTTCTCGAAACCTCATAAAGTTCATATCTTGGCATAACTCGTTTCACGATTTGAGACCTTTCTCGGACCGATATTTGGCTTGTACTTCAAACTTCAAATCTTGAGAGACGATCTTGAAATTATGGTATTCTCTTCATTTTGGAACACATCTTCATTCGGAGTGAAAGATGCTTCAAACGTTGACCACGACTTCTTCATTTATCCTCTTCTTTATTTAGGATTTTGATATACAACGATCCGCCTCCTTTTCGGACATGGATCTATTTATCCTCATACCTTGTTAGGGTCTTTTTGGATAGACTTCTCCATGATCTTTAGGGGAGTAATTGCTTCTCGTCGTGTGTCTTGATCCTTCATATTGATTTGGATTAATGATCTTCACAATCTCTTAGGATCTTTAGCAAAAAAAGTGAATCCTCATGCCTTGTGAGGGCCTTTTTGGACTCGGGTATCCTCATGCCTTGTTAGGGCCTTTTTGGATAAGCCAATCTTCGCGTCCCGCTTCAATAAGTTATGCCTTGGCTATGAACTCTAATTAATACCGAGCAACTTTTAAACGATCTTGTGCTAGAAGCTAAGTAACCTTTTAAATCGTACAACCTTATTTATTGCAAATATATTTATTAACAAGCGATGGGAGAAAAAGCTCATAACTAACTCAATAAGTTAATGAAAGAATACCAAACTTATAATTAACTCTATCATCTCCCGTTCTCCACAATTTAAAATCTCAAGGAATGAGACTCGTGGATGCTTAGCCTAATAAACCAATTAAGGCCCATATGGTTAAGGATACTAGCTAGAGTAAACTTGGATAAGTAAACTCGGGTTGAGTCAAAATATTCACGACGGGCCTAATATATCAAAGATATCTAAACTTGTTAAAACCATTTTATTTATTTATTCATTTTTGACTTTATTCTTGAAATGGAAATTATTGCGATGCGATAATAAAAGGAAAGAAAATAAATAAAAATACTACTTGGCCAAAATAGATCAAAAATTTGAAAAACGTTGAAATTTTTTTAAATTTTTCGGTTAAATGGGGTCAAATTCATGGAAAAGCCCACTAAAATTCGATAGAAGTCCTCCTACACTTAATATAAACATTGTCCTCAATGTTTAAGCATGTGGGAGAATAAACTCCCCTACACTTAGGACATTGAGTACGTTGTTTAAAATCGAGCTAAGGAAGGGACAACTAAAGTGATTACATTTATTCGTTTTACGAGATTGAATCACAATAGCAAAAACTTATCGAAGGAACCGGGTACACGGGAAATACGGGAACACGGGTCTCGTCAAAAGTACCAAAAGTGGATCATCAAAGCACATGTCCCTACACAATCACAACACACAAAACAAACAACCTACACGGCTCCCCCTACACTTATTGTAGAAAATAGATAAAAGATAGATAACCGGGTTGCCTCCCGAGAAGCGCTTGTTTTTGTTAACCGAGTCACGAGCCTGACTCGACCCCGAATTAAATGGTCCATGGGGAAGCCTCGAATGTGATACCGGGATCAAAGATCTTGTCCTCGGTCCCGGATGAACATAATAAATGAGAGGCAGGAGGATAAGTCATAGAAGGTAAAAAGGTCCTCTCAACATACGAAAAGTATGTGAGGTCGTGATCCACGGGAGGTGGGATGGGTAAAGGAGACAAATTGTCATCCCCCAAAGACATAGGATGGTCACTATTCGGCAAAGCCGTAAAGGTACCAATCAAAGAATGGTCAATGTCACCTCCCGGGTCAAAGCATTCATCCTCATGAACGTGAATCTCTTCGATTTCTTCATCATAGATAGGCTCGTCAAACAAAGGTTTGTCGTTCCCCTCATTGAGGATTTTAGAAATTCTCTCGAAGAGATCATGATCAAGTACGAAACCATCATTCATTTGTGGGATTTGTTGATAAGTTAAATCCTCACGAATGTGGTAAACGTAATTCTCATTAGAGGAGTGTTTATTAGGTAACTCCTCAAGAATTGGATGCGTGGTCATGTAAGTTGGTTCATCATTATTATTAAAAATCAGACGTTCCAACTCATCAAGTTCGGCCTCGATATTGGAAAAATCGACCTCACTTGTAGGTGGAAGTGGAGGTAAAAGAGCTAGCTCTCGGTCGATAATTTCCTTAATCTCGGGCTCGAAGACGAAATCATCATACTCACCACATATAGAACTCTTATTGGAAGAATCAATTATCGCATTTGGATTTGTGAGTATGTGATCATGGACTAGCGGAACGACCGTGTCCGTAAGCTCAGCAAAAATCAGCACATCACAAACTTCAGCAAAGAATTTGTCGAGCCCAAAATCACTAATCTCACTCGATGTATCAAAATCCTCAGATGCATTTGGGATATTGAGAGAAGGAATTACAATTGCACTAGGACATTGAGCACAAAGATCATTCCAAGAAATAGTATTCTCATCGTCATCATCATCATAATAGTAAGAACGCACAACAGTAGGAGTAGACACACTAAGAGTAGATACTTGCTCTTGTTGTCTTTCGTCATGCAAGCTAATTTTGAGTTGTTTTAAGCTTTCTAGAATTTCATCCAAACTAATGCTTTGTTACTTAAAAGAAGGTTGATGAACGACGGAGTTTTGTGGGGGTTCAAAATTTTGAAAACCGGAATTATAGCACGGATGTGGCTCATAATTCATCGGTTGACAATAAGAAGTATCGTGAGGGCCCCCACAATGATTGCAACACGGGTATTGAGAAAAACCCGGTGCATGTTGAGGATAGGGATTGTCATAGACGGGAGGAGGGGAGAAATTTGTGTAAGAGGAGAAGTACGAATTTCTAGAATTACACAATGGATAAAATCCAAATTGTGTATTGTCGATATCGGAACCACACTTCGCACAAGTACACCATGGACATATTGGAAAACCAAGCCATGGTCTCCCACACCGAACGCAAGACAAATCCATGAAGAATTATAAATAAGAGGGGTTGAGAAAAAGAATTAAACACAATAGAGGATAAAGAATAATATTTTTGTATTTTTTAGAAAAAATATATATATACAAGAAAAATCGAAAGAAATCGAACTAAAAATTAACACTAATACGTAATATTTTTGGTGTAATACCTTTAGGAAAAGGTATTACTTTTGATTTTTATTTAATTTTTTGTTGCAATTCTTAGGAAAGAAATTGCTTTTGTGATTTTTTAATTTTTTTTTGTATTTTTAAGTTTTTGATTTTTTTGTATTTTTGATTTTGTTGCAAGAAACGTAACGTTCAAAACGTCTTCACGAAAAAATCGTCAATCGTACGAGCGAAGCGGCAGCGGCGCCATTTTGATAAAAAGATTTTGTATACCCTTCTATTATTTCTATTTTCGTTCCTCGACTCGACTCGAATTGAAATCGGACTTAACGTTAGATTTGATTTGTTTTTGGTAAACGTAAAATTTTGGAATTTTATAAACTGATTTAAAACTATTTAAAATAAAAGCTATTAAAAACTTAAATCTGATTAAACTAAGATAAATACTTTTAAACTAAACTATTTTTTTAATCTAATTAAACTTTAATCGAAATCTATTTTTAAATAAAACGTTATCTAAATTGGAAACTAATTAATTTTAAACTAAACTATTAACGTAAAAACTTTAAAAGAAAGAAAAAAATATTTTTAAAATAAGATTTAATTAAAAACTAATTTAAAGACTTTTTAAATAAACAAAATAAAATGAAAACAAATTTAAAAGTAAATAATATATTTTTTTATCTTTTTATTTTTTTTATAAAACTGAATAAAAGAAAAAAATACTTTTAGTTAAAATTTAAATTAAACATAAAACATGTTTTAAACTATTAAAAACTGCCACTATAAAAAAAAGACTATATTAATTAAACGATATGAAACCAAACACAAAAAGATGTCTAGACTACTGGTTGGGTCATTAGGCTGCCAGACGAGAGGTCCTGGGTTCGAGTCCTAGGACAGACAATATTTGCTAATATGTAATTTTTTAGCTTTTTGAATTTTGGACAATCAAACAAACAACCCAGTAGAGCCGGTTATAATAGTAGTTATATCAGCAAAACCAAAATAAGCACATAAGAGCTGAAACAAATAAGATAGCAAATAAGCTATAACTAAACAAGACGAAAAAGCAGATTGGAATCAAATAAGCAAACCGAGTTGAGACCAAATAAGCTGTAGTAATTAAGCAGAATACTTAAGTAGGCAACTAAACAATAAAGCAGTAAAGCAATAAAACTAAATAAGCAAATAACTAAATAAGAAACTAAAACGCAGATCTAAACAAGTATCCTAACAGTAAATCAAACTTCAAACAAAACTAATTTACCAAACTTAGTATCCTATAAAAATAAGCAGCTAAAAAAACAGATCCAATATACTCTACTCGAAATCCAAACAGACAAAATGCAAAAGCAGGTTTAACAGAAACTATTACTACCAACATTTAGCAAATAAATAAACAAGCAGAATAAACAAAAGCTTAAATAAAATCTTAAACAAAATCTAAAAAGAATAATTAAAAGAGAAGATTAGGAACCTTTTTGTCGAAACCTTTGCGACGAAGATTGGCGCTGAGCCATCTTATGAACCGGATCGAACAAACACCTTCTTCGAATCAAACCGAAAACATCAACAATAAGCCTCAAACAATCCTTCTTTATATATATATTTTTTTTTTTATTTTTTTTTATTTTTATTTTTTTTTAATATCTCGAATGAACAAAGCCACAGTAACAGTAATATATAAAAAAACAGATTATATAAAAACAATAAACTTTGACAGGAATAAAAATTGGACTAAATTAATAAAACTTTAACTTTTCATTAATCAATAAACAAATACAATTGCTGAAAATGAAAATACAATAAACCTATTCTAATTTTTAGAAAGTTAAATCTAATTTTAACCCTACTCCTAATTAATTAAAAAAACTGAAAATAAAGAAAAAGCTTTAAAAATTGACTCTCTTAAAACTGAGTAGCCCCCACTATTTATAGATGAACCAGGAGCTTTGGGGTCTTCATTCTCTCTCCAAGGGTTTCACTCTCCATCGTTTGATCAAGCGTGAAAAGAAAGCCAAATCTTGAGCCGTTGGATCTTCTGTTTATTCTCTTTCTTCACGCGGATTGCCACATCGGATGGATTGAGGACCACTTGAGGTGCTTGATCCGAAAATCATGGGGATTTAATTCCCTTTGATGTGAATTAAACATATAGGTAAAAACCCCCAAAATTAATTGGTGTAATTTAGTGATAGGAAAAATAGGGTTTGTGGATATTGGGGGTAAATGGCTGTGAATATGGGGAGAAGAAAGGGTAGGTGTACTTTGTAAATATCGAATAATGGTAATGTGGGGTAAAAAAAACAAAAGCATTATATAAATGTGTGTTGGGGAAGTGGGGTAAACTGTTTTCGTTTGTGGTGTGTAGACAGGTCAAAGTTAAATCGTGTGGGGGGGAGTGTACATTTGTGGGGAAGTAATCAAGTGTAGGAAGGTGCACCATAGGAAAATGAAAAGTTATTACGTTTATTATATAAACGTGAATGTGAATTGGGGGGGTCGGTTGAGTGGTTTAAAATGTGTGAAGTGAAGTATGTGTGTAGGGGGTGAGTTAGAGTGTGGGAGGGTACAGGGTAAGGGTCGGTTGGGGGGGAAAGTTATAACGTGAGAGGGAGACACGTGGGGGAGAGTAGGATGTTGAATTATTTGTGTGAGGTTGACCGAATATGTTAACCAGCAAGTTTAAACTCAACCGTCCCATTCATTTAGCAACATTTTCCATTCGTTTGCAATAGAAATGGGCTTGGCCCAATTTAAGAAGTTCCATCCGTCTCTTTTAGGGCCATATTGGGCTATTGTTTATCAAACAAGCAACATAAGCTTCCAAATGGGCTTTTAAGCCCATTAACCCAAATGTGGGTCCCCCAAACCCGATTAACTCAATACATATTAAATATGCTAATAACGAGCTCGATTTCGGCTTTGTCAATCTTTTTCTTTAAACTCGTGTCGGTTTCATCGGTTTTCGTGAACTTCGGCACACTTTTGATCTTTTGACTTATTCTTCGTCTCTAATTGGACTTTTCTTCAACATTTGACTGTGAATTCCCGTGTTTTCTCTTCTTTTCATCATTTGTACCTATTTAAACACAAAAACACAAAACCACACGTAATTCCGACTTTTACGACATTAAACACATGATTAGGTCTTGTTTTTCCATGATTTTAGTGGCAAAAGGATAAGTGTTTACACACTTATTATTCTAGTTTTCAACAAAATTCTGATGTACTGTGACAACAAGAGTGCAATTGCCTTATGCTGCAACAATGTTCAATTCTCCCGGTCGAAGCATATTGACATTCGCTACCATTTTATCAAGGAGCAAGTGGAAAATGGAGTAATCGAGCTTTACTTTGTCCGAGCTGAGTATCAATTGGCGGATATTTTCACAAAGGCTTTAGATCGCGCTCGAATTGATTTTTTGGCCGACAAGCTAGGAATGAGAACCTTCTCGCCTGAGACTCTTAAGCAACTGGCAGATGAAGCGAAAAAATAGTGGTGGTAAACTATTCTCCGTATCCTTGGTGATCATCTGTATATATTTTTTATATTTTTTATCCACAAAAGCAAAATACAAAAATATAAAACCATATAAAAAACATAAAAATTGAAAATTTTCATAAAAATCCAAAAATATTTTTACTTTATTTTTCAAAGGCATGTCTTTTGGTACGATAATATTTACAGCCTTAGAAATGTTGATTAATATTAACACAGCGCCATAAATAGAGTTCCTACAAAAGTTGTAAATATTTCATAAAACATGCCTATATGGCTTATAGTTATTTCAGACTGCAATCCGGTTTTCACATTAAAGTAAAGTATTTCTTATGAAAGCTTTGACTCACAACGGGAATTAATTTTCTCGGGCAAGGTTTACTTTAAAACCTTGTAAGGGATCAAGTTTACTTTATAACTTGGTCTAACACAAATCTATGTACGCATCAGTGCATTCATTTGTTAAAACAAGAGAAGTCTTGTTTTTATGAAGTTATCATCTCTACAACCATAGCTATCTACATTTGGTACTTACATACTCGACGATGTGACTACTCAAACGACGACTACAACTCTTTCAATAGAACACGAGTCAACAATTGAGGGGGACCAATTGTCAAGCATTCAGAATCTTCGATGCCGAACGTGCCAAGTTCACAAATTGGTGTCAAGACAACAATACCAATTGTACATGTGGTGTCAAGAGATGACTTCAGAAGTGATAAGGCGACCAACATTTGTCGACAAGAACCATTTGATCATATCATATGATGTTCTCATTGATGACGTATAGTCCCCAGCCGGGTCATGAACCCGGCCCACGGGTACTACCCGTATTTGGCCCATCACGGATGGGTGGGATTAATGTCATTTTAGCCTATGGTCTTAGATGAACAGTAACCGCACACACGTGTACGGCCCACGGCCCGACATGGCTGGTACAGGGTTAGACAGAATAATACTCCTACTATGATTAGGATTTATCCCAAAGGAGAGGATATTCACTCACCATAATTAGAAGATAACAATCAATCTAATTCTGGTACTTATCCTTTCCTTGGGGCCGAAGCATCAATGACAGCCCATTAGGGTTTCACTACCTATATAAGGAACCCCCAAGGGTTCCACAAAGGTATCACATTCTACACACTCACATCTCATCTGATTCTCATAACCCTAACCGATTACTTACTCTCACGCCAGAGTCTAATCGTGGGATACATTCCCATGGTAAGCCTAACGCGTGTTGTTTTAGTGTGTAGGATCCCAACCAGATAATTCACTTGGTGAAGGAGCCAGAGTCCAGCTAACCGAATTAAGCCTAATTCGGGCCTAGCAAGGATCACCCAACTTTTGTATCAACAAGTTGGCGCCATCCGTGGGACCATTACACTAAGCTAGAGCAAATCTCATCTCGATCTCTCAATGACGAAAGGACATCCGCAAGGAAACCCCAGGAACACCAATCTCGGGAATCGGAAGTCCCTAGGGGACGGGATACTCATTCCCAACCGATCCCCTAGTAACCAAACAGGCGGACCGAATAACCGAAGTGGTCTTCAGTCCATGGGTATGACAAGCACGTTCGATGTCACCTCACCACCTACTTCGACCTTGGGTAACCCTGATCCAGTGAGTGCGCCCAACCCCCCTAACAAGGAGCCGCGCAGACCATCGAACGAGGAAGAAGTGGAGGTCAAACCACTTAGTGAGGAAGATCTCACTCGAGTTCTCATGCATAACTTCGAGAGGATCTTCACAGGAATCGCATCCAGGTTGAACCTAGGGAGGGACCTCCAATATAGGCTCAACTTTGGCAGTGCCAGACCAGGCACCTCTCCTCAAACTCAAAAGAAGCAAAGGACATGGCCCCAGGAGCAAAACCTCTTTGATGAAACTCCCCAACCTAGGAATGTGTTCGAACGCATAGGGGATCGTATTATGCAGGAACTACTACAATCCCGTGAGGAGGGAGAGAGGTCCGACGGTTCACCCGAACGACCAGATCTGGAGCTAACCAAAACCAATCGTCGCACAAGTGTGTGGGATAGGATGAATACCGGGAAGAAGGATCCTAGATCTTCTCACAAGAGCGACCCTCAGCCAAAGAATGGGGCACCGCCCCCTTCTCCCGGTCCATCAGGAGATGATTCGAATGACCATCCACCCAAGCGTCGCCGGCCTAGGATTACTCATCCACCGCCACCAGACAATGAAGAGTACTACGGCGGCCCCTACTATCACGAGGCGGAAGCAGAAGATCTCTCCCGCCCATGGTGTGATCCTAATCTCACCCATCCATGGCTGATCCCAGGGAAGATCCTTTTACTCTCCGCATACGGAATTACTCCGAGGATACAAAGCGTCGCATGCTGGCGTGCGTCAAGACCTATGATGGGACTGGTGATCCGGATGATCACCTAAAGATATTTGACATGCATGCGAAAATTGAACGATGGCCCATGCCTATATGGTGCCAAATGTTCAATTCAACCTTGATCGGCAATGCTCGTGATTGGTTTGAGGGATGATATGAGCAAAAACTCATATCAATTAATCAACAAATCACCCTAAAATACAAGGAAAATACCTAACTTTTGTGCTATAAAGCGGAACTATGTGGTATGTTTTGTATTTGTGTATAAATAGGTAAGAATGATACATTTTCAAGCAAACAAGAAGAAAATCAAGCTTATTTGGATGAAAAAGACAAAGAAGGATCAAAGATGACAAGACTTTGAAGATAAGGGACCTATCTTGACAACACTCCAAAATTGAAGGACTCAAAGTGTAAATTTGAAAAAGTCAAGATAAAAGTCAAACATGGTCAACTCTTCAGTCAACCAAGTCAAAGGGTCAAACTTATCAAGAATGCAAGTGGAAGGACCAAGAATGCCATTAAAATGAAGTCCCTAGCTCATTTAGATAATCTGCCTAAGTTCAAGGGCTTAATTTGCCATTTTCCAAAGTTAAAATGAGCTTAATCCATGTGAATGGCTCTCAACCAATAGAAATGCAAGAAACAAGGGTCACGGATTGCCAACTAGTGCTGCTACCTCACCACTTCATTAACTGCGCCGCAAAGCAACAGTCATATCCACTAGCTTTAATTTCAACCAATCACATTGCGCCATGCAATAATCCATTTATCCAAAAATGGATTATGATCCGTGTGACTTATCTCCACCCAATCAAAACCTTCCAGGTGGCCTCCTTCTTCCTCAACGAGCCCAAAATCATTTTTGAGCTACACTGAATTTTAGATGATTTCTACATGAAACCTGATCGTTTTTAAGAGAGGAACACATTGGGAACAACTAATCAAGCTCACACATAAAGAGTTAAAAACACCTAATTCATGAAGAACACAAGGATTAGCAATTAGCAGTTTCAGGACACGTGGCAGCAATTAAGTGGTTGGAACACGTCATCAACCCCAAATCACACTCAATGTTTGTCTATAAATAGTGATAGGACTCTTCATTTGTGATTGTAGTTTAAGTGTGAAATTTTCACACACATCTCATTTTTCTCTCCTTTAATCTTAGCTTTTAGCAGTTAGCATAACAACTCAAGAGTTTGACAATCTCTTGAGTTAGTTATTGTAGTTGTAACCACTTAACATAATTTGTAACAAACTTTTACCTTCAATCAATAAAATTTCCTTCCTTTCCCTCAATCTACTGTTCATCTCCTTCATTCTTGTTATTCTTGAGATGATATAAGTTACTTATGATCACCATTGATCATGAGAAGTTGTTGTTGAAGATTGTAGCCGTTTGATCTTGTTCTGTTCATCCAGTAGTAGTTTTAGTTGATTTTGAAGCAGATTTGTATAAAGATGGTGATGATGTTTAATACAAGGTTTTGGCCAAGTATAAAATCTTTATCGTCCGATCTCTTCGAATTGATTACCGGCTAAGAGTGCGACTCAATTGTCTTTTGGAAAACAAGAGGATGTGTTTGTTTTGTTTATCTAATTTAAACTAAAAGCAAATAAGAAAATTGTCGTTGAGTAAAATGGAAGCTTTTAAAACTTAAACTTGAAAGACTAGAAAACTAGGAAGCTTTGTAGAAATAAACTAAGACGAGACTTGTTTAAAATAACTCTAAGTAAAAATGCGGGAAAAATTTAAATTTCAAAATAAATCAAAACATGAGTCCGATCGTAATGCGATCGCACTCCATCGCAACCACTCCATCGCATCCCACCATCGCAACCTGATCGCACTGTTCCATCGCAACCAATGATCACAATGTGGATCGTGGTCTGATCGTAACCAAACAAATCGCAATCAATGCGATTGATAGGTGTGTAAACACCCATCCTTTTACCACTTAATTCTGGCTAAAACAAGACCAAAACACGTATTTAATATCATTTGTTTGGAATTATGCGTGGTTTTTGTGTTTATTGTGTTTTCAGAGCCAACCGGATGAATATTGAAGAAAACATGGGATTGCACAGGTTTTACTGAAGAAAAAGACTCGAGATAAAGTCTATTGTCCAAGAGATGCAAAAGATTTGAAGTCACTGGGCCTATTCGAAGATTTATCGAAGAAAAGGACCAAAGATGGAAGATTTATATAAGTCAAAGAAACTCAAGTCTATTAAACGAAGAAATTAAAAGACGAGTTGAATTTAATCAACGACAAATCCCGAATCAGAATCGAAAACGGAAACTTTTCTGAAAAGACGAAAAGACAAGAAGAACGGGAGAAAGCCCACTCACCAACCAAAGGACAAGCCTATAAAAGGAGCCCCTCACACATTTTAGCTAGTTAGTCTGGAGTTTTCTCTCCTCCCCACCTTTTTCTCTTTAGTTCGTTTCATCACCATCACCACTAGGGTGATTGGTGATTTCAATCTTTTGTTTTTCAAATCTTGTTATTATAATTCTTGTTTGATCTTGTTAAAACATTAATCATTCAATACAAAGTTCTTGTTTAATCTTTCCATTTTATCTTGTTCATCATCATCTTTATCTTCAAGTTTTTAAGTTTTTATTTTCCTTGATTTGATCTTCAAAAGTTGTTGGGATTTGCGTTTTTGTTGATGGGATTTGTAGTTTATGGTTAGTAGAAGCTTTCTGATTGATTTATTTATGTTTTTGGTGAAAAACTTGGTGATTCTTGGATCAAAATAGTTTTTCCTTGTTCTTCGGGTATCCTACTGTTCTGGGTTTTCCCAGACTTCCGAACGAAGCTAGAAACTTCCGAACCAAGCCATAAGTTCCGAACGAAGCCAAAAGTTCCGCATGAGCTTGAAGTTCCGAATGAACATTAAAAGTTCCGGATGAGTTTTGTTTTAAAAAGTTCCGAACCAGTTTCCATATAAAACTTCCGAACCGATTTCTTCCGAATCGGAACTTTGAAAAGTTCCGAACCAATTCTCCCAAAAGTTCCGAATCGGAACCACATAAACTTCCGAACCAAGCAGAAAGTTCCGAACGAAGTTCAAAGTTCCGGATGAACTGGAATCTTCCGAACCAAGACAAAGTTCCGGATGAACTGGAATCTTCCGAACCAAGCCAAAGTTCCGGATGAACTGGAATCTTCCGAATAAATCATTAAAGTTCCGCATGAGTTAAGTTCCGAATCAAGGGTAAAAGTTCCGAATCAAACTCTCTTTTAGTGTTACTGTTTTTTCTGTTTTACTGTTTCTTTACGTTTATTTCACATTTTATATTGTAACTGAAATTTTAACTTTGATTTCTATTTTAATTTTGATTCTAATTTCAATTTTAATTTACATTTTTATTAATTGTCATTAAAGTAATTGTCTTTGAATTAAATTTTCATTTACACTTTTTATTAGATTAGAAAACCAAACCCTTTTATTTAGTAACCAAGAACAATCATTCCACTTAAGACCGAGATCAATTCGAGAGGATTCCGAGAAATTAGAACCCACATAAAAAGCATGTATCAAATGGCGCCGCTGCCGGCTCTTCTCGTTAAGATCAAAAATTTTTTGTGAGAACTTGGATTTTGGGATCCGTTCCCCGTGAACGTTCTTTTTCATCAAAAATTTTCAAAAACAACTAAAAAATATAAAATTTTCAAAAATACAAAAAAATTAAAAAACATAAAAACCAAAAATATTTTTGCTTTGTTTTTCTTTGTTCGTTCTTTTGCAGGTGTATGCGCACTCGATCCACGTCATATCAAGAGCCCGAGCCTCTCGATAACTTAGACATGGCCGGTGTACCACCTCCAAACAATAATAACAACAACAACATGAACAATAACAACAACAATGAGCCCCTTCCGGATAATCGCCCGATGATTGAATTGCTACAAGCTCATGTCGATGGCAACACGGATCCAATTGTCATACCTCCAATTGCCGCCAAAAATTTCGAGCTAAAATCAGGCTTTATCCAGATGGTCTCCGCTCAACCATTCTTGGGACGAACCATTGATGATCCACACGACCACATCAAGAGATTCTTGCAACTCACCAACACGGTCAAGTTCAATGGTGTTCCACAAGAGGTTATAAGGTTACAACTTTTTCCCTTTTCTTTAGAGGGACAAGCCCGGCATTGGCTTGCTAAGGAACCGCCACAGAGTATTCTCTCGTGGACGGATTTGGAAACAAAGTTTATAAATTACTTTTTCCCACCCTCTCGTACTACCGCTTTGCGGAATGAGATCATAAATTTTGAACAAAAGTACGATGAGTCATTCAGTGAATCTTGGGATCGCTTTAAAGATCTTTTAAGAAAATGCCCACAACATGGTTTTACCAAAGTACATCAAATCAATACTTTTTACAATGGTTTAAGCATGAGTGACCAAGATTCACTGAATAGTGCCTCGGGGGTAATCTATTGGCTAAGACTTCCAATGCTGCTTGGGACATCATTGAGAATAAATCTCGTGTGCAAACCAAGAGTGTTCGGACCAATGTCGCTAGTGCTAGCACTAATGACAGCGACAAGCGACTTGACAAAATCACCACGCTTCTTGAATCGCTTGTCACCCACCCCGTCAGCAACAACAACAGCAACAACGCCAAAAACGCACAAGTTAACGCTGTCAGCCAACCTTGTGAGATATGCGGTGGTCCTCACTCTTACACAACTTGTACCGCCACCCAAGATTACCCTGCTGAGAATGTGAATGCGGCATATGGCACCTATCCTCAACCTGCTTATCAAGCCAGACCTCAAGGTGACCGTAACTTGCTTAGCTATCGATCCAACAACTATCTTTCACCACCTGGCTTTCCCCCAAACAACCCAAACCAACAACAAAACCTTAATCGCCCTCCTGAACAACAACAACCTCGACAACCATACATCCCACCTCACAAGCAACAACAACCACCTCAACGTACCAATCAAGTCTACCAACAACCTGCTTACCAACCACTTGCATACAATGCTCCTCCCAACCAAACCACCACTGCATTACACCAAGAGGTTGCAACCTACATGAGAACTAATGATGTGATAGTGGGAAATCTCCAAGAGGAAGTGCGCAATTTGAAAGCAGACTTGGTCAAGCAAGGAAATGATTTGAGAGCCGACATGAGAAACACGTTGGATAGCCAAACTAATGATCTGAGGAACATGATGGCTAGTTTCTTCCAAGGTAATCAACCCTCTTCTTCGGGTACTCTTCCGAGTAACACTGTTGCGAACCCAAGAGGGGAGATGAAAGCAATCACTACTCGAAGTGGTAAAGGTACCAAGGAACCCGAGCTTCCTATACCTCCACCGGTGGTTGTGACTAAGGAGAACGAGTCGCCTGCTCCTATTCCTCCTCCTTCTCCTTCCCCAATTTCTCCACCTCTTCCTTCTACCCCTCCTCCACCCGTGGTTGTGAATGATCATATTCCCCTAAAGCCTTCCTCTTCTTCCAATATACCTTATCCATCTAGGTTGAGGAAAGAGAAGCAAAAGAGCAAGGATGATATTCAAGTTTCGAACTTCCTAAAAATGTTCAAAAAACTGAATTTCAATATCTCCTTCGCTGAGGCTCTCGTTCACATGCCAAAGTATGCAAAAATGTTTAAAGATCTTCTGAGCGACAAGGAAAAGCTCCTCGATATTGCCAACACCCAACTTAATGAGAACTGCTCTGCAGTACTCTTAAGGAAATTCCCAACCAAGCTTAGTGATCCGGGTCGTTTTCTTATCCCTTGCAATTTCCCGGGAGTAGAGAATTACATGGCCCTAGCCGATCTAGGTGCCAGTATTAATCTCATGCCTCTAAGTGTTTGGAAGCAATTATCTCTCCCAGAGCTAGTCCCCACCAAAATGACTTTGGAATTAGCTAACCGTACGGTTGCTTATCCAGTGGGGATAGCCGAAGACGTCATTGTAGGAGTCGACAAATTCACCTTCCCTGCTGATTTTGTTGTCGTCGACTACGAGATGGACCCCCGTGTGACACTCATTGTTGGTCGTCCATTCTTGAGGACCGGTCGCACTCTCATCGATGTTGAAGCTGGTGAGCTTATCATGAGAGTGGGTGACGATAAAGTAGTCTTCAACATGGGAAAGCTTTCTAAACAGCCTTATTCTTACGAGATTGTTAATTGTATTGACGTTCTTGATGAGGCTTGTGAAGAACATTTCAAAGATGCTTGTAAAAATATTCCTACCTCTCTTCCCCATGTTGAGACCGTTTCCTCTATCGACTCATCACTATCTCTATTTGGAGAAAGTGATTTCCTTTGGAAAGATTTGGAAGCCACCCTGGGAGATGTGAATTTACACAATGACGATTCTTCTACCAATTGGGATGAAGATCTCAGCTTCATTTCTAACCTTCTTAAAGAAGACAATCCTTCTCCTCCATCTCCCACTGTCATTGCTATCGATACTCCGACTTCGAATACGCCTCACGTCGAAAATCCTCCGGATTTGGAACTTAAGGAGTTGCAGCCCCATCTTGAGTATGTATTCCTCGAAGAAGAGAAGAAGTCGCCAGTCATCATTGCTAAGGATTTGAAGGATGAAGAGAAAGCCCGACTTGTCGCCGTGTTGAAAGATCATAAGAAGGCTATTGCTTGGAAGATTTCGGATATTCGTGGAATTGATCCTCACTTCTGCACACAAAAAATTCTCATGGAGGACGACTTTAAGCCCACAATTCAAAGCCAACGAAGGGTGAATCCAAAAATACATGAAGTCATCAAAACAGAGGTTATCAAACTTCTTGATGCGGGTATGATTTACCCTATTTCGGATTCCCCATGGGTTAGTCCAATCCATTGTGTGCCCAAGAAGGGCGGAATAACCGTTGTTCCCAATGAACACAACGAGTTGATTTCCACTCGTCTCGTTACTGGGTGGAGAGTTTGTATAGACTACCGCAAACTCAATGATGCCACGAGAAAGGATCATTTCCCTCTACCTTTCATGGACCAAATGCTTGAACGCTTAGCGGGTAATGAATATTACTGCTTTCTTGATGGTTTCTCGGGTTATTTTCAGATACCCATTGATCCCCAAGATCAAGAGAAGACTACATTCACTTGTCCCTATGGCACATTTGCTTACAAAAGAATGCCTTTTGGCTTATGTAATGCGCCCGGGACTTTCTAAAGGTGCATGTTAGCTATCTTCCATGACATGGTTGAACAAACCATGAAAGTCTTCATGGATTATTTCTCGGTCTTTGGGGATTCTTTCTCTTCCTGCCTTGCCAATTTGGAATGTATGCTCAAGCGGTGCGAAGACACTCGCCTAGTTCTGAATTGGGAAAAATGTCATTTTATGGTAAAAGAAGGCGTCGTGCTTGGACATAAGATCTCGAAAGCCAGTCTTGAAGTTGACCGCGCTAAAGTCGATGTTATCGCAAAGTTGCCTCCACCTTCAACCGTGAAGGGTGTGAGAAGTTTCCTGGGTCATGCGGGCTTTTACCGTCGATTCATCAAAGATTTTTCTCAAATCGCTCGCCCGATGACCCACCTCTTGGAAAAAGATACGCCTTTTATCTTCTCCAAAGAGTGTCTTGAAGCCTTCAACTCGCTTAAGGATAAGCTCACTAAGGCACCTGTCTTGGTTACCCCTAATTGGGAGCTGCCCTTTGAGTTGATGTGCGATGCTAGCGATTTTGCTATTGGAGCGGTTCTTGGACAAAGAGTGAACAAACACTTCCAACCGATCCATTACGCTAGCAAGACAATGACAGGGGCACAATTGCATTATACGACAACCGAAAAAGAGCTTTTAGCTGTTGTCTATGCTTTTGAAAAATTCCGCCCCTATCTTGTCCTTTCTACCACCATTGTGTACACCGATCATTCCGCGCTGAAGTACTTGTTGACAAAGCAAGATTCCAAACCAAGACTTCTTCGCTGGGTTTTGCTGCTCCAGGAATTTAAAATCGAAATTCGCGATAAAAAAGGAGCTGAAAACTTAGCCGCGGATCATCTCAGCAGACTTGAGGATCCTTACCAGGGGGATCATCCGAACAAAGAAATCAATGATTCTTTTCCCTTGGAGACCTTAATGTCTATAAACTCGAAGTCGAATGAAACCCCGTGGTTTGCGGACTTTGCAAACTACTTGGCGGGTGGAATTCTCAAGGAAGGGTTGACGTCCCAACAAAAGAAGAAGTTCTTCACCGACATCAAGACTTACTTTTGGGACGACCCTTACCTATTCAAACAATGTGCCGACCTGATTATTCGCCGATGTGTTGATGGACCGGCAGCGTCTGAAATCCTTGATGCTTGCCATAAAGGACCCACCGGTGGTCACTTTGGTCCCAACTACACCGCTAAAAAAGTGTTTGATTCAAGATTTTATTGGCCCTCCATATATCGTGACGCTCACGATATGGTTAAAAGATGTGATGTTTGCCAAAAAAAAGGCAAGATCACACATAAAGATGAAATGCCTCAAATTTTCATACAAGAATGTGAAATCTTTGATGTTTGGGGTATTGACTTTATGGGGCCATTCCCTTCTTCTAAAGGAAACAAATACATCCTTGTTGCCGTTGACTACGTCTCCAAATGGGTTGAAGCCAAAGCTTTACCCACTAATGACGCAAGGGTGGTTTGTAACTTTTTGAAAGCTCTATTCGCTAGATTCGGTGTGCCTCGCGCTATTATTAGTGATCGTGGGACTCATTTCTGCAATGACCAATTTGCTAGAGTCATGGCTAAGTACGGTGTAAACCATCGTCTTTCCACAGCCTACCACCCACAAACTAATGGCCAGGCTGAAATATCCAACCGAGGACTGAAGCGAATTCTTGAAAGGACCGTGGGAGAGCATCGTGCCTCATGGGCTGATAAACTTGATGATGCTTTGTGGGCTTTCCGTACTGCTTACAAGACCCCAATCGGCTGTACGCCTTATCGTCTTGTGTACGGGAAAGCGTGCCACCTCCCCATTGAGTTGGAGCACAAGCCTTATTGGGCCTTGAAGTGGGCTAATTTTGATATAAACAAAGCCGGTGACCTACGCAAGATCCAACTCAATGAGCTAAATGAACTTCGGAATGAGGCTTATGAAAATTCTTTGATCTATAAGGAAAGAACTAAGCTCATTCACGACTCTAAGATTAAGAACCGAGAGTTCCATGTTGGAGACAAAGTCTTACTTTTTAACTCTCGGTTGAAAATCTTATCGGGAAAGCTCAAATCTCGTTGGTCCGGCCCATTCACCATTGCCCAAATTTTTCCATATGGTACTCTCGAGCTCGCTCAACCTAATGGACCAAATTTTAAGGTGAATGGCCAACGAGTGAAGTTGTACTTTGGTGAGGACACCTCTCAGGAGGTGATTCCATCCCTCACCACGTTCCCCATGAACTAATTTTGGGTCGAGTCAGGCTCGTGACTCGGTTATCAAAAACAAGCGCTCCTCGGGAGGCAGCCCGAGTATCTATCCTTTTATGTTTTAATCCCCTAAGCGTAGGGGGGACTTCTATACGTGTTTGTCTTTGTGTGGTGTGATTACAGGGATAAGTGCACTCTTGGAATTTTTGAAGAACCGTGCTCCCGTGTTATTCGAAATCCGGTTCTATCTCTCAACTATCGTGATTCAATTTTCTTCATACTCACATTTGAAATTGATCACTTTAGTCGTCTCTTCCTTAACTTGAGTTAACCAACGTGCACAATGTCATAAGTGTAGGGGAAACTTTTCCCACATGCTTAAACATTGAGGACAATGTTTATCTTAAGTGTAGGGGGGACTTCTATCGAAGTTTTAAGTGGACTTTTCCATGAAAATGCCTTCAATTAACCGGAAAATCATATTTTTCAACATTTTTCAATTTTTTTTATTAACTTTGGCCATTTAGTCGTAGTTTTTAAATTTTTATCGTTGCTTTCATATGTATATATCCCGCAATAAAGTCAAAAATATTAATAAAGTGGTGTAGCTAGTTTAGAAGTCTTTGACATATTAGGCCTGTTGCGTTTATTTTGACTCAACCCGAATAGACTTATCCAAGTTTATTCTAGCTAGTATCCTTAACCATGTAGACCTTAATTGGTTTATTAGGCTAAGTGTCCACGAGTCTCATTACTTGAGATTTTAAATGGTGGAGGACGAGAAATGATAGAGTCAATTATAAGTCGGTATTCTTGCGCAAGCTCACTTGGTGTGATTATTTGCCTATTCTCCCATCACTTGCTAATAATTTATCTGCAATAAGTAAGGTCGTACGATTTGAAAAGTTACTTAGCTTCTAGCCCAAGATCGTTTAAAAGTTGCTCGTTAATGATAAGAGTTCATAGCCAAGGCATAACTTATGAAGCGGGGCGCGAAGATTGGCGAGTCCGAAAAGGCCCTAACAAGGCATGAGGATTCAATTTTATTGCTGAAGATCCAAAGTGATGTGAAAAGCATTATTCCCAAAGTCAATATGAAGGATCAAGACTCACGACGAAAAGCAATCAACTCCCATAAAGATCATGGAGAAGTCTATCCGAAAAGACCCTAACAAGGTATGAGGATAAATAGATCCAAGTCTGAAAAGGAGGCGGATCGTTGTATCTCAAAATCCCAATTAGAGATTGAAGAAATAATCATGAAGTCGTGGTCAACAAAGTTGGAGTACCCCTCAAAAGTCTCCAAGTGAAGAAACTCTATTATGATGAGAAGACCATTATCTCAAGAACGTCTCTCGAAGATATGAAGTATGAAGTACATGCCAAATATCGGCCCGAGAAAGGTCTCAAATCGTGAACCGAGTTATGCCAAGATATGAACTTTTTGATATCCCGAGAAGCAGTTTTAAGAGATTTTGTCCTTTAGCTAACTATTGATCAAATCGTCCTACTTTGCTTTCAGCCTAAACAAACTATCGAAATAAGTCCAAAAATGCATCTTCATGATCATTCTAAGACAAAAATAAAATATAAGAGATACACCTAGGAATAAGGGAGTTTGAGCATTTAATTAAGCCATGTGTGTAAGTGTTTGAATTGCTAACTTATAATAACAATGATCTCGTTTTTAAGCTTAGTTTGGGGAACGTGAAACTTGAGGGTGATAAATCTTCGCGGCACCAAAGCCCTAATGTAAGTCATCGATTTCTTTGCAAGTTATTTCCATGTAGCTAATTTCAAGTGAAAATGGTTTTCTATCCTTTTGTTTCCTTCAAAGTCTTAATTTCCTTTAGTACTTTAATTTTTGTTTAGTAGAATTTAAATAAGGCCAAGGTTGATTAATTATGAGAAAAGTGTAAAATTGCTTTATCACTAAGCATTGCATGAGGGCATGGCAATGGTTAAGTGTAGGGGATTTGATAGGTGTGTAAACACCCATCCTTTTACCACTTAATTCTGGCTAAAACAAGACCAAAACACGTATTTAATATCATTTGTTTGGAGTTATGCGTGGTTTTTGTGTTTATTGTGTTTTCAGAGCCAACCGGATGAATATTGAAGAAAACATGGGATTGCACGGGTTTTACTGAAGAAAAAGACTCGAGATAAAGTCTATTGTCCAAGAGATGCAAAAGATTTGAAGTCACTGGGCCTATTCGAAGATTTATCGAAGAAAAGGACCAAAGATGGAAGATTTATATAAGTCGAAGAAACTCAAGTCTATTAAACGAAGAAATTAAAAGACGAGTTGAATTTAATCGACGACAAATCCCGAATCAGAATCGAAAACGGAAACTTTTCTGAAAAGACGAAAAGACAAGAAGAACGGGAGAAAGCCCACTCACCAACCAAAGGACAAGCCTATAAAAGGAGCCCCTCACACATTTTAGCTAGTTAGTCTGGAGTTTTCTCTCCTCCCCACCTTTTTCTCTTTAGTTCGTTTCATCACCATCACCACTAGGGTGATTGGTGATTTCAATCTTTTGTTTTTCAAATCTTGTTATTATAATTCTTGTTTGATCTTGTTAAAACATTAATCATTCAATACAAAGTTCTTGTTTAATCTTTCCATTTTATCTTGTTCATCATCATCTTTATCTTCAAGTTTTTAAGTTTTTATTTTCCTTGATTTGATCTTCAAAAGTTGTTGGGATTTGCGTTTTTGTTGATGGGATTTGTAGTTTATGGTTAGTAGAAGCTTTGTGATTGATTTATTTAAGTTTTTGGTGAAAAACTTGGTGATTCTTGGATCAAAATAGTTATTCCTTGTTCTTCGGGTATCCTACTGTTCTAGGTTTTCCCAGACTTCCGAACGAAGCTAGAAACTTCCGAACCAAGCCATAAGTTCCGAACGAAGCCAAAAGTTCCGCATGAGCTTGAAGTTCCGAATGAACATTAAAAGTTCCGGATGAGTTTTGTTTTAAAAAGTTCCGAACCAGTTTCCATATAAAACTTCCGAACCGATTTCTTCCGAATCGGAACTTTGAAAAGTTCCGAACCAATTCTCCCAAAAGTTCCGAATCGGAACCACATAAACTTCCGAACCAAGCAGAAAGTTCCGAACGAAGTTCAAAGTTCCGGATGAACTGGAATCTTCCGAACCAAGCCAAAGTTCCGGATGAACTGGAATCTTCCGAACCAAGCCAAAGTTCCGGATGAACTGGAATCTTCCGAATAAATCATTAAAGTTCCGCATGAGTTAAGTTCCGAATCAAGGGTAAAAGTTCCGAATCAAACTTTCTTTTAGTGTTACTGTTTTTTCTGTTTTACTGTTTCTTTACGTTTATTTCACATTTTATATTGTAACTGAAATTTTAACTTTGATTTCTATTTTAATTTTGATTCTAATTTCAATTTTAATTTACATTTTTATTAATTGTCATTAAAGTAATTGTCTTTGAATTAAATTTTCATTTACACTTTTTATTAGATTAGAAAACCAAACCCTTTTATTTAGTAACCAAGAACAATCATTCCACTTAAGACCGAGATCAATTCGAGAGGATTTCGAGAAATTAGAACCCACATAAAAAGCATGTATCAGCGATCGAAACAAGGAAGTGAGACTCGATCGCACCCCAGATCGCAATGACTGATCGTGGGCGTGGATCGTACCAGGGAAAGAACAACAGATCGCAGTCTATGTGATTGAAGCCAAATGGATCGTACCAAGGTAAAACAAATGGATCGCACTTAATGCAATCGTAACAAGATCGGGACCAAGTAAAACCCTCCTAAGATGGAAAAGGCGTCCAAAAAGTAAATAAGCTTAAACGAATAAGACGGAGAAGCAGTAAACACGATAATCACTTATCAACTTACCCGAAACTTGTTTAGCACAAATTAGAAAGCTTTTTGGAATCTAAACACGTAACCTTTATAAACCGAATATAAAACGATAAATCGTTTAGGAAAACTTAAAAGTAAATAAGCCAAAACAATCGAATAAGCCAATAAGCATCAAGGGCTTATAGCTTATACGTGTATGAGCTTATGTAGGAACAAGAAAGATTAACCTTTAATCACGAACTCATCAAACCACTAAAACCGTATGAAACAAAATAGTCGGATCAAAGATTAAGGTAAACTAAGAAATGTAGAAGGAGATTAAAGAACTTAAAACTTAACTTGAACTTGATTGATGAAATCCAAATACACAAAGCTTAAACTTGAAAGATTAAAAGGAAGAAAAGATGAAAATTTAGTGAGAGAAAGTTTAGAACTTTCTCTCTCTAAAAACTAGAAAGGAAAAAATTAAAAGTGCAACTAGTTAACTACCCTCCTAATGTGATTAGGAGGGTATTTATAGACTAAGTGGGAAGTGCATGTATGGTGTGCTTCCTTCTTTCTTTTCTTCTCGACTCGATTTAATTCGTTGTCTTTTCTCGACGTTGTCTCGGGATTTGAACTTGTCTTAATAATTTTCGTCTATAATTTAGACTTGAGTTCTTTGACTTCATTAAACTTCCGTCTTTAGACTTTTTCTTCGATAATTCTTCAGAATAGGTCTTGGACATCCGTTCTTTAAGCACTCTTGATCTCTTGACTTCGTCTTTTCTCGTTTTCTTCGATAAAAGCCCGTGAAAGCCCGTGTTTTCTTCCTTTTTCATCTTTTGGTCCTAAAACACAATAAAAACACAAACCACGCATAATTCCGACTTTTACGACATAAATTACACGTTTTGGTCTTGTTATTATTGGAAATAAGTGGTAAAAGGATAAGTGTTTTCACATTTATTAAATCCCCTACACTTGACCATTGCAATGCCCTCATGCAATGCATTATTTTGAAAGCACGATTTACATTTTCCATCATAAATAACCCACCTTGGCGTTTATTAAATACTAAACATTTAGGGAAAATAAAAAGATAAAAACAAGTAAAGAAATCAAAGACTTACATTGGGTTTTGGTTGCCATGAACGTTTATCATCCTCAAGTTTCACGTTCCCCATACCAAGCTTAAAAACGAGATCATTGTTATTATAAGTTAGCAAACTAACACGAATTCATGTGGGTGAATTATTTACTTAGACTCCCTTATTCCTAGGTGTATCTCTTATATTTTAATTTTGTCTTGAATGATCACGAGGATGCATTGTTTGACTTATTTCGATAGTTATTTAGGCCGAAAATAAAGTGAACGATTTAATCAATAGTTAGCTAAAGGATAAAATCTTTTAAAACTGCTTCTCGGACTCTCTTAAGGTTCATATCTTGGCATAACTCGCTTCACGATTTGAGACCTTTCTCGGACCGATATTTGGCAGCGACTTCATACTTCGAATCTTTGAGAGACGTTCTTGAAATTATGGTCTTCTCTTCATAATAGGAATTTCTTCACTTGAACTTTTTTAGAGATTCTTTATATTTAGACCACGACTTCTTCATTTTTCTCCAATCTTTATTTCGGACTTTGATATACAACGATCCGCCTCCTTTTAGGACTTGGATCTATTTATCCTCATACCTTGTTAGGGTCTTTTTGGATAGACTTCTCCGTGATCTTTTGGGGAGTTTTTGCTTTTCGTCGTGTGTCTCGATCCTTCATATTGATTTTCGATAAATGATTCTTCACATCACTTATGGATCTTTAGCAACAAAATGTAGCCCTTATGCCTTGTTAGGGCCTTTTTGGACTCGCTAATCTTCGCATCCCGCTTCAATAAGTTATGCCTTGGCTATGAACTCTAATTAATACCGAGCAACTTTTAAACGATCTTGGGCTAGAAGCTAAGTAACTTTTCAAATCGTACAACCTTATTTATTGCAGATAAATTTATTAACAAGTGATGGGAGAATAGGCTCATAATTAACTCATATAAATTCACGAACGAATACCAAACTTATAATTGACTCTATCATCTCTCGTTCTCCACAATTTAAAATCTCAAGGAATGAGACTCATGGATGCTTAGCCAATTAAATCAAAGTTTTGGGTTTTCGAGTCATCTATAGGATCTTGCAAACTCTTAGACTTTTTCAAGTTTAGAATTCGTATTTTAAAGTTCCCTTGATAAACGACTCTCTAGGATCAATTATACGAACTTGCGAAAAGTTCTTGTTCTTAACCCGTGAGAGTTAAGACTTTCGCGTTTTAAAGTTCCCTATATAAAAGCCTAGCAAAACTTGACTTAAACACGTTAAGGATACTAGATAGAGTAAACTTAGATAAGTAAACTCGGGTTGAGTCAAAAGATTCACAACGTTTGAAAATTAAAACCACTTTATTCAAACTTTATTTTAGCACGGAAAAGAAAATAACCATAACAAAGGAAAATACAACTATACAACTAGGCCAAAATAGATTAAAAATTTTGAAAAATGTCGAAAAATCAAATTTTCCAGTTAAAATGAGGGCAAATTCCTGGAAAAGACCACTTACTTCGATAGAAGTCCCCCTACACTTGATATAAACATTGTCCTTAATGTTGATGCATGTGGGAGTAAACTCCCCTAAACTTATGACATTGTGCACTTTGTTTAAATCTTGCTAAGGAAAGGACAACTATAGTCATTTCAATGTGAACGTATAGAATATGAAAAATTGAATCACGACAGTTGAGGATAGAACCAGGAAGACGGGTACACGGGATCACGGTTCGTCAAAAGTCATCGATGTGCTCTTTGAAGCTTGAATCCCTGAACAAAATAAGAAACAAGACAACCAACACATACGGGGCTCCCCCCTACACTTATTATGGAAGCAGTAAAGGATAGATCACGGGTTGCCTCCCGAGAAGCGCTTGTTTTTGATAACCGAGTCACGAGCCTGACTCGACCCAAAACTAGTTCATGGGAAACGTGGTGAGGGATGGAATCATCTCGTGAGAGATGTCCTCACCATAGTACAACTTCAAACGCTGGCTATTCACCTTAAAATTGGGCCTATTTGGCTGAGAAAGCTCAATGGTGCCATATAGAAAGACTTTAGCGATGGTGAATGGACCAGACCAGCAGCTCTTCAACTTGCCAGAAAAGATCTTCAACCGAGAGTTAAAGAGTAAAACTTGATCACCAACGTGGAACTCTCGGTTCTTAATTCTTGCATCGTGGATGATCTTGGTCTTCTCCTTGTAGATCAATGAGTTCTCATAAGATTCATTCCTCAATTCATTAAGCTCGTTGAGTTGAATCTCCCGAAGATCGCCGGCTTTTTTGATGTTGAAGTTAGCCCACTTCAAGGCCCAGTATGCCTTATGTTCCAGCTCGATGGGGTGGTGGCATGCTTTCCCGTACACAAGACGATAAGGTGTACAACCAATCGGCGTCTTAAAAGCGGTACAGAAAGCCCACAGAGCATCATCCAACTTATCGGCCCACGCGGCATGATGCTCTCCCACAGCACGTTCTAGAATTCGCTTCAATCCACGGTTGGAAATCTCGGCTTGCCCATTGGTTTGGAGATGATAGGCGGTGGAAAGACGGTTATTGACACCATAATTAGCCATGACTCGTGCAAATTGATCATTGCAAAAATGAGTCCTGCGGTCACTGATTATAGCGCGAGGAACACTGAATCGAGCAAACAGCTGCTTCAAAAAGTTCACAACCACCCTCGCGTCATTCGTTGGGAGAGCCTTAGCTTCAACCCATTTAGAAACGTAGTCAACGGCTACGAGGATGTACTTGTTCCCTTTGGATGATGGAAAGGGCCCATAAAGTCGATGCCCCATACGTCAAAGATTTCACATTCTTGTATGAAATTTTAAGGCATCTCATCTTTATGTGTGATCTTACCTTGTCTTTGGCAAGCATCACAATGTTTAACCATCTCGTGAGCGTCACGATAAATGGTGGGCCAATAAAATCCAGAGTCAAACACTTTTTTAGCGGTGTAGTTGGGACCAAAGTGACCACCGGTGGGTCCTTTATGGCAAGCATCAAGGATTTGTAAAGCTTCCGGTCCATCAACACATCGACGAATGATCAGATCAACGCATTGTTTGAAGAGATAAGGGTCATCCCAGAAGTAAGTCTTAACATCTTTAAAGAACTTCTTCTTTTGTTGGGATGTTAACCCTTTGATGAGAATACCACCCGCTAAGTAGTTTGCAATGTCCGCAAACCACGGGGTGTCATCAAGATTGGAGTGAATAGACATTAAGGTCTCAAGTCGACTCAGATGATCCGCTGCTAGGTTTTCAGATCCCTTTTTGTCACGAATTCCAATTTTGAATTCCTGAAGGAGCAAAACCCAACGAAGAAGTCTTTGTTTAGAATCTTGCTTAGTCAACAAGTACTTCAACGCGGAATGGTCGGTATAGACAATTGTGGTGGAAAGGACAAGATAGGGGCGGAACTTCTCAAAAGCATAGACTACAGCTAAAATCTCTTTTTTCGGTAGTGGTATAATGCAATTGAGCCCCCGTCATTGTCTTGCTAGCATAATGGATTAGTTGGAAGTGTTTGTTCACTCTTTGGCCCAAAACCGCTCCAATAGCAAAGTCGCTAGCATCGCACATCAATTCAAAAGGTAGCTCCCAATTAGGGGTGACAAAGACCGGTGCCTTAGTTAGCTTATCCTTGAGAAGATTGAAGGCTTCAATACAGTCTTTGGAAAAGATAAAAGGAGTATCTTTTTCCAAGAGGTGGGTCATCGGGCGTGCGATTTTAGAAAAATCTTGAATAAATCAATGGTAGAAGCCCGCATGACCAAGGAAACTTCTCACACCCTTCACGGTTGAAGGTGGAGGTAATTTGGCTATGACATCCACTTTAGCACGGTCCACTTCAAGACCGGCTTTAGAGATTTTATGTCCCAGCACGATGCCTTCTTTTACCATAAAATGGCATTTTTCCCAATTAAGAAAAAGGCGAGTGTCTTCACACCACTTAAGCATGCGTTCCAAATTGGCAAGGAAAGTTGAGAAGGAATCACCATAGACTGAGAAATCATCCATGAAGACTTCCATGGTTTCTTCAACCATGTCATGGAAGATAGCCATCATGCACCTTTGGAATGTCCCTGGAGCATTGCATAAGCCAAAAGGCATTCTTTTATAAGCAAATGTGCCGTAGGGACAAGTGAATGTGGTTTTCTCTTGGTCTTTGGGATCGATGGGTATTTGAAAATAACCCGAGAAACCGTCTAAGAAGCAGTAATAATCATTACCCGCTAGACGTTCAAGCATTTGGTCCATGAAAGGAAGGGGAAAATAATCCTTTCTCGTAGCATCATTGAGTTTGCGATAGTCTATACAAACTCTCCACCCTCTAACGAGACGAGTAGGAATCAACTCGTTGTTTTCGTTGGGTACAACGGTGATTCCGCCTTTCTTAGGCACATAATGGACTGGACTAACCCATGGTGAATCCGAGATAGGGTAAATCATGCCCGCATCTAGAAGTTTGATAACCTCTTGTTTGATAACGTCATGGATCTTAGGATTCACCCTTCTTTGGCTTTGAATAGTGGGTTTAAAATCGTCCTCCATGAGAATTTTATGTGTGCAAAAGTGAGGATCAATTCCACGAATATCGGAGATTTTCCAAGCAATCGCTTTCTTATGATTCTTCAGCACGGCGATAAGTCGGGATTTTTCTTCTTCTTTAAGGTCCTTCACGATGATGACCGGTAACTTCTTGTTGTTTTCAAGGAAAACGTACTCGAGATGAGACGGAAGATCCTTAAGCTCTAAATTCGGAGGATTTTCGATGGACGGTGTAGTCAACTTCGGATCATTGGTAGAGATAGCCTTAGGAGACTATGGAGAAATATGGTCCTCATTGAGAAGTTTCTCAATGGTACGAATATCTTCATCCCAATTGGAGGGAGAATCGTCATATTGCAAATCCACATCTCCTAGAGTTGCTTCAAATTCTTGCAAGAGGAAATCACTTTCTCCAAATGGAGTTAATGACAAAGCGATTGAGGCAACGGTCTCAACATTGGGTAGAGAAGAAAGATTACTTTTTCAAGCATCATTAAGGTGTTCTTCACAAGCCTTATCGATAACATCAATAGCATTAACATTCTCATATGAATAAGGTTTCTTAGAAATCTTACCCATGTTGAAGACAATTTTATCGTCACCAACTCTCATGATTATTTCGCCCGCGGCTACATCAATGAGAGTGCGACCGGAGCTCAAGAAGGGACGTCCAACGATTAATGGAACACGGGGATCCATCTCGTAATCAACGACAACAAAATCCGCGGGGAAGGTGAATTTGTCAATGCCAACAAAGACGCCTTTGACTATCCCCACTGGATAAGCAACCGTACGGTTAGCTAATTCCAAAGTCATTTTGGTGGGGACTAGCTCAGGGAGAGATAATTGCTTCCAAACACTTAAAGGCATTAAATTTATACTAGCACCTAGATCGGCTAGGGCCATGCAATTCTCTACTCCCGGGAAGTTGCAAGGAATCAAGAAGCGATCGGGATCACCAAGTTTGGTGGGCAATTTCCTTAAGAGAACCGCAGAGCAATTCTCGTTAAGTTGGGTACTAGCAATATCGAGAAGCTTTTCCTTGTCACTAATAAGATCTTTAAACATCTTCGCATATTTAGGCATGTGAGCGAGAGCCTCGATGAATGAGATGTTGAAATTCAATTGTTTAAACATTTTAAGAAAGTTTGAAACTTGAATATCATCCTTGCTCTTTTGCTTCTCTTTCCTCAACCTTGAAGGATAAGGTATATCGGATGAAGAGTAAGGCTTTAGGGGAGTAGGATCACTCACAACCGCGGGTGGTGGGGGAATGGGGTAAGAAGGTACAGGAGGTGAGGAAAGTTGCTCTTGTTCCTTGTTCACAATCACGGGTGGATGTGTAGGAAGTTCGGGTTCCGTATAACCTTTTCCACTACGAGTGGTGATTGCTTTCATCTCCCCTCGTGGATTAGCAACGGTGTTACTCGGAAGAGTACCCGAAGAAGAGGGTTGATTACCTTGGAAGAGCGAACCGATCATATCACGTATATTATTCGCTTGAGTGCTGAAAGAGTCTCTCATGTCTGCGCGAATATCATTGCTTTGTTTTGCCATGTCATTCCTTAGCTCGACTCGAATATCGCTCCCTTGTTTCGCCATGTCTCCCTTCAAGTTGATGAATTGACTCTGAAGATTCGTCACCATCTCTCTATTAGTCCTCATGAACGTGTCGATGTCTTGATTCAACGTCGTTGGTTGATTGAGAGGTGGAGCTTGGTAAGCTTGAGAATTTCCTTGAGGTGGGTATGGGTTTCTTTGGGATTGATATTGATTGTTAGCACGAGGTTGGGTTTGGTTATTTCGGTTATAGCTTTGTTGTTGGTTTTGGTTTTGAGGAGTAAAACCGGGTGGTGAAAGATAGTTGTTTGAACGATAACTTAGCAAGTTACGGTCTCCTTGAGGACGAGCTTGATAGCCTCCCGTGGGATAAGTACCGTATGTCGCGTTAACGTTTTCACAAAAATTGCCTTGAGTAGAAGGACAATCATTGTAAGAATGAGGACCACCACATGTGTCACAAGAAATAGCAACGGCTTTAGCTTGTTGAGTGTGGTTACTAGCCAAAATTTGCATATTTTTGCTCATTTCGATAATGGCTCGTTCCATGGCGGACATGTCGGTGGTGGAAGAAGTAGATGAAACATTTACTCTTGGATTAGATCTTGAGGATGCAGATGAATCCCAATTCTTGTGGTGAGTAGTCATGTTTTCAATCAACTCTCGACACTCCTCCGGTCTCCTTTTCATAAACGTACCACCGGCGGCGGCGTTGATCGTGTCACGATCACGAAAAGTGAGACCATTGTAGAAAGTATCAATGAGAGTGACAGGGAGCATGTTGTGATTTGGACAACGGTCGATCAAATCATTGTAGCGTTCCCAAGCATCAAAGAGCGATTCATCATGGACGGTGGAAGGCTCGGGACCATGGACGGTGGAAAGTAGCGCGAAAAAAAAGCGTTGAGTCATGTCGTCCCAAGTATGAATAGAATTCTTTGGGAGACGGTCAAACCATTTTTCGGCATGGTGAGAAAGCGAGTGGGGAAATAGTTGAAGGCGAAGTAAATCCATAGAAGCACCGGGTAATTTCATGCTTTGGGTGATGGTAATGAATTTGTTGAGGTGTTTGTTGGCATCATCATCCGGTATTCCGCGAAATGGATTAGTTTGCACTTGTTGGATCATGTGATGCTTCAACGAAAACTCCTTGAGCCGTGATTTGCATCGGCGCAATCGGGCCTCCACGTCCATTCATCGTAGGTTGGCATAGCTCCTCCATGGTTCGTAGGTCGGGTTAGGGTAGATTATTCATGTTGGGGTGGGGTGGATTATTATTGTTGTTTTTGTGTACACCGGCGATGTCTAAATTATCGAGAGTCTCGGGCTCGGGATAAGACGTTGATCGAGTACGCATACACTAAAAATAAAATGCAAGAGAAAAATATTTTTGGTTTTATAGGTTTTTTAATGTTTTTGTATTTTGAAAATTTTATATTTTTTATGGGTTTTTGAAAATTTTTTAGCAAGGTAAATAACGTTCTTAAAAGAACGGGTCCCAAAATTCATTGCGTCTCTCACTAGACACCGTTAATCTTTAACGAAAAGAGCCGGCAGCGGCGCCATTTAACACAAGGTTTTGGCCAACTATAAAATCTTTATCGTCTGATCTCTTCGAATTGATTACCGGCTAAGAGTGCGTCTCAATTGTCTTTTGGAAAACAAGAGGATGTGTTTGTTTTGTTTATCTAATTTAAACTAAAAGCAAATAAGAAAATTTTCGTTGAGTAAAATGGAAGCTTTTAAAACATAAACTTGAAACACTAGAAAACTAGGAAGCTTTGTAGAAATAAACTAAGACGAGTCTTGTTTAAAATAACTCTAAGTAAAAATGCGGGAAAAAGTTAAATTTCAAAATAAATCAAAACATGAGTCCGATCGTAATGCGATCGCACTCCATCGCAACCACTCCATCGCATCCCACCATCGCAACCTGATCACACTGTTCCATCGCAACCAATGATCGCAATGTGGATCATGGTCTGATCGTAACCAAACAAATCGCAATCAATGCGATCGAAACAAGGAAGTGAGACTCGATCGCACCCCAGATCGCAATGAGTGATCTTGGGCGTGGATCGTACCAGGGAAAGAACAACATATCGCAGTCTATGCGATCGAAGCCAAATGGATCGTACCAATGTAAAACAAATGGATCGCACTTAATGCAATCGTAACAAGACCGGGACCAAGTAAAACCTTCCTAAGATGGAAAAGGCGTTCAAAAAGTAAATAAACTTTAACGAATAAGACGGAGAAGCAGTAAACACAATAAGCACTTATCAACTTACCCAAAACTTGTTTAGCACAAATTAGAAAGCTTTTTGGAATCTAAACACGTAACCTTTATAAACCGAATATAAAACGATAAATCGTTTAGGAAAACTTAAAAGTAAATAAGCCAAAACAATCGAATAAGCCAATAAGCATCAAGGGCTTATAGCTTATACGTGTATGAGCTTATGTAGGAACAAGAAAGATTAACCTTTAATCACGAACTCATCAAACCACTCAAACCGTATGAAACAAAATATTCGGATCAAAGATTAAGGTAAACTAAGAAATGTAGAAGGAGATTAAAGAACTTAAAACTTAACTTGAACTTGATTGATGAAATCCAAATACACAAAGCTTAAACTTGAAAGATTAAAAGGAAGAAAAGATGAAAAATTTAGTGAGAGAAAGTTTAGAACTTTCTCTCTCTAAAAACTAGAAAGGAAAAAATTAAAAGTGCAACTAGCTAACTACCCTCCTAATGTGATTAGGAGGGTATTTATAGACTAAGTGGGAAGTGCATGTATGGTGTGCTTCCTTCTTTCTTTTCTTCTCGACTCGATTTAATTCTTTGTCTTTTCTCGACGTCGTCTCGGGATTTGAACTTGTCTTAATAATTTTCTTCTATAATTTAGACTTGAGTTCTTTGACTTCTTTAAACTTCCGTCTTTAGACTTTTTCTTCGATAATTCTTTAGAATAGGTCTTGGACATCCGTTCTTTAAGCACTCTTGATCTCTTGACTTCGTCTTTTCTCGTTTTCTTCGATAAAAGCCCGTGAAAGCTCGTGTTTTCTTCCTTTTTCATCTTTTGGTCCTAAAACACAATAAAAACACAAACCACGCATAATTCGGACTTTTACGACATAAATTACACGTTTTGGTCTTGTTATTATTGGAAATAAGTGGTAAAAGGATAAGTGTTTTCACACTTATTAATGTTGATTGTAGCAGGTTGATTAAGTGACTGATAGTGTTAAGGTGGTGGTTAACACTATCTAGGAGGCTCAGCGCCTACCTACTCCATCAGAGGAGGCCCTAGCTAAAAGGTTCATGTTTCTGATTTTGGTTCCACTAATCAAGCAAATGCATGCTCAATTCTTAGCTTAATCTTCTTTGCTGATATGATCAAGTGTGTTTAGGTTGTTATTGAACTGATTTTGATGTTTAGATAGCCTATTGTTAGATTGAAACTTGTTTCTAGTTTATTACTTGTTCCTGATTTCAGTTTATCAGTCATTCTTAGCTACTTGTGCATTTTGAGTTCTAGCTGGTGTAACTGCTTGTATTTGGTTCCATTACACTTCATTTTGGTAATGAAGTTTAGTTTGATATCACTTTTAGTCCAGTATAGCCAATTGCTCAAAATTCCTTTATAAAAAGTTGTTAGAATTCAGTTAACTAGTGTTTGGTTTTAGCTGTCCAATTATAGTTAAGTGTTGTTATTTGGTTAAAACCTTGTTCATTTACAGTCATTCAGTCTTTGTCAACAAGTTTTTGGTAGATACAAGTCAAAAACTAAGTCAAAAAGGCAATTGGCTAAAAAAAGTTTGGGTCAATTTCAGCTTTAAACAAGTTCATAAAAGTTGATGATTTCATTTGCTTGCCAATTACTCATTCCTTGATAAAATTGTTTCAAACCAGTTCTAATTTGTCATTGAACATCTGAATATTGAGCTCTTATAAGGAAATTATACAGTTCTAAGTTTCAAGGGAGAAATAAGCATTTTATTAAGCTGAATAGCAGAAGCAAGTTTCTGTAATCCAAGTGTTTACTGATTTCTCAAACTAGCAATTCCACTTCATAAACCTCCTAATTTTCTTTCATATTCCTGTTTAGAAGTTGTTCTTGAGTAAATCTGGAAGTTTTCAAGTTTTTCAAAAAGTTGGTCAACTTTGGTCAAATAAGCTAGTTTTAGCTTATTCTCATTTTCCTAATTCGTTTCTTGATCATTTTCAATTTCAAAAGACATTCTAGACTCTCCTTGAGTTGTTTAACAAGTTTTAACAAAAAAATCAGTTTGTGCAAGTCTGGATTATTAGAAAGCTTATTTGTGGCTTATTAAGATTGGCTTATTTGAGTTTTACTTAGTTTTAAGCTTAATCCTTTTACAAGCCTAGGTAAAATTGAATTTTAAGCTGTTTAAAATTGGTTTGAGCTTATTTGGTTAAGTGTAGAGCTTACACGAGCTTATTTGTCTTCATAGCCCATTTTTTATAAAATTTCCACTTTAGTTGCACAATAGTCCTTCAAGTTTGTTAATGTGTGTATTAAGGGCTAATCTTTCATATAATTAGGGTTTGCTTTTATTCAGTCCTTTTATTTTCAAAACTTGTCATTTTCAGATTATTAGTTTTACAAGTTTGTTAGAATTAGTTAGTAGTTTGTTAAATTTTGCATAGTTAGTCCTTGTAGTTTTCTGATTTTACATTTCAAGCATATTAGTTTCAAGAATTTACAGTTTTAGCACTTTAATTCCATAGTTTTACATTTTTGTCCTTATTTGAATAAAAATTTGGTATTTGCTAATTGTTTTACGGATACGTAGTTAATATTTTGCACATTTTTACTCGATTGTTCAATTAGACATAGAAAATCCAAATAACCCTACCAACCAAAAACGATCATAAACCCGATTTTGTTAGGACTTTCAATTGGTTAAGAATCGAGAAAACGAACTTCAATTATACTCAATTTCAAATGGCGCCGCTGCCGGTTCTTTGACTTTACGAGAGACTATCAATTAACGGTTTTCATTGGATTTTGGGATCCGTTCACCTAGTGAACGTTATTTTTACGTATCATAAATCAAAAACAAAAAAAAATAAAAAATATAAAAATATAAAAACTAAAAAATAACAAAAACAATTCTTTTCCTAAAGAATTGACCAAACAAATTAAAAAAATCCAAAAAGCAATCTTTTTCCTAAGAGATTGCACCAAATATATATAGTATTAGATTCCCTCGGTTTTATGTACATATAGTATTTTCTCTAAAAAACCCATAAATACAAAAATATTTTCCATATATTATTATAAGTAAATACGTATACGTATAATAACAACCAATACACATATTCTCCATAAGTATTTCCAAGGCAATACACCGTGTTGAGGGGCGTTCCGGTCCTTGACACGCGTATCGATCAAACTCAATAAAGCAAGAATAGATAAATACTTCCAATAAGCAATAATTCGAAGAATACAAACAACAAAGTGAATAGAAAGGCGATGTGCTATAAAATGCCATCTAAGGGTCAATAGGTACTTAAGTGCTTCGCGCCACCTAACCCCCCGTTCACTAGTGAGTATTCTAAGAAGGAAGGCTTCATTGGGGATCTTGCACCCAAGTAGTACATACGTATATTATACTTTCTTGTGGATATTTCATATTGAAACTCGAAGAGGATAATCCTTTTCTCTTCAAAGTCACACGAGAGCTTCTCTCTCATTCCTCGTATTGAGTTGCATGCTCACTCGCGGGCGTGCACAAATACCGATTGGTGTACAACCCCTTCCTCCGAAAAGAAAGAAAAAGAGAAAGATTAGGAACACCACCGTCCATCAAGCCGATCCCATGAATCGTGCTTTGATCCATCCACAACAAGAAGCCATGGTCGGAGTTGATACTCGACCTTTGATGAAGCACTTGCAATCTAATGTGCAAGGATATGCCGATGCTATCAAGATACCTGATATTCCCGCAAACACATTTGAGCTAAAAACATCCATGATTAACTTGGTTTCAAACACACCATTTTATGGGAACAAGAATGATAATCCACATGATCACCATAAGAAATTTCTTGCTCTTTGCAACACCATTAAGTACAATGGAGTTCCCCATGATGCCATTAAGTTGATATTGGTGAAATTTCACTAGAGGGTCCGGCTAAGCATTGGTTAGATACACAACCACCCGAGAGCATTACCACATGGGATGGTTTAACTAAGAAGTTTTTAAACAAGTTCTTTCCCCCATCTAAGACCACGGCTTTGAGGAACTTAATTATAAGCTTTCAACAAACACCTAGTGATACAAGATATTTTGTATGTAAAAAGTTATCGTCACAGTCTCTTCGAATTGAAAAATGGATTAAAGTGCGACTTAGCTGTCTTTTGGTGGAAACAAAGATTTAAATGCAAGAATTTAAAAGTAAATGGCGGTTAATTAAATCTAAGTCTAATTAAAAGTAAAGGGTGCAATATTAAAAACTTTTAAAAGTTAATTAATTAAATGACTTAAAGTTAAAGCGTGACGAAAATTAAATTTGACAAAGTATTAAAATGTAACTTAAACAAAGCAAATTAAAATTCCAAACCCACAACCATCGGAATCCAGATCGGAATGTGCTATCGAAATCAGATCGCAATGTTTCTAGCGGAATATGGCTATCGGAATAATGAGAGATGCAACCAATCGGAATGTCACTTCCATCGGAATATACCCATCAGAATGTGGTCCAGATCGGAATATTGCTATACAAATTTAGGCAGCACTTCGACTCAAAATACCTCAAGACCCGTCGGAATGTGCGATCGCAATGTGCGATCGCAATCCCAGATCGGAATGAGGGGGATGTTACTAGATCGCAATCAGTCGGAATCCAAAACCCTTCTTCCGATACTGTCACTATCGGAATGTGGAGAAAGCAAGTCGTCGCAATGTGTAGAATCCCTTACTTTCCGATGGAGAACAAATTCGCAATAAGCACACGAACCAAATAAGCTAGAACTAATAAGCTGATTTCTAAAACTTAGATGAAATGGAACTAGGACGAGATAATAAGCAACAAATTTAAAACCTTTTCAAACACGAAGTAAGAAAAAGAAATAAGAAAACTTTTAGAAAAATGAAACTTTTTAGAGAACTTAGAAAAACAAATAAGCTAAGTATGAAACAAGCCAATAAGATTGTGAAACTTATAGCTTATCTTATACAAGAACTTACACAATAGTAAAAAGGTAAACTTTTTAGTAAAATAAGCAAAGAGATTAAGCAACTTCTTGCTTAATCCGAATTTTAAAACAAACCAAAAACAAGAGAAAGGTAGAAAGAGAATGATAAAAGAAACTTGATCAAAAGTAAATAAAGATTAAAGCAACAAAATGAAGAACACTTACTTGGAATTAAAAATATTTAAGGTGCAAGACAATTAATTAAATCACATGTAATTAAAGAACAAGTAATTAAAATGGAAGAGCTAATTGTCACACTTAGCCAACAAAATGAAAATGAAATCCTAATGATCTATTTATAGGAGGATTAGGGAGGTGCTTAGGAAGCTTTCTCCCCTCTTTCTTCTTTCTTTAATTGCATGATTAAGTCCTTGTCTTCTTAGTTATTTGACTTTAATGACTTTGTCTGGGGATTTCTTTAAACTCGTCTTGTAATTCTTCAATAAATTAGACTTGAGTTCTTCGGCTTTTAGTAAACTTCCGTCTTTTGACTTTTTCTTCGATAAATCTTCAGAATTGGTCTTTAACTTCCGTTCTTTTTGCACTCTTGATTTCTTGACTTCGTCTTTTGTCTTTATCTTCGATAAAAGCCCGTGAATGCCCGTGTTTTACTCCCCTTTTCACATTTTCGTCCTAAATCACAACAAAAACACAAACCACGCATAATTCCGACATTTACGACATAAAATACACGTTTTGGCTCGGTTATTACTATAGTTAGGTGGTAAAAAGGATGGGTGTTTACACACCTATCAAATCCCCTACACTTGACCATTGCAATGTCCTCATGCAATGCATTAGTTACAAAGCATGATTTACATTTTCCATCATAATCAATCCATATTGGCCTTTATTAAAGAGATAAAAAATTATAAACATTCAAAGGAAGAAAGTAAGTAAAGAAATCAAAGACATACCTTAAGGTTTTGAAAATGTCATGAATGATCATCATCCTCAAGTTTTCACTTTCTCTAAACCAAGCTTAAAAACAAGATCATTGTTATTATAAGTTAGCAAACTAACACGAACTCATGTGGGCCAATTATTTACTTAGACTCCCTTATTCCTAGGTGTATCTCTTATATTTTATTGCTGTCTTGAATGATCACGAGGATGCCTTGTTGACTTATTTCGATAGTTGTTTAGGCTGAAAATAAAGTGGGACGATTTAATTAATAGTTAGCTAAAGGACAAAATCTTTTAAAACTGCTTCTCGGGACCTCATAATGTTCATATCTTGGCATAACTCGCTTCGCGATTTGAGACCTTTCTCGGACCGATATTTGGCAGCGACTTCATACTTCAAATCTTGAGAGACGTTCATGAAATAATGGTCTTCTCTTCATAATAGGAATTTCTTCACTTGAAGTTTTGAGAGATTCTTCATATTTGGACCACGACTTCTTCATTTTTCTCCAATCTTTATTTTGGACTTTGATATACAACGATCCGCCTCCTTTTAGGACTTGGATCTATTTATCCTAATACCTTGTTAGGGCCTTTTGGATAGACTTCTCCATGATCTTTACGGGAGTATTTGCTTTTCGTCGTGTGTTTCGATCCTTCATATTGATCTTTGATAAATGATTCTTCACATCACTTGGATCTTTAGCAACAAAATGTAGCCCTCATGCCTTGTTAGGGCCTTTTCGGACTCGCCAATCTTCACATCCCGCTTCAATATGTTATGCCTTGGCTATGAACTCTAATCCATACCGAGCAACTTTTAAACGATCTTGGGCTAGAAGCTAAGTAACTTTTCAAATCGTACAACCTTATTTATTGCAGATAAAATTATTAGCAAGCGATGGGAGAATAGGCTTATAATTAACTCACATAAATTCACGAAAGGATACCGAACTTATAATTGACTCTATCATCTCTCGTTCTCCAAAGTTTAAAATCTCAAGGAATGAGACTCGTGGATGCTTAGCCTATTAAATCAAAGTTTTGGGTTTTCGAGTTGTCTATAGGATCTTGCAAATTCTTAGACTTTTTAAAGTTTAGAAATCGCATTTTAAAGTTACCTTGATAAACAACTCTCTAGGATCAATTATAGGAACTTGCGAACAGTTCTTGTTCTTAACCCGTGAGAGTTAAGACTTTCGCGTTTTATAGCTCCCTATATAAAAGCCTAGCAAAACTTGACTTAAACATGTTAAGGATACTAGATAGAGTAAACTTAGATCAGTAAACTCGGGTTGAGTCAAAAGATTCACAACGTTTGAAAATTAAAACCACTTTATTGAAGTTTATTCTAGTAAAGAAAGGGAATAACTATACAAAAGGAAAAACTAATAGGCCAAAATAGATCAAAATTTTTGAAAAATGTCGAAAAATTGATTTTCCGGTTAAAATGAGGACAAATACAAGGAAAAGACCACTTAACTTCGATACAAGTCCCCCTACACTTAATATAAACATTGTCCTCAATGTTTAAGTATGTGGGAGTAAACTCCCCTACACTTAGGACATTGTGCACGTTGTTTAAATCTTGCTAAGGAAAAGAAAACTTACGAGATTCCTATTTTAATATTGGAAAATATAAAATAGTGAATCAAAAAGAGTTTAGGATAGAACCGAGAAGACGGAAACACGGAATCACGGGTCGTCAAAAATCATCAAGAGTGGATCATTGAGCGCTCGAATCCCTGAATATTAGAAGAGAGGAAATAGCAAACACCAACGGGTCTCCCCTACACTTAGGATAAAGATAGCTAAAAGAATGAAACATGGATTGCCTCCCAAGAAGCGCTTGATTTTTGTTCACCGAGTCGTGAGCCTGACTCGACCTTGATTAGCATAGGAAGAAGCATGAAACATAACCACCGGGATCAAATACATAGTTTTCATCCATCAAATAGCACAAGCTTAAGGCGAACAAGGCAAGCCAAAGAAGAGTAGGCAAGGTTCGCTTAAGCAAAGATGGAGCACGGTGGGAGCAAGGGTGAAGAGGTGCAAGCATATCTTCATAAGTTCCAAAGATTTTTCCTTTTATTTCATCAGATGGATACTGAGATGGCTGAAGAATATCGACACCGGGGTCGAACACCTTTTCCTCTAGGGGAAAATAGCACTCAGGCTCAGCAGAATTTGAAGATGATCCGCAAAGAAAATGCACAACCTCGTCCTCAGAAGGTGGACAAAGAGGTGTTAAATCATACGTGCTGCAGATGTTGGTGTCGTCCGGTTGCTTCTCCTTTGAAAGAATTTTCTTCAAATCCGAAGTAGGATCAAGACCATAATCATCAAAGTCTAAAGGAGGACCATCACTCTCATGAGGGAAGTATGTATTGAGAAAAGCAGAAAAGTCTTCCTCAAATGAGTAGTCATCCAAAGTAAGATAAGGTGATGGCGGAGGATCTTCATCATGAGAACAATCACTCGAAAGAGTATCGGCCTCATCAAAATCATCATAAGTGGGCATGTCTGGATACTCGGAGGTAAAATCATCATAATCATCCCCATCGAAGCTAGAATCATAAGCATCATAGATTGGTGGAGAATCATATATGGGTGAAGGTTCCAAATTGGAGAGAGAATTATCCACATCATCTTGAAACAGTGGATTATCATTGCAAGATTCGAATAGAGGATTGTTGTAGACGACAAAATCATCAAGCACATTAATCATATTCACGGATTCTCTTCCATAGGATTTGCTTGTAAGCTTCCCCATTTCAAAAACTTGTGCATCATCCCCGACTCTTAAAATGAGTTCACACTTATCCACATCTATTAAAGCTCGACCGGTTCTCAAAAATGGGCGTCCAAGTATTAACAGAATACGAGGGTCCATTTCATAATCAACAACGACAAAGTCGACTAGAAATGTGAGTGTGCCAACTTTAATGAACACATCTTTGGCAATACCAACGGGGTAAGCGAGAGTGCGATTGGCAAGATCAAGAGTCATTTTGGTTGGTGTAAGGTCGGGCAATGATAACTTTTTCCAAACACTTAAAGGCATCAAATTAATACTTTCCCCGAGATCGGCTAAGGCAGTAAATTTGTCGGTTTGGTTAAAAGTACAAGGTAGCACAAAACGATCGAGATCTCCAAGTTTCTCTGGAAGTTCTTTAAGAAGGATGCCAGAACAATTTTCATTCAATCGAGTATTAACAAACTCGGCCATCTTCTCCTTCTTGCTAAGCAATTCCTTAAACATCTTGACAAATTGTAGCATTTGGGCAAGAGCTTCAACAAGGGTAAAGGTGATTTTCATGCCGACAATCTTTTCCAAAAAGTTAGCGACTTGAAGGTCATTCTTAGTCAAAATTCTAGCCTTGTTGAGTCGAGAAGGGTAAGGAATGCTTGGGTTGGGTGGTGGAGGTGTAGAAGGTAAAGGTTGAGATGTTGAAGGGTTCTTCTTGGGTACTTCGTCATGACGAGGCGGAGATGGTAATGGTGTACTAATACTAGGTGTGGGAGGAGTAGGGATAAATGGTGGTGGAGGAGGTGTAGATGATGGGGGTGGGATAGGTGGTCCTACTAAAGTAACTCCACTACGGGTAGTAATAGCACTCACATTCGCTCTTGGATTGGTGACGGTGTTTGAAGGTAGAGAACTCGAAGTAGAGGGTTGAGTGGTGGGCAAGAAACTAGCCAGCATATTCTTCAAATCATTCATTTGATTGATGAAGGAGGATTGAATATTATCTCGAAGCTCGGATCTAATGTCATTCCCTTGCTTAGTGATATCCCCTTTCAAACTGATAATTTGGATCTGTAGATTCTTGATTTGCTCTCCTTGGGTTCTCATTAAGGCTTCAACATCTTGATTGATGGGTGGGGCTTGTTGAGCGGCTGGGTGATAAGGATTAGAAGCTCTAGGTGGGATTTGGTTGCTTCTATTGTAGTTGTTGTTGGGGTTTAGGTTTTGAGGAGAAAAACCGGGTGAAAGGTAGTTGTTGGACCGGTAACTCAGCAAATTTCGATCCCCCTGAGGTCGGGCTTGGTAATTTTCCGGTGAATAATTACCATAAGCTACATACACGTTCTCCGGATTTCCTTGAGTAGAAGGACAATCAGTGTATGAGTGTGGACCGCCGCATGTCTCACAAGGATTAGCCACCGCTTTAACTTGTTGTTGGTTTGTAGCGAGGAGCAAGATATTTTTGTTCATTTCGGCCATCATGCGGGTGAATTTGGTCGTGTCGGGGTTTGCTGAAGTAGATTAAACATTGACTCTCGGTTTGTTCCTTGAAGAAGCGGAGGAATCCCAATTTTTTTGATGAGTAGTCATGTTCTCAATAAGCTCTCTACACTCCTCGGGTCTCCTTTTCATAAATGTGCCACCGGCGGCTGCATTAATCGTATCACGATCACGAAAAGTCAAACTGTTGTAGAAAGTATCAATTAAGGTCACGGGGAGCATGTTGTGGTTTGGACAACGATCGATCAAAACATTATATCTTTCCCAAGCATCAAAGAGAGATTCATCGGGTTCTTGCATGAAACCGCTGATTTGATTGCGAAGGCTCGTGACCATGGATGGTGGAAAGTAGCAGGACAAAAAGCGTTGAGTCATGTCATCCCAAGTATGAATTCAATTCTTCAGGAGACGATCAAACCATTTCTCGGCGTGGTGTGATAAAGTATGTGGAAAGAGTTGAAGGCGAAGAACATCCATTGTAGCACCGGGCAACTTCATGCTTTGAGTGATAGTAATGAATTTGTCGAGGTGTTTGTTGGCATCATCATCAGGCATTCCGGCGAATGGATTAGTTTGCACTTGCTAGATCATATGATGCTTTAACGAAAACTTCGGAGCCGTGATTTGCATCGGCGCAATCGATCCTCCTCGTCCAAACATTGTGGGTTGACAAAGCTCCTCCATTGTCCGAAGATCGGGCTGTGGAAGAACATTGTTGTTGTTATTATTGAGGTGTGGTGGATTATTGTTGTTGTTTACACCTGCCATAGCTAAATCTTCACGAGTCTCGAGCTCTTGATAATTTGAATATCTAGTACGCATACACTTGCGAAAACAAAAGAAAACAATACCAAACACAAAGAGAATATATATACACTATAAAGATAAAAATAAAATCTTTTTGTATTTTTGAAAATTTTTAATTTTTATGGATTTTTAACAATTTTTAATTTTTATGGTTTTTTGAAAAATTTTTAAGCAAGAAAAATAACGCTCACGAATGAACGGATCCCAAAAAAGCAACGCGTCTCTCACAGAAAACCGTTAATCTTTACGAAAAGAGCCGGCAGCGGTGCCATTTGATACAAGATATTTTGTATGTAAAAAGTTATCGTCACAGTCTCTTCGAATTGAAAAATGGATTAAAGTGCGACTCAGCTGTCTGGAAACAAAGATTTTTCGTTGTAGTGTAATTAAAATGCAAGACTTTAAAAGTAAATGGCGGTTAATTAAATCTAAGTCTAATTAAAAGTAAAGGGTGCAATATTAAAAACTTTTAAAAGTTAATTAATTAAATGACTTAAAGTTAAAGCGTGACGAAAATTAAATTTGACAAAGTATTAAAATGTAACTTATACAAAGCAAATTATAATTCCAAACCTACAACCATCGGAATCCAGAACGGAAATTTGATACAAGATATTTTGTATATAAAAAGTTATCGTCACAGTCTCTTCGAATTGAAAAATGGATTAAAGTGCGACTCAGTTGTCTTTTGGTGGAAACAAAGATTTGTCGTTGTAGTGTAATTAAAATGCAAGACTTTAAAATTAAATGGCGGTTAGTTAAATCTAAGTCTAATTAAAAGTAAAGGGTGCAATATTAAAAACTTTTAAAAGTAAATTAATTAAATGACTTAAAGTTAAAGCTTGACGAAAATTAAATTTGACAAAGGATTAAAATGTAACTTAAACAAAGCAAATTATAATTCCAAACCCACAACCATCGGAATCCAGATCGGAATGTGCTATCGAAATCAGATCGCAATGTTTCTATCGGAATATGGCTATCGGAATACTGAGAGATGCAACCAATCAGAATGTCACTTCCATCGGAATATACCCATCGGAATGTGGTCCAGATCGGAATATTGCTATACAAATTTGGACAGCACTTCGACTCAAAATACCTCAAGACCCGTCGGAATGTGCGATCGAAATCCAAGATCGGAGTGAGGGGGATGTTACTAGATCGCAATCAATCGGAATCCAAAACCCTTCTTCCGATACTGTCACTATCAGAATTTGGAGAAAGCAAGCCGTCGCAATGTGTAGAATCCCTTACTTTCCGATGGAGAACAAATTCGCAATAAGCACACGAACCAAATAAGCTAGAACTAATAAGCTGATTTCTAAAACGTAGATGAAATGGAACTAGGACGAGATAATTAGCAACAAATTTAAAACCTTTTCAAACACGAAGTAAGAAAACGAAATAAGAAAACTTTTAGAAAAATGAAACTTTTTAGAGAACTTAGAAAAACAAATAAGCTAAGTATGAAATAAGCCAATAAGATTGTCAAACTTATATCTTATCTTATACAAAAACTTACACAAAAGTAAAAAGGTAAACTTTTTAGTAAAATAAGCAAAGAGATTAAGCAACTTCTTGCTTAATCCGAATTTTAAAACAAACCAAAAACAAGAGAAAGGTAGAAAGAGAATGATAAAAGAAACTTGACCAAAAGTAAATAAAGATTAAAGCAACAAAATGAAGAACACTTACTTGGAATTAAAAATATTTAAGGTGCAAGACAATTAATTAAATGACATGTAATTAAAGAACAAGTAACTAAAATGGAAGAGCTAATTGTCACACTTAGCCAACAAAATGAAAATGAAATCCTAATGATCTATTTATAGGAGGATTAGGGAGGTGCTTAGGAAGCTTCCTCGCCTCTTTCTTCTTTCTTTATTTGCATGATTAAGTCCTTGTCTTCTTAATTCTTTGACTTTAATGACTTTGTCTCGGGATTTCTTTAAACTCGTCTTGTAATTCTTCAATAAATTAGACTTGTGTTCTTCGGCTTTTAGTAAACTTCCGTCTTTTGACTTTTTCTTCGATAAATCTTCAGAATTGGTCTTTGACTTCCGTTCTTTTTGCACTCTTGATTTCTTGACTTCGTCTTTTGTCTTTTTCTTCGATAAAAGCCCGTGAATGCCCGTGTTTTCTCCCCTTTTCACATTTTCGTCCTAAATCACAACAAAAACACAAACCACGCATAATTCCAACATTTACGACATAAAATACACGTTTTGGCTCGGTTATTATTGTAGTTAAGTGGTAAAAAGGATTGGTGTTTACACACCTATCACCAAGTCAAACATTTAGTGATGCTTGGGAGGAGTATAGAGAGTTATTGAGGAGATGCCCTAACCATGGATTGGATGAAGTTCACCAAATCAATACTTTCTACAATGGCCTTAAACCTCATCACCAAGACTCACTCAATGCTTCCGCGGGAGGAAATATTCTTCTTAAATCCATTCAAGAGGCTTGGGATATTATTGAGACCAAAGCAATGGTGCAAACTAACACACAATTTGATGAAAGAGTACATGTAATTCAAGAAGGAGGTTCTAAACCATTGGAGACTCAACTCATTTCATGCATTCAAGCATTGACTCAAGCTCAAAAGGAAAGTCAAACAATCATGCAAAACACTCAAAAGATGCAAGAGACCATGATGAATGACTTTATGAAACTTTCTATGGGAAATCATTCCACAAATGATGTGCATGCTATTACTCTTTCATGTGAGACTTGTGGAGGTCCTCATTTCTATCAACAATGTGATAAGTTGCAAGGATATCAAGGGGAATGTTATGCATACCAAGACGAACATAGAGAACATTTCAAGCCCAACATCAATCAAAATAACCTTTCTTAAAAATCTCAAAACTATCTTGCACCACCGGGATTCCCACCCCAATCACCCACCCAACCTCAACCAAATCCCCCTCAATTGTTACAAAGGAATCAAGGTCCAAGACCACAATACCAAGGGAACAACTATAAAGCACCCAACTCCTTTCACAATCAAGGAAATAGCTTTTATCCACCAAATCAAGGATTTAATGCACCACCTCCACCTTATCCAAACCAAGGTTTTTATCAAGGGAATGTGCAACCTAACCCCATGGATTTGATTCTTCAAAAGCTTACTTCCTATGAGAGACAAATGAAAGAGGCTCAAGAGGTAAATAACAAGAAATTTTCTCTTCTTCACAACCAAATTATGTATAATCAAAGACCACAAGGAGCTTTAACATCTAACACACAAGCAAACCCAAGGGCAAATGTCAATGCTATTACAACAAGAAGTGGAAAAACAGCAAAGGATCCTTCACCTCCTATTGTTAAACCCACTTTTGTTCCTACATGTGACAAGCCTTCTACATCTACTTCACCACCTCCAAATGCTCCTACTCAATCAACCACACCTTCTCAACCTATTCCCACTTCTCCTTTACCTTCCACAACTCCCAATGAAGAAACTAACAAAGAAAAATCTTCCACTACAACACCTACACCTAAACTAAATCTTCCTTACCCTTCAAGATTGAAAAAGGACAAGTTAAAGAACAAGGATGATATACAAGTCTCAAATTTCTTAAGGATGTTCAAGCAACTCAACATAAACATCTCCTTTGCGGAAGCTCTTACTTACATGCCAAAATTTGCTAAGATGTTCAAGGATTTACTCTCCAACAAGGAAAAATTGGTTGATTTGCCCAACACATCCCTTAATGAAAATTGTTCCGTCGTCCTACTCAAAACCTTGCCAACAAAACTTGGAGATCCGGGGCGCTTCTTTATACCTTATAATTTTCCCGGGGTGGAAAATTGCATGGTTTTGGCGGATCAAGGGGCAAGCATAAACCTCATGCCTTTATCGGTTTGGAAAAAACTCTCTCTTCCCGAGCTCACTCCCACTTGGATGACACTTGAGTTAGCCAACCGTACCATAGCTTACCCCGCAGGTATCACGGAGGATGTGTTTGTAGGTGTGGATAAGTTTACCTTTTTGGCCGACTTTGTAGTGGTTGATATGACATGGACCCTAGAGTTTCTTTGATTGTTGGTAGACCGTTTTTGAGAACGGGTCGTACTTTGATAGATGTGGCGGAGGGAGAACTAATTATGAGAGTTGAGGATGAGAAAGTGGTGTTCAATCTAGGGAAAGTTTGTGATAGGAAAGAGATTAAGTAGTCTAAACCTTGTGAGACTATTAACATAGTTGATGTGCTAGATGAGGTGTGTGATGAGCATTTTCATGACGCTTGTAAGAGTAATAGTGAGGATATGCCCCATGTTGAAACTGTGGCCTCAATTGCTCCCTCTTTAACACCTTTTGGAGAGAGTGATTTCCTCTTGGAGGAATTTGAGTCCAACTTTCTTGGTAATGATGATTCTCCCATTAATTGGGAAGAAGATATTCTCAATATCCAAAAGTTGCTCAATGAGGACCCCATTCCTTCACCCATTCCACAAGAAGTAACCAATGATGATCCATCCATAGTTAATCCTTCCATAGAGAGTCCACCTCCAATTGAACTTAAGGACCTTCCATCCCACTTAGAGTATGCTTTCTTAGAGGGAAAAGACCAATTACCCATGATCATTGCTAAAGAGTTGAAAAAGGATGAGAAAGAGAAACTCATAGAAGTCCTTAACAAACATAAGAAAGCCTTAGCATGGAAAATATCCGACATAAGAGGAATTGATCCACATTTTTGTACACACAAAATCCTTATGGAGGATGATTACAAACCCGCCATTCAAAGCCAACGAAGGGTTAACCCAAAAATCCATTAGGTCATTAAAAAGGAAGTTATCAAACTCCTTGATGTGGGCATGATTTACCCCATTTCCGACTCTCCATGGGTTAGCCGGTACATTGTGTTCCAAAAAAGGGTGGAATCACTATAGTACCCAATGAGAACAATGAGCTTATTCCTACGAGACTTGTTACCGGTTGGAGAGTTTGTATTGATTATAGGAAGCTCAATGAGGCTACTAGGAAAGATCACTTCCCATTACCTTTTATGGACCAAATGCTTGAACGCTGAGCGGGGGAAATGAGTACTATTGCTTTCTTGATGGCTTTTCGGGTTATTTTCAAATCCCCATTGACCCTAAGGATCAAGAAAAGACCACATTCACTTGTCCATACGGTACATTTGCTTACAAGAGAATGCCTTTTGGCTTGTGGAATGCACCGGGGACATTTCAAAGGTATATGATGGCAATTTTTCATGATATTATAGAGCAAACTATGGAGGTTTTCATGGATGACTTCTCCGTCTTTTTTACCTCTTGTCTCACCAATTTAGAACGAATGCTTAAGCGATGTGAGGAAACACGTTTAGTTCTTAATTGGGAGAAACGTCATTTTATGGTGAAAGAGGGAATTGTTTTGGGACACAAGATATCCAATAAGGGATTAGAAGTGGATAGAGCTAAAATTGATGTGATTGCTAAGTTTCCCCCACCCACTACGGTTAAAGGTGTAAGGAGTTTCTTAGGTCAAGCGGGGGTTTTATAGACGCTTCATACAAGATTTTTCTAAGATAGCAAGACCGATGACTCACCTCTTGGAAAAAGAGGCTCCTTTCATTTTCAACCAAGAGTGTTTGGATTCATTTGAGACTCTTAAGGAGAAATTGACAAAGGCTCCCGTTTTGGTTTCTCCAAATTAGGAATTACCTTTTGAGCTTATGTGTGACGCTAGTGATTATGCGGTGGGGGCCGTGCTAGGACAAAGAGTGAATAAGCATTTTCAACCTATACACTATGCTAGTAAAACCATGACCGCTGCACAACTTCATTATACTACCACGGAAAAAGATTTTCTTGCTATAGTTTATGCCTTTGAGAAATTTAGACCATACCTTGTGCTATCCAAAACCATAGTGTATACGGATCATTCCGCTCTCAGTTATCTCATGACAAAGCAAGATGATAAGCCTAGGATTTTGAGATGGGTTTTATTGCTTCAAGAGTTTAAGATAGAGATTCGAGATAAGAAAGGAGCCGAGAATTTAGGGGCGGATCACTTGAGTAGACTTGATCACCCTTTTCAAGGAGATTTTCTAATAAAGAAATCATATGAATCCTTTCCATTAGAGGAGCTCATGTCTATCTCTTCTCAAGAGGATGCCACCCCCTTGGTTTGCGGATATAGCAAACTATCTTATGGGGAATGTGCTTATAGAGGGTCTTACTTCCCAACAAAAGAAGAAATTTCTCAAGGAAGTAAAGTACTACTTGTTTTGGTATGATCCTTACCTCTTTAGGCAATGTGCGGACCAAATCATTAGACGGTGTGTAGATGGGTGATAGGTGTGAAAACACCATCCTTTTACCACCTTAATTCTGGCTAAAACAAGACCAAAACGCGTATTTAATATCATTTGTTTGGAATTCTGCGTGGTTTTTGTGTTTATTGTGTTTTCAGAGTCGACCGGATGAATATTGAAGAAAACATGGGATTGCACGGGTTTTATCGAAGAAAAGGACTCAAGACGAAGTCTATTGTCCAAGAGATGCAAAAGAATTGAAGTCGTTGTGCCTATTTGAAGATTTATCGAAGAATAGAGCCAAAGATGGAAGATTCATTTATGTCGAAGAACTCGAGTCTATTAAACAAAAGATTATAAGACGAGTTGGAATTATTCACCGACACTTCTCAATCCAAGTCGGAAACGTTTATTTAAGACGCATGAAGACCTAAAGAAGGAAGAAGAAAAAGGAGCCCAAATCAAAAGACCCAATCACAAAGCCCACCACCATGTACACGCCTATATAAAGGCCCTTACTTCACAAAAATACACACTTAGTTAGTTTTTAGTTTTCATTTTTCTCTAGTTTTAGAGAGAGAAAGTTATAACTTTCTCTCACTAGATTTCATCTTTTTCCATTTCTAGATCAAAAAATTTGTATTACTTTTCACTAATCAAGTTCAAGTTTTTACCTTTTAATCTTTAATCTCATCCTTCCTTTCTTTTATTTTTATTGATTTTGGTACAATCCTCGTATGATCCGTGTTGTTCATTTATGATTTTGTGCTTAAAAAGTTGTTTACTTTTTATGTTTCTTTAAGTTTTTACATAAATAAGCTTTGAGATCCTTATTCTTATTGGCTTATTTGTTGTTTTGCTTATTTACTTTTTAAAGTTTTTATAAAAAAGTTCATTTCCTTATTGAGTAGATTAATAAGTTTGCTTATTAAAAGTTAGAAAAGTTGTTTTTATTGCTTATTTGATCAGTATTTTATTGGATTCGAGCTAGTTTTGGGAGTTAGCTTATTCAATAAGCTTATTTCCCTAGCATAAGCCTCGGTTTAGCATAGATTTCGGAAAGGGAAACTCCCTTTTCCGACCAGTTATTCCGACCGGAGCCCCCCCCCCCCCCTTTATTCCGATCGTCCGATCGGAAAAGGGTTTAGGATTTCCGATTGGAGGTTTAGATATTCCGACGGTAAGTCTTTTAACATTCCGATCAGCGCCTATTTCCCCCATCATTCCGATTGTACTTGTTTACATATTCCGATTGGTCCCATTTGATATATTCCGATTGAGTACATTTTGAGACATTCCGACAGGAGGTGTGGCCCCATTCCGACCATACGATCAGAATAACATTCCGATTGGGTGGATTTTTACACTATTCCGATTGGAGGTGTTTTGTTACGAATTCTACTTTCTTTAGTACTTTTCAATTAAGTCTATATTTTTACCAAGTTTTCCAAGAGTTAGTTTTTATTGAGTGTTCATTTACTTAATATTAAAATCTTTAAGTTTTCAACATTTATTTTTAAACTCGTTTCTTACTTTAATCTTTCAAGTCTTTAATTTTACTCTTCGACACTTGATTTCTTTTAATTAGTTTAAAATAGATAAACAAACCAAATCACTTTTTATTAACCAAGAACAAATCATTTCACTTAAGACCGAGATCAATTCGAGAGGATACCGAGATTTAATCTGAACCCATACAAAACGCTTGTATCAAATGGCGCCGCTGCCGGCTCTTCTCGTTAAGATCAAAAGTTTTTTGTGAGAACTTGGATTTTGGGATCCGTTCCCCGTGAACGTTACCTTTTTCAAGAAAATTTTCAAAAACAACTAAAAAATATAAAATTTTCAAAAATACAAAAAAAAAAAATTATTAAAAAAAAAAAACAATAAAAACCAAAAATAGTTTTGCTTTGTTTGTTCGTTCTTTTGCAGGTGTATGCGCACTCGATCCACGTCATATCAAGAGCCCGAGCCTCTCGATCACTTAGACATGGCCGGTATACCACCTCCAAACAATAATAACAACAACAACCCGCCTTTCAACAACATGAACAATAACAACAACAATGAGCCCCTTCCGGATAATCGCCCGATGATTGAACTGCTGCAAGCTCATGTAGATGGCAACACGGATCCAATTGTCATACCTCCAATTGCCGCCAACAATTTCGAGCTAAAATCAGGTTTTATCCAGATGGTCTCCGCTCAACCATTCTTGGGAAGAACCATTGATGATCCACACGACCACATCAAGAGATTCTTGCAACTCACCAACACGGTTAAGTTAAATGGTGTTCCACAAGAGGTTATAAGGTTACAACTTTTTCCCTTTTCTTTAGAGGGACAAGCCCGACATTGGCTTGCTAAGGAACCGCCATAGAGTATTCTCTCGTGGACGGATTTGGAAACAATGTTTATCAACTACTTTTTTCCACCCTCTCGTACTACCGCTTTGCGGAATGAGATCATAAATTTTGAACAAAAGTACGATGAGTCGTTCAGTGAATCTTGGGATCGTTTTAAAGATCTATTAAGAAAATGCCCACAACATGGTTTTACCAAAGTACATCAAATTAATACTTTTTACAATGGTTTAAGCATGAGTGACCAAGATTCACTAAACAGTGCCTCGGGGGGTAATCTATTGGCTAAGACTTCCAATGCTGCTTGGGATATCATTGAGAATAAGTCTCGTGTGCAAACCAAGAGTGTTAGGACCAATGTCGCTAGTGCTAGCACTAATGACAGCGACAAGCGACTTGACAAAATCACCACCCTTCTTGAATCGCTTGTCACCCACACCGTCAGCAACAACAACAGCAACAACGCTAAAAACGCCCAAGTGAACGCTGTCAGCCAACCTTGTGAGATATGCGGTGGTCCTCACTCTTATACAACTTGTACCGCCACCCAAGATTACCCTGCTGAGAATGTTAATGCAGCATATGGCACCTATACTCAACCTGCTTATCAAGCAAAACCTCAAGGTGACCGCAACTTGCTTAGCTACCGTTCCAACAACTATATCTCACCACCTGGTTTTAATACCAACAACCAAAACCAACAACAAAACCTCAACCGCCCTCCTCAACAACAACAAACTCGTACACCATACATCCCTCCTCACAAGCAGCAACAACCACCTCAACGTAACAACCAAGTTTACCAGCAACCTGCTTATCAACCACCCGCATACACTGCTCCTTCAAATCAAACCCCCGCATCACATCAAGACATTGGAACCTACATGAGGACTAACGATGTGATCGTGGATAATCTCCAACAGGAAGTGCGCAACTTGAAAGCAGACCTGATGAAACAAGGGAATGATCTAAGAGCTGATATGAAACACACTATGGATAGTCAAACGAATGACTTGAGGAACATGATGGCTAGCTTTTTCCAAGGTAATCAACCCTCTTCTTCGGGTACTCTTCCGAGTAACACCGTTGCGAATCCAAGAGGGGAGATGAAAGCAATCACCACTCGAAGTGGCAAAGGTACCAAGGAACCCGAGCTTCCTATACCTCCACCGGTGGTTGTGACCAAGGAGAACGAGTCGCCTGCTCCTATTCCTCCTCCTTCTCCTTCCCCAATTTCTCCACCTCTTCCTTCTACCCCTCCCCCACCCGTGGTTGTGAGTGCTCCTATTTCCCTAAAGCCTTCCTCTTCATCCAATATACCTTATCCATCTAGGTTGAGGAAACAGAAGCTCAAAAGCAAGGATGATATTCAGGTTTCGAACTTCCTTAAAATGTTCAAACAACTGAATTTCAATATCTCCTTCGCTGAGGCTCTCGCTCACATGCCCAAGTACGCGAAAACGTTTAAAGATCTTCTGAGCGACAAGGAAAAGCTCCTCGATATTGCCAACACCCAACTTAATGAGAATTGCTCTGCAGTGCTCTTAAGGAAATTGCCAATCAAGCTTGGTGATCCGGGTCGTTTTCTTATCCCTTGCAATTTCCCGGGAGTAGAGAATTGCATGGCCCTAGCCGATCTAGGTGCCAGTATTAATCTCATGCCTCTAAGTGTTTGGAAGCAATTATCTCTCCCAGAGCTTGTCCCCACCAAAATGACTTTGGAATTAGCTAACCGTACGGTTGCTTATCCAGTGGGGATAGCCGAAGACATCATTGTAGGAGTCGACAAATTCACCTTTCCTGCTGATTTTGTTGTCGTCGACTACGAGATGGACCCCCGTGTGCCACTTATTGTTGGTCGTCCATTCTTGAGGACCGGTCGCACTCTTATTGATGTTGAAGCCGGTGAGCTTATCATGAGAGTGGGTGACGATAAAGTAGTCTTCAACATGGGAAAGTTGTCTAAACAGCCTTATTTATATGAGAGTGTTAATTGTATTGACGTTCTTGATGAGGCTTGCGAAGAACACTTTAATGATGCTTGCAAAAGTATTCCTACCTCTCTTCCCAATGTTGAGACCGTGTCCTCTATTGATTCATCGTTGTCTCTATTTGCAGATAGTGATTTATTTTGGAACAATCTTGACGATACCATGGGAGATGCGAATTTAGCTACTAATGATTCTCCTATCGATGGGGATGAAGACATGAATTTCTTTGACAATCTTCTCAACGAAGACAATCCCTCGCCTCCATCTTCCACGGTCATTGCTATCGATACTCCGACTTTGAAAACGCCTCCCGTCGAAAATCCTCCGGATTTGGAACTTAAGGAGTTGCCGCCCCATCTTGAGTATGTATTTCTTGACGAAGAGAAGAAGTCGCCAGTCATCATCGCCAAGGACTTGCAAGAAGAGAAAACTCGTCTCATCGATGTGCTAAAAGCTCATAAGAAGGCAATTGCTTGGAAAATTTCCGATATCCGCGGAATTGATCCGAACTTTTGTACTCACAAGATTCTCATGGAAGATGACTTCAAACCCACAATCCAGAGCCAAAGAAGGGTTAATCCTAAAATTCATGACGTCATCAAACAAGAGGTTATCAAACTTCTAGATGCCGGCTTGATCTACCCTATTTCAGATTCGCCGTGGGTAAGTCCCGTCCATTGTGTGCCCAAGAAGGGCGGAATAACCGTTGTTCCCAATGAGCACAACGAGTTGATTCCCACTCGTCTCGTTACTGGGTGGAGAGTTTGTATTGATTATCGCAATCTCAATGACGCCACGAGAAAAGACCACTTTCCTCTTCCCTTCATGGATCAAATGCTCGAGCGTCTTGCGGGTAATGATTATTACTGCTTCTTAGATGGCTTCTCCAGGTATTTTCAAATTCCCATCGATCCCAAGGACCAAGAAAAGACCACATTCACTTGTCCCTATGGAACATTTGCTTACAAACGCATGCCTTTTGGTTTATGTAATGCTCCTGGGACATTCCAAAGGTGCATGATGGCTATCTTCCATGACATGGTGGAAGACACTATGGAAGTATTCATGGATGATTTCTCGGTCTATGGCGATTCTTTCTCTTCTTGCCTTGCCAATTTGGAACGTATGCTCAAGCGGTGCGAAGACACTCGCCTAGTTCTGAATTGGGAAAAATGCCATTTTATGGTAAAAGAAGGAATCGTGCTGGGACATAAAATTTCCAAAGCCGGTCTTGAAGTAGACCGTGCTAAAGTCGATGTTATCGCAAAGTTGCCTCCACCTTCAACCGTGAAGGGTGTGAGAAGTTTTCTGGGTCATGCGGGCTTCTATCGTCGATTCATCAAAGATTTTTCTCAAATCGCTCGCCCGATGACCCACCTCTTGGAAAAAGATACTCCTTTTATCTTCTCCAAAGAGTGTCTTGAAGCCTTAAACTCGCTTAAGGATAAGCTAACTAAGGCACCCGTCTTGGTTACCCCTAATTGGGAGCTTCCCTTTGAGTTGATGTGCGATGCTAGCGATTTTGCTATTGGAGCGGTTCTGGGACAAAGAGTGAACAAACACTTCCAACCGATCCATTACGCTAGCAAGACAATGACTGGGGCACAATTGCATTATACGACAACCGAAAAAGAGCTTTTAGCTGTTGTCTATGCTTTTGAAAAATTCCGCCCCTATCTTGTCCTTTCTACCACCATTGTGTATACCGATCATTCCGCGCTGAAGTACTTGTTGACAAAGCAAGATTCCAAACCAAGACTTCTTCGCTGGGTTTTGCTGCTCCAGGAATTTAAAATCGAAATTCGCGATAAAAAAGGAGCAGAAAACCTAGCCGCGGATCATCTCAGTAGACTTGAGGATCCTTACCAGGGGGATCATCCGAACAAAGAAATCAATGATTCTTTTCCCCTGGAGACCTTAATGTCTATAAACTCGACTGCTGACGAAACCCCGTGGTTTGCGGACATTGCAAACTACTTGGCGGTGGAATCCTCGTTGACGGGTTAACATCCCAGCAAAAGAAGAAGTTCTTCAAAGACATAAAGACTTACTTCTGGGATGACCCGTATCTTTTCAAACAATGTGCCGACTTGATTATTCGCCGATGTGTTGATGGACCGGCAGCCTTAGAAATCCTTGATGCTTGCCACAAAGGACCCACTGGTGGTCACTTTGGTCCCAACTACACCGCTAAAAAAGTGTTTGATTCGGGATTTTATTGGCCCACCATCTATCGTGACGCTCACGATATGGTTAAACGATGTGATGCTTGCCAAAAACAAGGCACGATCACACATAAAGACGAGATGCCTCAGAATTTCATTCAGGAATGTGAAATCTTTGATGTTTGGGGTATTGACTTTATGGGGCCATTCCCTTCTTCTAAAGGAAACAAATACATCCTTGTTGCCGTTGACTACGTCTCCAGGTGGGTTGAAGCCAAAGCTTTACCTACTAATGATGCAAGGGTGGTTTGTAACTTTTTAAAATCGCTATTCGCTCGATTTGGCGTTCCTCGTGCTATTATCAGTGACCGCGGGACTCATTTTTACAACGATCAATTTGCAAGAGTCATGGCAAAGTATGGTGTCAACCACCGTCTTTCCACCGCTTATCATCCCCAAACCAATGGGCAGGCCGAGATATCCAACCGTGGATTGAAGCGAATTTTGGAGCGTACTGTGGGAGAGCATCGTGCCGTGTGGGCCGATAAGTTAGATGATGCTCTGTGGGCTTTCCGTACTGCTTACAAGACCCCGATCGGTTGTACACCTTATCGTCTTGTGTACGGGAAGGCATGCCACCTTCCCATCGAGCTGGAGCATAAGGCGCACTGGGCCTTGAAGTGGGCTAACTTCGACATCAACAAAGCCGGTGATCATCGTAAGATTCAACTCAACGAGCTCAATGAACTGAGGAATGAAGCTTATGAGAACTCGCTGATCTACAAAGAGAAGACGAAGATCCTCCACGACGCAAAAATCAAGAACCGAGAGTTCCACGTTGGTGATCAAGTCTTACTTTTTAACTCTCGGTTGAAGATCTTCTCTGGCAAGTTGAAGAGCCGCTGGTCTGGTCCATTCACCGTCACCAACGTCTTTCCGTATGGGACCATTGAGCTTTCTCAGCCAAATGGGCCCAATTTCAAGGTGAATGGCCAGCGTCTGAAGCTATACTTTGGTGAGGACATCTCTCCGGAGATGATTCCATCCCTCACCACGTTCCCCATGAACTAATTTTGGGTCGAGTCAGGCTCGTGACTCGGTTATCAAAAACAAGCGCTCCTCGGGAGGCAGCCCGAGTATCTATCTTTTTATGTGTTAACCTCCTAAGTGTAGGGGGACCTACATAGGTGTTTGTATTTGTGTGGTGATGTGATTACAGGGATAAGTGCACTCATGGAAACTTTGAAGAACCGTGCTCCCGTGTTTTCCGAAATCCGGTTCTATCTCTCAACTATCGTGATTCAATTTTCTTCATATTCACATTTGAAGTTGATCACTTTAGTCGTCTCTTCCTTAACTTGAGTTAACCAACGTGCACAATGTCATAAGTGTAGGGGAGACTTTTCCCACATGCTTAAACATTGAGGACAATGTTTATCTTAAGTGTAGGGGGGACTTCTATCGAAGTTTTAAGTGGACTTTTCCATGAAAATGCCTTCATTTAACCAGAAAATCCTATTTTTCAACATTTTTCAAATTTTTTATTAACTTTGGCCATTTAGTCTTAATTTTTAAATTTTTATCGTTGCTTTCATATGTATATATTCCGCAATAAAGTCAAAAATATTAATAAAATGGTGTAGCTAGTTTAGAAGTCTTTGACATATTAGGCCCGTTGCGTTTATTTTGACTCAACCCGAATAGACTTATCCAAGTTTATTCTAGCTAGTATCCTTAACCATGTAGACCTTAATCGGTTTATTAGGCTAAGTATCCACGAGTCTCATTATTTGAGATTTTAAATTGTGGAGGACGAGAAATGATAGAGTCAATTATAAGTCGGTATTCTTGCGCAAGCTCACTTGGTGTAATTATTTGCCTATTCTCACATCACTTGCTAATAATTTATCTGCAATAAGTAAGGTCGTACAATTTGAAAAGTTACTTAGCTTCTAGCCCAAGATCGTTTAAAAGTTGCTCGGTAATGATAAGAGTTCATAGCCAAGGCATAACTTATGAAGCGGGGCGCGAAGATTGGCGAGTCCGAAAAGGCCCTAACAAGGCATGAGGATTCAATTTTATTGCTGAAGATCCAAAGTGATGTGAAAAGCATTATTCCTAAAATCAATATGAAGGATCAAGACTCACGACGAAAAGCAATCAACTCCCATAAAGATCATGGAGAAGTCTATCCGAAAAGACCCTAACAAGGTATGAGGATAAATAGATCCAAGTCCGAAAAGGAGGCGGATCGTTGTATCTCAAAATCCCAATTAGAGATTGAAGAATAATCATGAAGTCATGGTCAACAAAGTTGGATTACCCCTCAAAAGTCTCCAAGTGAATAAACTCTATTACGATGAGAAGACCATTATCTCAAGAACGTCTCTCAAGATATGAAGTATGAAGTACATGCCAAATATCGGCCCGAGAAAGGTCTCAAATCGCGAACCAAGTTATGCCAAGATATGAACTTTTTGATATCCCGAGAAGCAGTTTTAAGATATTTTGTCCTTTAGCTAACTATTGATCAAATCGTCCTACTTTGCTTTCAGCCTAAATAAACTATCGAAATAAGTCCAAAAATGCATCTTCATGATCATTCTAAGACAAAAATAAAATATAAGAGATACACCTAGGAATAAGGGAGTTTAAGCATTTAATTAAGCCATGTGTGTGAGTGTTTGAATTACTAACTTATAATAACAATGATCTCGTTTTTAAGCTTAGTTTGGGGAACGTGAAACTTGAGGGTGATAAATCTTCGCAGCACCGAAGCCCTAATGTAAGTCCTCGATCTCTTTACAAGTTATTGCCACGTAAGCTATTTTCCTTCCTTTTGTTTACTTTAAAGTTTTAATTTCTCTTAGTATTTTTATTTTCGTTTAATAGTATATTAATAAGGCCAAGGTTGATTGATTATGAGAAAAGTGTAAATGAGCTTTGTCACTAAGCATTGCATGAGGGCATGGCAATGGTTAAGTGTAGGGGATTTGATAGGTGTGAAAACACCCATCCTTTTACCACTTAATTCTGGCTAAAACAAGACCAAAACGCGTATTTAATATCATTTGTTTGGAATTATGCGTGGTTTTTGTGTTTATTGTGTTTTCAGAGTCGACCGGATGAATATTGAAGAAAACATGGGATTGCACGGGTTTTATCGAAGAAAAGGACTCAAGACGAAGTCTATTGTCCAAGAGATGCAAAAGAATTGAAGTCGTTGTGCCTATTTGAAGATTTATCGAAGAATAGAGCCAAAGATGGAAGATTCATTTATGTCGAAGAACTCGAGTCTATTAAACAAAAGATTATAAGACGAGTTGGAATTATTCACCGACACTTCTCAAATCCAAGTCGGAAACGTTTATTTAAGACGCAAGAAGACTAAAGAAGGAAGAAGAAAAAGGAGCCCAAATCAAAGCCCAATCACAAAGCCCACCACCATGTACACGCCTATATAAAGGCCCTTACTTCACAAAAATACACACTTAGTTAGTTTTTAGTTTTCATTTTTCTCTAGTTTTAGAGAGAGAAAGTTTATAACTTTCTCTCACTAGATTTCATCTTTTTCCATTTCTAGATCAAAACATTTGTATTACTTTTCACTAATCAAGTTCAAGTTTTTACCTTTTAATCTTTAATCTCATCCTTCCTTTCTTTTATGTTTATTGATTTTGGTACAAATCTCGTATGATCCGTGTTGTTCATTTATGATTTGTGCTTAAAAAGTTGTTTACTTTTTATGTTTCTTTAAGTTTTTACATAAATAAGCTTTGAGATCCTTATTCTTATTGGCTTATTTGTTGTTTTGCTTATTTACTTTTTAAAGTTTTTATAAAAAGTTCATTTCCTTATTGAGTAGATTAATAAGTTTGCTTATTAAAAGTTAGAAAAGTTGTTTTTATTTCTTATTTGATCAGTATTTTATTGGATTCGAGCTAGTTTTGGGAGTTAGCTTATTCAATAAGCTTATTTCCCTAGCATAAGCCTCGGTTTAGCATAGATTTCGGAAAGGGAAACTCCCTTTTCCGACCAGTTATTCCGACCGGAGCCCCCCCCCCCCCCCCTTTATTCCGATCGTCCGATCGGAAAAGGGTTTAGGATTTCCGATTGGAGGTTTAGATATTCCGACGGTAAGTCTTTTGACATTCCGATCAGCGCCTATTTCCCCCATCATTCCGATTGTACTTGTTTACATATTCCGATTGGTCCCATTTGATATATTCCGATTGAGTACATTTTGAGACATTCCGACAGGAGGTGTGGCCCCATTCCGACCATACGATCGGAATAACATTCCGATTGGGTGGATTTTTACACTATTCCTATTGGAGGTGTTTTGTTACGAATTCTACTTTCTTTAGTACTTTTCAATTAAGTCTATATTTTTACCAAGTTTTCCAAGAGTTAGTTTTTATTGAGTGTTCATTTACTTAATATTAAAATCTTTAAGTTTTCAACATTTATTTTTAAACTCGTTTCTTACTTTATTCTTTCAAGTCTTTAATTTTACTCTTCGACACTTGATTTCTTTTAATTAGTTTAAAATAGATAAACAAACCAAATCACTTTTTATTAACCAAGAACAAATCATTTCACTTAAGACCGAGATCAATTCGAGAGGATACCGAGATTTAATCTGAACCCATACAAAACGCTTGTATCAATGGGCCCGAGGCATTTAAGATTTTAGAAGCTTGTCATAAGGGACCTACGGGTGGACATTTTGGGCCCAACTATACCGCCAAGAAAGTCTTTGATTCGGGTTACTATTGGCCTCCCATTTACAAAGATGCCCAAGTGATGGTGAAATTTTGTGATGTATGTCAAAGACAAGGAAAAATTACACAACGTGATGAGATGCCACAAAACTTCATTCAAGAGTGTGAGATTTTCGATGTGTGGGGCATAGATTTTATGGGACCTTTTCCATCTTCCAAGGTAAACAAGTATATACTTGTAGCGGTGGATTATGTGTCAAAATGGGTTGAGGCCAAAGCCTTACCTACTAATGATGCTAGAGTTGTTGTGAAATTTTTGAAGCAATTGTTTGCTAGATTTGGTGTACCTCGGGCCATCATAAGTAATCGTGGTATGCACTTTTGTAAAGCTCAATTCACGAGAGTTATGAAGAAATATGGAGTTAATCATAGACTTTCTACCGCGTATCACCCTCAAACCAATGGTCAAACCGAGGTCACAAATCGTGGTTTAAAGAGAATTTTGGAGAGAACGGTGGGAGAGCATCGAGCTTCTTGGTTGGATAAGCTTGATGATGCTTTGTGGGCTTTTAGGACGGCTTTTAAGACACCAACTGGTTGTACCCCTTATAGGCTTGTCTATGGAAAAGCATGCCATCTCCCATTCGAGTTAGAACACAAGGCTTCTTGGGCTCTCAAGTGGGCTAACTTTGATTTAAACCAAGCCGGTTCACATAGAAAGGATCAACTTAATGAAATGAATGAATTGAGAGCCAATGCCTATGAGAATTCTTTGCTTTATAAGGAGAAGACTAAGAAATTGCATGATGCTAAGATCAAGAACCGTGAGTTTAAAGTTGGAGAGCCGGTTCTCCTCTTTAACTCAAGGTTGAAACTTTTTACGGGCAAGCTTTAGTCGAGATGGTCCGTTCCATTCACTATTGCTCAAGTATTTCCATATGGAACTATTGAGTTGTCACAACCCGATGGTCCAAATTTTAAAGTGAATGGTCACCGTGTGAAGCACTATTTTGGGGAGGACATTTCCGTTGAAATGGTCCAAGAGATCCCTATTATCCCCATGAATTAATTCATTGTGGGATGAGTCGAGCTAGAGACTCCTTAAATCAAGCTTGAATAACTAGGTTTAGAAGTTGTTAGATCTAGAGTGTTGTAGGTTAGAAATAAGGATAGCAAATTGATGAGAAGTGTTGGGGAGACCTTCTTTTGTCTTCATGATGTTTGTAGGGTTGCTCACTCATCTTGTGCTTTGGAGCTTATGGAGGAGGCCCTTGTATTCATTGTCATAAGTGTAGGGGAAGTTTTATACTTCCATGCACTTAAACATTGAGGACAATGTTTAGCTTAAGTGTAGGGGGTCTTCTATCGAAGTGACCTTACCTAGAACTTGTCTTTGACCTTCATGATAACTTGGAAAATTAGTTTTTCAAACATTTTTCAATTTTTTGATCTACTTTGGCCACCAAAAATATGCATTCATAATTTGTTGCATCAATCATTTTTCATTTGCATAACACATTTGCATTGTATATATTCTTCTTTTGTTTTTCATCAAAAATATATAAAAAGAAAAAAAAATATAATAAGAACATGGTTTAACAAATTTAGACTTCTTTGACATATTAGGCCCGCCATGGATATTTTGACTCAACCCGAGTTTGCTTATCCAAGCATTCTCTAGCTAGTATCCTTAACCATGTAGTCCTTCATTGGTCTATTAGGCTAAGCATCCACCAATCTCATTAGTTGAGATTTTAAATTTGTGGAGAATGGGAAATGATAGAGTTGAAGCAAGTATAAAAGGGCTAGATAAACTTCATGATAATTACTTGTGGCTAAACCCTTCTCTTCTTTACCTCTATTTTCTTCGCATGTATATATGTTAATAAATAATCAAGAACGGTTTTAATCGGTTTGTAATCTCTTATGCATTTTTGACTAATCATTCATGGTTGATATAAGTACGTCTTAAGATTCTAAGTTAGAACGTTTTATGTGTACTAGACTTATGTCGTGCTTAATATATAGCGGGTGTTTTTCCTTTTATTCTTTTCAAATTTCTTTGTGAGGAATAAAGAAAAATAAGAGCGGTTTACAAAAAAATGAGTGGCTAGAAAAAAAAAGAAAAAAAAGAAAAGAAAAAAAAATAATTATACAAGACTCCCAAGAGGGGCAGTGAAGTGTTAATTATAGTAACTATTAGATTCCAATATTACCTTGACGGGTTACGGGGATTTAATAGTTGCTCCAATCCAATATTACCTTGACGGGTAGCGGGATTGAAGATCCAAAGTCTCAAAAAGATGGAGGATGTAAATTATTGCGTGAGTTTTATTTTCCTTTCCTTAGCGAGTGTGTAGCTACTTATTAATGCATGACATGAGGATTTGACACATAAGGCGAATGACTTATTACTCTTGAAACGGACTTATATTAATTGTGAGCGGTTTTTCAAGTAATGGATGAGAGGATTACTTAGGATTAAAACCGTGCTTCCTTATTTTTGGATTTTGCATTTCTTATACTTCACGCTTTAAATAATGACAAATTTACCCAAAAGCAATTTGCTCAAATAATAACCGGTTCCACATTTAATTGTCATGAATAAGTTGATGCACCTTTATAATTGTGAATGCAATGATCCCATTTTTAAGCTTGGTATGGGGAAAGTGAAACTTGAGGGTGATAAGTGTCCATGGTACCAAAGCCCTAATTTAAGTCATTGATTTCTTTATGAGTTATTTCCATCAAAGCCATTTCAAGAAAAATCCAAAAAGATATAAATAGAATTGTTTCTTTTGCATTGTATTGTTCAAAATAAAAATCATGCATCATGTAGAGTAGCATAGTGTAAAAGCATTCCATATTGGCCAAGGTGGATTAATTATGAGGAGAATGTAAATTTGAGCTTTAAAATATAGCATTGCATGAGGTCATGGCAATGTTCAAGTATAGGAGATTTGATATGAGCAAAAACTCATATCAATTAATCAACAAATCACCCTAAAACACAAGGAAAATACCTAACTTTTATGCTATAAAGCGGAATTATGTGGTATGTTTTGTGTTTGTGTCTAAATAGGTAAGAAGGATACATTTTCAAGCAAACAAGAAGAAAATCAAGCTTATTTAGATGAAAAAGACAAAGAAGGATCAAAGATGACAAGACTTTGAAGATAAGGGACCTATCTTGACAACACTCCAAAGTTGAAGGACTCAAAGTGTAAATTTTCCAAAGTCAAGATAAAAGTCAAACATGGTCAACTCTTCAGTCAACCAAGTCAAAGGGTCAAACTTATCAAGAATACAAGTGGAAGGACCAAGAATGCCATTAAAATGAAGTCCCTGGCTCATTTGGATAATCTGCCTAAGTGCAAGGGCTTAATTTGCCATTTTTCAAAGTTAAAATGAGCTTAATCCATGTGAATGGCTCTTAGCCAATAGAAATGCAAGAAACAAGGGTCACGGATTGCCAACTAGTACTGCCACCTCACCACTTCATTAACTGTGCCGCAAAGCAACAGTAATATCCACTAGCTTTAATTTCAACCAATCACAATGCGCCATGCAATGATCCGTGTGACTTATCTCCACCCAATAAAAACCTTCCACGTGGCCTCCTTCTTCCTCAACGAGCCCATAATCATTTTTGAGCTACACTGAATTTCAGAAGATGATTTCTACATGAAACCTGATCGTTTTCAAGAGAGGAACACATTGGGAACAACTAATCAAGCTCAAACTTAAAGAGTTAAAAACCCCCAATTCATGAAGAAGACAAGGATTAGCAATTAGCAGTTTGAGGACACGTGGCAGCAATTAAGTGGTTGGAACACGTCATCAACCCCAAATCACACTCAATGTTTGTCTATAAATAGTGATAGGACTCTTCATTTGTGATTGTAGTTTAAGTGTGAAATTTTCACACATATCTCATTTTTCTCTCCTTCAATCTTAGCTTTTAGCTGTTAGCATAACAAACTCAAGAGTCTGACAAGCTCTTGAGTTAGTTATTATAGTTGTAACCACTTAACAGAACTTGTGACAAACTTTTACCTTTAATCAATAAAATTTCCTTCCTTTCCCTCAATCTACTGTTCATCTCCTTCATTCTTGTTAATCTTGAGCTGATATAAGCTACTTATGATCACCATTGATCATGAGAAGCTGTTGTTGAAGATTGTAGCCGTTTGATCTTGTTATGTTCGTCTAGTAGCAGTTTTAGTTGATTTTGAAGCAGATTTGCATAAAGATGGTGATGATGTTGATTGTAGCAGGTTGATTAAGTGATTGATAGTGTTAAGGTGGTGGTTAACACTATCTAGGAGGCTCAGCGCCTACCTACTCCATCAGAGGAGGCCCTATCTAAAAGGTTCATGTTTTCTGATTTTGGTTCCACTAATCAAGCAAAGGCATGCTCAATTCTTAACTTAATCTTCTTTGCTGATATGATCAAGTGTGTTTAGGTTGTTATTGAACTGATTTTGATGTTTAGATAGCCTATTGTTAGATTGAAACTTGTTTCTAGTTTATTACTTGTTCATGATTTCAGTTAATCAGTCATTCTTAGCTACTTGTGCATTTTGAGTTCTAGCTGGTGTAACTGCTTGTATTTGGTTCCATTACACTTCATTTTGGTAATGAAGTTTAGTTTGATATCACTTTTAGTCCAGTATAGCCAATTGCTCAAAATTCCTTTATAAAAAGTTGTTAGAATTCAGTTAACTAGTGTTTGGTTTTAGCTGTCCAATTATAGTTAAGTGTTGTTATTTGGTTAAAACCTTGTTCATTTACAGTCATTCAGTCTTTGTCAACAAGTTTTTGGTAGATACAAGTCAAAAACTAAGTCAAAAAGGCAATTGGCTAAAAAAAGTTTGGGTCAATTTCACCTTTAAACAAGTTCATAAAAGTTGATGATTTCATTTGCTTGCCAATTACTCATTCCTTGATGAAATTGTTTCAAACCAGTTCTAATTTGTCATTGAACATCTGAATATTGAGCTCTCATAAGGAAATTATACAGTTCTAAGTTTCAAGGGAGAAATAAGCATTTTATTAAGCTGAATAGCAGAAGCAAGTTTCTGTAATCCAAGTGTTTACTGATTTCTCAAACTAGCAATTCCACTTCATAAACCTCCTAATTTTCTTTCATATTCCTGTTTAGAAGTTGTTCTTGAGTAAATCTGGAAGTTTTCAAGTTTTTCAAAAAGTTGGTCAACTTTGGTCAAATAAGCTAGTTTTAGCTTATTCTCATTTTCCTAATTCGTTTCTTGATCATTTTCAATTTCAAAAGACATTCCAGACTCTCCTTGAGTTGTTTAACAAGTTTTAACAAAAAAATCAGTTTGTGCAAGTTTGGATTATTAGAAAGCTTATTTGTGGCTTATTAAGATTGGCTTATTTGAGTTTTACTTAGTTTCAAGCTTAATCCTTTTACAAGCCTAGGTAAAATTGAATTTTAAGCTGTTTAAAATTGGTTTGAGCTTATTTGGTCAAGTGTAGAGCTTAAACGAGCTTATTTGTCTTCATAGCCCATTTTTGATAAAATTTCCACTTTAATTGCACAATAGTCCTTCAAGTTTGTTACTGTGTGTATTAAGGGCTAATCTTTCATATAATTAGGGTTTGCTTTTATTCAGTCCTTTTATTTTCAAAACTTGTCATTTTCAGTTTATTAGTTTTACAACTTTGTTAGAATTAGTTAGTAGTTTGTTAAATTTTGCATAGTTAGTCCTTGTAGTTTTCTGATTTTACATTTCAAGCATATTAGTTTCAAGAATTTACATTTTTAGCACTTTAATTCCATAGTTTTACATTTTTGTCCTTATTTGAATAAAAATTTGGTATTTGCTAATTGTTTTACGGATACGTAGTTAATATTTTGCACATTTTTACTTGATTGTTTAATTAGACATAGAAAATCCAAATAACCCTACCAACCAAAAACGATCATAAACCCGATTTTGTTAGGACTTTCAATTGGTTAAGAATCGAGAAAACGAACTTCAATTATACACAATTTCAAGGGACTTCCTCCTCGAAGCATTGATAGCTTCACGGAACTGCGTACTGCGTTCAAGAACAATTATACTCAGCGAAAGAAGTATAATAGGGACCCGGTCTCACTGGCAACCGTCAAGCAACGGCCTGGGAATCTACGGAAGCCTTCACCAAACGCTTCAATGACGAGTGCACGCGCACAAAGACAATGCCGGAACTTCTGAAAATTTCCGATTATATGCACGCCATAACAGACAGGGAATTAATCAGACGTCTCAATGACAAGCGACCGGAGAAGTATGACGACCTTATGGAAAGGATCAGGAACTTCATCGAGGGAGAAACCGCGGTAGCCGCGGCTTACCCTTCAAAAGGAAACGGCTATCGATCGAACGACCAATCTAGGAGACAGTCGGGCGGTCAAAGCAACCAGAGCGGTGGGAGGAGCTCGGACTACAAGAGCCAAAACAAATGTCACACCCCAGCATGGCAGAATATGGGGCGCGACGTATAGATATCATCACAACAACAGCGTGTCTATAGAGAGAACTAAATGAAATTTAAATATCATAAATGGCGACACAAATGTCGTAACAATATTTCAACAATGCAGGCGTCTAGGTAAGTAGGTAACAGGCCTATCTTACCAAAGACATACAAATGAACAAACATCAAACATATAGGTACCATAAAGTTCACTTAATCAAGACACAAAATAAAATCTAAGAGGAAAGGGAATCCTCCTAATGCAATCCTAGCAGCCTCTACACTCTAGCCACTTCTAACATCATCCTCCTCAACTACCTCACCTGAAAATGACACTAAAATCTGTCAACATAAAGTTGGTGAGAACATAGGTTTAAGTTATCTAGAACATCATAAGAAACCTTTACATCTGCTGCAAATAAGTTGAAGGAAAACAATTTATAGTAATGGACCATAATGTGATAATCATATTACATGCATCCACAACAAAACATAAACCAAGTACCGATCACATTACAATTCACAAAGCACACTATAACAATCAAGAAGTATCCCGTCACACACACAAGAACACACATCACACTATCCGGATCTTTCCCACACCACCTGTGGAAGATGAACTATATCCCCGTCGAGATATCTTGCCTCCGAAGAGACGATGCACAAGTACTCAGGACGGATCGTGCCCCACGAACCAAGAACTCAGGACGGATCGTGCCCCACGCTCCACACACATCACAACTGGTGCCATAGACGCCCATACATCTATGTACGAATCCCAATCATAACACAATCAAGATTCACATATCATAACACATATCAAAGCACATATGAGAACACACAAGCACACAAGTCACACAATAACACATCTATGTCCAAACATTTATAAAAATATAGTACCAAAACATTTTAAGAACACCACAAGTGTCATCTCCATCCCATACTAGAAGAAAACATTTAAAAACTTAGTAAAAATGGGACTATGAACTCACCTGATAGCACATCAAGCTAGCACTCCTGTAAACCTATAAAATCATACACGACACCCTTAGCTCAGGTCTTAACACCCAAGTTAAGTAACAATCAAGGAGATGAATCTAATCCCCCAATCCCCACTATCTAGTTCTCCCACTACAAGCTATTCTATACGTAAAATTCTAGTTTTTCCTCGGTACGGTTTACTAGTCACTAAACGATCACATGAAGTGAACTTAACACCACACTTGACTCCTACCCTACTGGATTTATGTTGTTATATGATCTAAGAACTTCAAAAACCAATTTTACTTTCTAATTACACGTTTAACCCTTTCGTTTAGTCTCTACGCCAAAAGTCGTTTTCACCAAAACTGATTTTCCGTACATGCTAAATGTTTGACACCAAAACCCCGACCTAAACACCATAAATTTTATTGAAAACCTCCAGTCCTTTTATATACATTATAAAGAGTTCCCAAATCAAAAATATTTGGCTATCATCCGTTTGGTTAGGTTTTGACTCAAATCCCCGAAATCAAAATTTATTCCTGAACAACGCACTGTTTTTGTAAAAATTATTTGACGATCTTCCCGAACTCCATTTTCGACCAACCTTACATTTTTGAAAAGTAGACTCCCTGAACTTAATTTTAAAAAAAAAAGAAATTCGACCAAAGGTGCTACCTACTGCCCGGAACAGTCGACACAAGACAGCCTTAAAAATCAGACTGTTTTACGCATTTATGCACTAACCCTCTAAACATCATTAATTATCCCTAAATTTATAACACAAACCCTAAAATCATTAATGGATCTTAATTAATATATTCTTCCATAATATTAATAAAACCCTAATCATCTCAATGATGGTTAATTAACAATACAATTATGATTAATTAATAAAAACATAAATTATATTAAGGTTTAATTGATCACTTACCATGAAACAAGAAACATTAATGAACCCTAATCATAATTTTAACTTCTCTTGATATCCATGGAAGATTTAGACTGATTTTAGGTTTATTTAGGGTTATTAGTCGTTTTTAGGGGTCTAGGGGTGTTTATATAGGCCTTTGTAACCTTCTAGACAAGTTTAGGCCCAATTAGGACTTTTAAATGGTAATTATCCTATTTTCATTAATTTATTTATTAAAATTAAGGCTATGGGACCCACAAATTCGACTCCTCTCTGTGTTTTGTCATATTTACACTCTCTCCCTTCTATTTTATGTTTACTTATACTCCTATACACTTTCGGGACTAAACCGGGTACCCTTTTGCTAATTTTTCGACTTTTTACGTGATTTTTGAACTAGCCTTCATTTCTAAAAGTTTCTAAATATAGAAAGTAACTATAAAACTTATCCTAACCATATTATATATACTTAATACATACATACAACATACGATACGTACACGAAACCTTATCAAAACGATACCCAAACTTTTCTGCAGTTCATTTCTGAACTCATTTCATTTCGTTTCATTTCCAACTTATACCATGATTATACATTCATGTGAACTCATGAGCACGAACCAACCCCATCACATCATCATATAACGTACCATGTACTACGTAAACAATGTCTAACATCATGATAATGTCTCAAATATGAGCACATAACACATAAACGCACACCAAGCACATGATCAACATCAAACAGTCAAAAGTGACAAATCCAAAATCTAGGGTTGTCACATCACTCCCTCCTAATAGAAATCTCGTCCCGAGATTTACTCCATAAGCTCAAAAAACTTCATTTCACAACCAAATAGCTATCTCTCTCATAAGAACGTAACTGGATCATCCGTATGACTACAACAACGCCCTCAATGAATATAAGCTCAAGACAAATTTTAGGACCCCCAACTTCGGATAAACGATCAAGCCCATGGACAACTAACGGACGTTTACGTGAAAGAATTTAAAAATATGAACCAAAACCTGAGACTCCAAAAGATACTCAACATAAAACATGTATTGACTCCCAACGAACCATGAAAACGGACCAATGACACAAGAAGCACCTAGCGACAACCGAAACGTATTACGACCGGTGACATACTATTAAAACCTTGTGCAAAACCAAATTTTACCCCAGAATGGATTTTGTACCTTAATGTATATTAGTTGTTCTAAAACCATGGTATCACATTAGTAATTTATGTAATCATTTGACGAAAAAAAATCTATAGTTTCTTCACGAACGATCAATTGTCTAAAGCACACAACACAATATCACGCGTCAACATTGACTCCGGAACCCACATTCTTCATTAATGTAACAATCTCTATGATGGATACATCTAAATCCTATCCCAAAGCAGCCCTATGTTAGCCTTCTAAGTGTCCACTATCCCAAAATACCCAAAACACGAGTTTAAACCATGTTGTCCGAAAATTAATCTTGAACTCGACAGTTGTACAATTAATTCGACCAAGCTACTGACTTCCATTGACAATACGTTCTAAATATTTGAAAAGTACGCTCCGAGTACATAACTTTAGGCTTTTGAATCACCCAAAAATCTTTAAAAACGAATAAGTTATAACCAAAACGATTTTTACCTAGAATCTGCCCAGACATTAGCGACAGTTTCTGACAGTTTAGCGATGAATTCTGAAAATTTAGCGACAGTTTCTGCCTACTCCGATTTATAACAAAAAAAAACGATTTGTAACCCTAAAACCCCTCATTAATTACCAAATTCAAGACCTAATTTATTTTAATTCAAGAAAATTAGAAACCCTTACCCATCATATGAGTAATTACATGATTTTAACATATTTAATTAAATAAGAACAAGAATTTAACTAAAGATCATTAGCTTTAGGTGATCAAAACCAATTTTAGTTTTTTTTTTTTAAAAAAAATAATAATAATAAACAAGCCATACTTATATGTTAAAAAAAATATATATCCCATCTTATTTCAAACACGCTTACGACACTTAACCCTTATTTCACCGACTACCAACAACTATTTTAACTATTTACAAATTCCATTTCTTTTACCACATAAGATACAAACTAAAAGATACCGTGATCCCAAAAAGAATTCCCCACCCTCTCAATAGCCTCTACACCAAAAGTACCGTACAAACAAATACGTGAAATGAGGACTCGATAAATGCGCTACTACAGAAGTTGAACATCCCAAAGAATGAAGAGCTATAAAACCATCCTAAGAATACAACCGATAAGTAGAAGGGATATATACATATATATAGGCATACACGTACATACACTCAAGTCCATAAAACATATACAATACAAGCATGTATTAACCCTCTTTCATGCAACCATACTTAGGAATCCACTGATGTCGTGGTACTTGTATAACTATGTTGGCCACCATACTTATACCAGTCCCCTTTCACTAATGCACTCCCTCCTATGATGACACTTATAAGAATTAATACTACACATAACACATCAGTCTACCAACTTAAATAATCACATAGATCCTACAACTCATATAAGCACATAATCCACAACATAACATAAGGTCCAAAATCACATGTATTAAAATAACATAGCCAATGCATGAAACAAATAAACTCGTAGTCCAGCTGAACCAGCATAGACTAAATTCAAAATGTACAAAAGAACATGAAAACGTAATTAAACGAAATCCAACAATGACTAGCGTATACGACTATAGTTCTACCCGCACTAGTCAAAAATCGTAAAGAAAATAAAATGTAGCTAGGTATGAACTTACTATGGTTCAATTCATACTAGTAAAAACATCGCAATAAATAACATCCAAACACATCAATTAATATAAAATGCACACATACTCCTATGACATATGCAGGGACCCTTAAGCTATAGATTAGGCTACGCGACTAAGCAACCTAATTCTCTATAACCATTGTCTTTGATACCATTTTGTCACACCCCACCATGGCGGAATATGGGGCGCGACGTATAGATATCATCACAACAACAGCGTGTCTATAGAGAGAACTAAATGAAATGGAAATATCATAAATGGCGACACAAATGTCGTAACAATATCTCAACAATGCAGGCGTCTAGGTAAGTAGGTAACAGGCCTATCTTACCAAAGACATACAAATGAACAAACATCAAACATATAGGTACCATAAAGTTCACTTAATCAAGACACAAAATAAAATCTAAGAGGAAAGGGAATCCTCCTAATGCAATCCTAGCAGCCTCTACACTCTAGCCACTTCTAACATCATCCTCCTCAACTACCTCACCTGAAAATGACATTAAAATCTGTCAACATAAAGTTGGTGAGAACATAGGTTTAATTATCTAGAACATCATAAGAAACCTTTACATCTGCTGCAAATAAGTTGAAGGAAAACAATTTATAGTGATGGACCATAATGTGATAATTATATTACATGCATCCACAACAAAACATAAGCCAAGTACCAATCACATCTACAATTCACAAAGCACACTATAACAATCAAGAAGTATCCCGTCACACACACAAGAACACACACCACACTATCCGGATCTTTCCCACACCACCTGTGGAAGATGAACTATATCCCCGTCAAGATATCTTGCCTCCGAAGAGACGATGCACAAGTACTCAGGACGGATCGTGCCCCACGAACCAAGAACTCAGGACGGATCGTGCCCCACGCTGCACACACATCACAACTGGTCCCATAGACGCCCATACATCTATGTACCAATCCCAATCATAACACACTCAAGATTCACATATCATAACACATATCAAAGCACATATGAGAACACCTAAGCACGCAAGTCACACAATAACACATCTACGTCCAAAAATTTATAAAAATATAGTACCAAAACATTTTAAGAACACCATAAGTGTCATCTCCATCCCATACTAGAAGAAAACATTTAAAAACTTAGTAAAAATGGAACTATGAACTCACCTGATAACACATCAAGCTAGCACTCCTGTAAACCTATAAAATCATACACGACACCCTTAGCTCTAGTCTTAACACCCAAGTTAAGTAACAATCAAGGAGATGAATCTAATCCCCCAATCCCCACTATCTAGTTCTCCCACTACAAGCTATTCTATACGTAAAATTCCAGTTTTTCCCCGGTACGGTTTACTAGTCACTAAACGATCACATGAAGTGAACTTAACACCACACTTGACTCCTACCCTACTGGAGTTATGTTTTTATATGATCTAAGAACTTCAAAAACCAATTTTACTTTCTAATTACACGTTTAACCCTTTCGTTTAGTCTGTACGCCAAAATTCGTTTTCACCAAAACTGATTTTCCGTACATGCTAAATGTTTGACACCAAAACCCCGACCTAAACACCATAAATTTTTTTGAAAACCTCCAGTCTATTTATATACATTATAAAGAGTTCCTAAATCAAAAATATTTGGCTATCTCATCCGTTTGGTTAGGTTTTGACTCAAATCCCCGAAATCAAAATTTATTTCTGTACAGCGCACTGTTTTTGTAAAAATTATTTGACGACCTTCCCGAACTCCATTTTCGACCAACCTTACATTTTTGAAAAGTAGACTCCCTGAACTTAATATATAAAAAAAGAAACTCGATCAAAGGTGCTACCTACTGCCTGGAACAGTCGACACAAGACAGCCTTAAAAATCAGACTGTTTTACGCCTTTATGCACTAACCCTCTAAACATCATTAATTATCCCTAAATTTATAACACAAACCCTAAAATCATTAATGGATCTTAATTAATATATTTTTCTATAAAATTAATAAAACCCTAATCATCTCAATGATGGTTAATTAACAATACAATTATGATTAATTAATAAAAACATAAATTATATTAAGGTTTAATTGATCACTTACCTTGAAACAAGAAAAATTAATGAACCCTAATCATAATTTCGACTTCTCTTGATATCCATGGAAGATTTAGACTGATTTTAGGTTTATTTAGGTTTATTAGTCGTTTTTAGGGGTCTAGGGGTGTTTATATAGGCCTTGGTAACCTTCTAGACAAGTTTAGGCACAATTAGGACTTTTAAATGGTAATTATCCTATTTTTATTAATTTATTTATTAAAATTAAGGCTATGGGACCCACAAATTTGACTCCTCTCTGTGTTTTGTCATATTTACACTCTCCCCCTTCTATTTTATGTTTACTTATACTCCTATACACTTTCGGGACCAAACCGGGTACCCTTTTGCTAATTTTTCGACTTTTTACGCGATTTTTGAACTAGCCTTCATTTCTAAAAGTTTCTAAATATAGAAAGTAACTATAAAACTTATCCTAACCATATTATATATACTTAATACATACATACAACATACGATACGTACACGAAACCTTATCAAAACGATACCCGAACTTTTCTGTAGTTCATTTCTGAAGTCATTTCATTTCATTTCATTTCGTTTCATTTCCAACTTATACCATGATTATACATTCATTTGAACTCATGAGCACGAACCAACCCCATCACATCATCATATAACGTACCATGTACTACGTAAACAATGTCTAACATCATGATAAAGTCTCAAATATGAGCACATAACACATAAACGCACACCAAGCACATGATCAACATCAAACAGTCAAAAGTGACAAATCCAAAATCTAGGGTTGTCACAACAAAGGAGGGCGGTCGGAGGACAAATTTACCCCTCTAAAGATGTCCTACCGGGAGATCTTGCTGACAGAAGGAGCCAACTTCCCGAGACCTGCCCCAATGACGACTCCGGTGGACCGTCGTCAAGGAAATCGCTTTTGTGAATTCCACAACGACAAGGGCCACGACACGGAGGAATGTATCCAGCTCAAGAAGCACATTGAGTCACTGATCAAGTCAGAAAAACTCAAACATTTGGTAAAGGATTGGAAGGATGGAAAGGAAAACAAGAAGTATGACAAGAAGGATCCCCAAAAGGACAAACATTCAACTATATACATGATCCAATCCAGGCAGCGCCGCACAAGGCAGAAAATTAGCCAAAAATTTTCATGCGGCAGAGAAATCTCATTCCCTCCCATCACGGCAAGTGATGTAGCTGATGCAGCTCTCAAGATTGAGATAAGCATTGGAACACACAATGTCCGTCGTATGTATGTGGATGGAGGGTCATCAGCAGAAGTACTATACGAACACTGTTTTGTACAGTTACGACCAGAAATAAAAAGCCAATTACTACCGGCCACGTCGCCGCTCATCGGCTTTAGTGGAGACACTATCTGGCCAATAGGACAGGTGCGTCTGCTTGTAACCATTGGGAATGAAGAGCATTACACCACGGCGTGGATGAAGTTTATGGTGATACGCTCACAATCTCCATACAATGGGATCATAGGCAGACCAGGTGTCCTAACCATACGGGCAGTGCCCTCCACAGCTCACGGAATGATTAAAATCCCTGTGGAAGGAGCAATTGTCACTATCTATAACGCAATCATACCAGCATCCGAGTGTCATGCTGTGACAACACCAGTTCCACCTGTTTCCCCCAAGGATGGATCACCACCTCCCAATTAGAAGGTGGCAATCCATCCTGATTATCCGGAACAAGAGATATCCAAATGGGGAACGCTCTCGGATAGCGGCAAGAGGGACATGTGCTCTCTCCTAAAAGCAAACTTAGATGTATTCGCATGGGAGCCCAAGCTAATGACGGGCGTACCACGTCCGATAGCAGAACATAAGCTCCAAATCCGCCAGGGATATCCTCCCGTTAAGCAAAAGAAGCGCGACCAGGTATCATGCGCGAGGTATACTACCACGAGTGGTTATCCAACCCAGTCATGGTCAAAAGCATGATGGGAGCTGGCGTATGTGCGTGGACTTCACGGATCTGAACAAAGCCTGTCCGCAGGACTGCTATCCATTACCGGAGATTGATTGGAAGGTGGAATCCCTATGTGGGTATCCCTTTAAGTTCTTCTTAGACGCATAAAAAGGATACCACCAAATCCAGATGGCGGAAGAGGACGCAGAAAAGATGGCGTTCCATACTAGTCAAGGCGTATACTGTTATACAAAAATGGCATCCGGACTAAAGAACGCCGGGGCAACATATCAGTGGCTTGTCGAAAAAGCCTTCGACTCACAGATAGGCCGCAATCTTGAGGTCTATGTTGATGATTTAGTCATCAAAAGTCATACGGAGGTTGCGCTTCTCCGTGACGTCCAAGAGACGTTTGACACATTGAGGAGGATTAATATGAAACTGAACCCAAAGAAATACACGTTTGGGGAAACTGAAGGGATGTTCCTTGGATATATGATTGATCCAAATGGCGTCAAGCCTTGCCCAGAAAAGACGGACGCGGTGATACAGTTACAATCTCCTCAGACACGGAAAGAGGTGCAATCGTTAAATGGGAAGTTGGCCGGGCTAAACAGGTTCTTGTCGAAGTCCGCGGAGAAGTCACTCCCCCAATTCAAAACACTCAAGAAGTGCATCAAGAAGGGAGATTTCTGGTGGACAAAGGAAGCGGAGGAAGCTTTTGGTCAGCTCAAGCAACACCTCGCATCTCTTCCCATGCTAGTGGCCCCCGACCCAAGGAGGAGCTCATCATGTATCTGTCAGCCACACATGGAGCAATAAGTGCGGTACTCATGACGTATAGGGACACAGTCCAAAATCCAGTCTACTTTATAAGTAGAACACTACAAGGGCCGGAGTTAAATTATTCTTCCATGGAGAAATTGGTTTTGGCATTAGTGTTTGCTACGAAACGGTTACGCCGGTACTTTCAGGCGCGCCCAATTGTAGTTATTACTGATCAACCAATAAAACAAGTCATCTCCAGACCAGATGTGCCGGTAGGCTACAGAAGTGGAGCATTCTATTAGGAAAGCATAACATCTCTTATAGACCGAGGACGGCTGTTAAAGGCCAAATCTTGGCAGATTTCTTGATAGAGAAGCCGGATGAGGAGGGACCGGTCGTACAATGAGAGGAAACTCCAGCAGAACCATGGGTAATATTTACGGACGAATCTTTGTGCACGGATGGATCAGGACCAGGTCTCATCCTTACAAATCCGGAAGGAATGGAGTTTACGTACGCCCTGCGCTTTGAGTTCACAGCCACCGATAATGAGGCAGAATATGAAGCGTTGATTGCGGGTTTAAAAATCGCCGCTAGAATGGGATTCCGCAACCTTGAGGCCTACGTGGACTCACGGCTTGTCGCGAACCACATTCTAGGGGGATACGTAGCCAAGGAGGATAACATGGTTCGATACTTGGGGAAAGTCAAGTCACTCATCGCTGCTTTCAGCTAGTTTTCTATCAAGCAGGTACCAAGAGGTATAAACAAGAAGACGGACGCTCTTAGCAAGATCGCGTCTACAAGTTTCGCCCACTTATCCAAGCAAGTCTTGGTAGAAATATTAAAGGAAAAGTCTATAACGGAAGGGGAAGTCGCAGCTATAGTTGAGGAAGATGGACCTACATGGATGACCCCGATCATCAACTATCTGACTAATGAAACCCTTCCGGGCGAGGAAAAGGCGGCACGACTTATTAGAAGGAAGTCGCAGCACTTCGAGCTTCGATAAGGTATTCTTTACAACCGCTCTTTCTTACAGCCGTGGTTGCGGTGTGTTGGGCCATGCCAGGCTACTTATGTGATCAGTGAGATACATGAAGGGTTATGCGGCATGCATGCGGGTCCCCGATACGTAGTAGCTCGAGCTCTACGCACAGGATATTATTGGCCTACTATGCATAGGGATGCGCGCGACATGATTCGCAAGTGCAGTGATTGTCAGGTGCACAGACCAGTACCACGACATCCGCAGCAGGAACTGACACCCATTACATCCCCATGGCCATTCTATAAGTGGGGGATTGACATTGCAGGACCTTTTCTCGTAGCTGCAGGGGGAGTTAAGTTCTTGATTGTCGCAATGGACTACTTTACACGCTGGATAGAGGCTTAGGCAGTTAAATCCATCACAGGCAAACACGTTAAAAAGTTTGTTTGGGAGAACATTGTGTGCCGTTTTGGCTTACCAGGAGAAATCACCTCGGACAACGGGAAGCAGTTCGCGGATAATCCATTCAAGGACTGGTGAGCAGCATTGAATATCACGCGGCGCTTCGCATCTGTTAAACATCCGCAGACAAATGGTCTTGTAGAACGAGCAAATAGAAGCTTGGGTGAAGGCATCAAGGCACGCTTGGATGAACGAAGTGCCAAATGGGTAGATGAACTGCCACATGTTATATGGGGACATAGTACTATGATTAAAACAGCCAATTGGGACACTCCATTTGCACTGGCCTACGGCACTGAAGCTGTTATACCAACAAAAATCGGAATGTCGACCATCCGCACAGCGGAGGTTAATGTCCTCATAAACGACGAGCAGCTCCGGATTAATCTAGACTTGTTGGAGGAAAAAAGAGAAATAGCGGCTATCAATGAGGCCAAGTCCAAGGCACGGATGAAAGCTTATTATGACGCCAAGGTTAAAGGTGTTTCTTTTCGATCGGGAGATTTTGTGTATCGGTAACGAGGCAAGTCGAGCGGAGAATACAGGAAAGTTGGGCCCTAAGTGGGAAGGACCGTATGAGGTTACGGAAGCCTTAGGAAGGGGCGCGTACAAGTTGCGTGACATGGATGGCCGTGACCTGGAACGCACATGGAATATCTGTAATCTTAAAAGGTGCTATCTTTTAGAAGCTACGGCTTCCGCATGGACACTTCGCTATATCTGGCTTCAATGAAGATCCATGTGCTTTCTTTGTTTTGTTTTTTATGCTTTCTAGGTTCCCTTTGTTTTTAGGATTTCCCATTCTTGTCAAAACAAAAAACATAAGCGTTCTAATAAAATGTCGTGGTGCCAAGCTTGCTCCACGACTCGTTCTTGTACAAATTATAGTCTTATTTTTTAAATTCTATGAACAAATTATTGTCGTATAGATTTAGTTGTTATTACTATAATGTGCTATCTTTTATTCATATGCATTCATTCAATACCGTACATGTACTATGCGCCTCAAGGCGGGGTAAGAGGATTAAGTGAACCTAATAATCCAACTTGTCGCATAAGAGGGATGCAACCCCAGTGACGCGGATCATGTATCCTTACTAGACACCTTACTCACGAGACATTGTGATAAGTTTCCATATGCCGCGCTCACGTAGTGCTTTGCATGGTAAAGACGCACGCCGCACGTCTAGTAAAATATAGAATTGATTGTGTTTTTGCGTAAGACGTGACATGTCATGCAACACATGTATATGATATCTAAAAAACAACAAAAATACACAAGTTTCAAATTCAAAACACCAAAATAGTCGTGGTCATCACGGACTTGCTTGCATAAATATGACAAGTTATCACAAAGGAGGGCACATCATTTCAGCGCAGTCCGCAGCCATCTTGCTTAGTTCACCCTCAGCTATTGTAGCTTGCTCTTCCAAGGTGGTCCGCGCATGGGTTAATTCATCCTTCAGCGTGTCGCGCTCCTGAGCAATAGTGAAGGCTTGCACGGTGACGGCTTTAGTAGCAGCTTCGGCTGTGGATACCTATACACGACACTTGGAGTTACTACAAAGGCAATGTGATTTTTTGCGTGCACAAAATAAGTGTTAATGTAAGAAGTATACCTTCTCATTAGATGCTGCTAAGAGGGCCTCTAGCTCGGCGATACGTTCCTCACGGGCATTGGCGTGATGGGCTTGCTCCTTGAAGGTTGACTCTGCTATGACCAACGCTGCCTGTAAAGACGTAATAGTTTTCTCGTGCCTATCCACCAGTGCTTCACGGCGAGCTATCTTTATATCAGCACGGATCACGTTAGCCAAGACCTTGATCAAACGGCGTCTTAGAGCCGCACCAACTGTCACCTGATGTGCGGATGATACATCACACTGCTCCAACAGCGTGTCGTGCTCTAGTTCGTCCAAATCTTGCGCCAGCGCTAGAGGAGTGATGTGTTCTATGAACTCAGTACACTCGGACTCCGCCTCCAACCTTGTTAGGCTGGACAAGTTCCAGGCTAGGCGAAGGCTGGTGTCGGGCCCCTCAAAACGTGGCTCCTCGGCATGAGTTACAGGAGGGGATGGAGGTCTCATTGATGTCACGGGTGAGGGTTCCCTTTCCACCTCCTTCTCTTGGGCTACGGTCGACGGGTCCGCCCTGTTATTAACATGTATTAGTTTTGTTTATGGATTTTTATCCTTTGTAGTATTAAAGGGGTACTTATGTAGTGCTAGTCACGGGTTCCGTGATGGTAGGAGCCACGGCATTCACAGGGGTGGCCATCTAGACCTGCTCATCCACGCGTAACGAGGGGTCGACCTGGGCTGTAGCAGCGCTACTCCTTGCCTGGAACTGCGGATGGTCTTTCCTTAGCTTCTTCGGGGGAGCATTATGTACCCCCGCCCCATCCCCTAGGTTTTTTGCTACCTTCCTGGTAGTCTTCCTTTTCCTCGATTTAGGCTTTGATGACTGAGGGGACCCATAAGCTTGTATTGTTTCTTCATCATCACCGGTGTAGTTATCAATCAGGTCCAACCTTGTCAATTCTTTCTAATATGGTGAATATGTGATTGTTTTACAAATCGGTATCATTTCTCACAAATTGGTCTCATGAAGATTAAAAGGACTTGCATTTTTCTTTCCAAAACCTTTGTTAAAACTTCATTAAATAAATTGATATTAAAAACATCGATTGGGTTAATATTTTTAATATGGGGGAGAAAATGTGATTTAATATGGGAAATTATCAAAAATGGTTTGACTTAACCTGATGGCTCGTCCCGACATGTGCGAAATGTTTTCGAATATCGTGACATATACATACCCAAAACCCATTTATATTACGACGATGAAGATTGTGGTGCCATAAGGATGGTAGGATAGGTGAAGTCCAATGATTCTTCTTAAACCGGAGGAATCTTCCCAAGGACATTCCATAGCTAGAAATAGTAGTCCATAGGAAAGTTGGAGAAAAGATTGTGAATGTAGCTGAATGCCGACCAAGTACTTAAGTTAGCACTGGAACAATCACAACAAGGTTCTAGTTATGACGTATTGGTAAGCATTGAAGGGGTTGAATAATGAAAAAGAATTGTAAAGATAAAGGGTGTAAAGAAAGAAGCCCTCCTTACAACTTTAGGCAGAAACCGGGTCAACACATATGCTATTGAGATCATTTTAATGATGCTCGATATTGAAGATCAACATCATGGACCCAGTGATGCAATGCACAACCCATCCCAGCTAACTCAGATATCTCTCAAAAGGTATTTGTTTTAATCACACGGAGACAACACATTATCTGTTGATTTATTCAATCCGAATAAATTGGTATTGAAATGGTGGCACTCCTCTCCAGCCTCCGATCACTAAAATCCAATGTGCACGATCGAGTCTAGAGCCATTTGAGATCATCAAATATCTCATTAGGACACACTTTCATAATTCCTTGCTTCTTCACACATTGTGAAAAGTAAGAAAGATCTTAAGAGTCCTACGGAAAATCTTCATGATCTTGCATGAACATCCGAGTAATAGGAAAGAATTTACAATGAAGATGGAAATCCTTCTTGAACGAATATCAAAAAGCTCATGGTAAGTGACTTGTGCGATTCTTTATGAATCAAACTTGTGATAACTGGAAAGCAACAGTGGTTTAATTCTTAACTGAATTTAAACACGTTCCAGGCCTCTACGCAATATCTTAGTGGTCTTGCCAGAACACTCAAAGTGATACCTTAGTCTTCACAGTGATGAGTGGAAATCCTTCTATTGTTAACCTCAAACAATACTTGGTAGGTAACTTGCAAGATTCTATACGAATCAATCTCGTGACAACTGGAAAGCAACGATGGTGCGGTTCTTAATTTAATTTCACTTGTTCCAGGAACATGAATTGACGGCTTCAAATCATGCGGATAATTTTATCCAAATGATTCACTCTTTACGTTCGCAGTCAGCTTTGGACGGTCGAGTAAAGAGAACGGGTTTACCCGAGAAATCTTGTCAAGGAGATTTTTAATTAAATCTACCTGCCACAAGTACGATATTTTATATCGTCCAACGGTCTTCACCGACCGGAGGTAAAATGCTACCAAGTTAGAATGAAATGTTCAAAGACATTTCGTTCGTGTCTACTTATGTTGCGGCATTTGAAGACGGTGGCGTTGCGGAATCCGAGAAGAAGTCGTCGCCGCATGCTTATACTTTACATACTTAATACTTCATCTAATTCTAGAAAGTCTAAAAGTCATGTCTTCTGCTGTACCGAACTCTGAAGCTTTCAAGAATTGCGAAGGTATAAGTATGTGGGACATGAAGTCACGAGGAGGCAGATATCACAAGTGATGTACAAGATCAAGGAAAGAGATTAATGCTCAAGATTGATATCAAAGATCACATCAACATATTCACCAGAAAAGAAAAATAAAATAAAGACGAAGACTACGAGCTCAAGACAAGCATAGAATGCTAGGTTTATTTTATTATTGTAACTTGGGTAACGCCCTTGTTTGGAGTGACCTCCCTTAGGGGGAGATTGTTGGAAATACGTTTTTACGTATTTAGGAAGATTCGGTCACTCCAACAATAGATTAAGTAGTAGCTCATAGTCCTTGTTATTAAGTTAAACAAAGTTAGCAAAGCCTAGTCCACAAAGACTAAGGCCACGAACCAACTTGTAAGCCCAAGCCCATCTCATGGGCTTGGGTATATAAACCCTCTCCTTAGACGGAGGGGGTGTGGTTTTCATTTTATTTTACACATAGTTAATCACTTTCTCTCTCTCTCTAAAGTGTGTGTGAAATCATCTATCTTTCTATCTCTTTCTCTCTCTAAAAAATAAGCAAGATTTACATATCCCACAAATATGATTCTTAAATTTATGTTAAAGTGGATAATTTTTTAAAAATTTACAATTCCATTGAACTTTAAAAAAAATTCATAAATTTTGAAAATTTTAAAATCTTGAATAATATAATTTTAAATAAATCCAAAATTTTAAAAATGTATCCTAAAATTAATTTTTTTGGTAAATTGTTTTTTGTAGTTGCATGGCCTGTTCGATGGGTGGGTTTGTTTTATCAATACCGTTATAAAAATTATATTAAAGACAATAAGTAATCTAGTCACACCAACATATTTACTGAATGTAATAAGAATCAACAAAATATAAATATAGATGTTCATTTAGCATGAAAAAAATAAAAGTTAATAAATTGAACAAATTCTATGTTGTTAGATCAAAGGTGAAATAAAGTTTCCTTGTACACAACATTGATCGTTTACTTTTTGTATTTACTGTGTTTATCACAACAAACAATCTTAAATATCGTGAAACCATTTGCATCTTGAAAATATGTAAAAGAGAAAGACAGTAGTATATGAAATGATTCTTATAAAAGCAACAAACCAAAACAATAGACTGAAAATACAATAAATACAAACGATATAATAAATCTTTTAGAGCACATTTTTAATATCCATATCAAACATATCACATTGAAGTCTTATCATCTTTATTAGCTTTTAAAAAATATATATTCTCTGTCAAATAGACGAAACGCAAAGGGCTAATTCCATATATGTCCAATTAAAACTTTTAAATGCCTTATTTACCCAATCGAAATTCATAATGTCATATATATCCAAGTTAAATATCATATTTGTCATATTTACCCATTTCATTATAAAGTCAATTTAAAATGAATTTCTAATCATTAACTTCCCTATATACCCTTAAACTCTAAGAAAATTGCTTCCTGTGTTGGTTGTATTGCTGCTCCAAGACGACAAAGATGTTTATAACTGTAGTTGGTTTCATTTGTGTTAATTGCAAATGGCTTTTTAAGATATCGAGAATTAGTTCCTAATGTAAATCTTATAGTGTAAATGAATGAGGATGAATTATTTATGTTTCTAATACATTCCGATCTAATTAGTAGACACAAATAAGTATTAAACGTCTCCAGTTGTCCGTTTACCATTATATCATGTCATGGCATCACAAAAAAAGTTATCCTTATATTGAATCATTATTTGTAATGTAAGTATTGAGTTCTCCAAAAAATTGGTAATAATTTTCAAATGTACGATTCCTTAAACCTGTAACTATTGTTCAGTATCTAGTTGTGTTTCTGAGAATCATAAACATTAAATTATATTCTTAGAGGGTATATTTGGGATTTAAGTATGTAAATCTTTTTAAAACTGATTTTATAATTTAACGGGTAAATATGACAAATATGATATTTAAGTTGGGTATATATGACATTATAAATTTTGATGGGTAAATAAGGCATTTTAAGGTTTTAATTGGACATATATAGAATTAACCCAAACGCAAATAGACGAACCGCAATTCTCATCATCTTTTTGTTGCAAATAGACAAACGCAACCCCTAATATTATATATATATATATATATATATATATATATATATATATATATATATATATATATATATATATATATATATATATATATATATATATATATATATATATATATATATATATATATATATATATATATATATATATATATATATATATATATATATATATATATATATATATATGTATATATATATGTATATATATATATATATATATATATATTAATATATATATATATATATATATATATATATATATATATATATATATATATATATATATATATATATGTATATATATATATATATAATATATATATATATAAAGGACCTAATATGTAAATACTCTGTTGCATACAACTTAATTAAAAAAAAGTTATAAACTACTATCGTTTTCTTCATACCTGTATTTGCAACCATGGTTAAACCTCAAGAAAATGTAAAATTATTAATCTCATTGTTATTTAAATCCTTCATTGATTTATCTTTAAATCCTTTGGTGCATCTTTATTTTGTCGTTAACATAAGTTTTAAGCATAATTATTTTTATGGTATATTTTGTATTTTGTTTAAATCCTTTGGAGCACATCTTTAGACATCACGTTTTTAGTGTAATTAGAGTTAGATACCATATTAGTTTTTTTTTGCTCAACATACCATATTTGTTACCAACATATCCTTCAATTCTTTTCTTAATTTTGATATGATCACATAAAGTTTGGATTCGGAGCACCTCTATTTAAACTATGTTATCGTTTCTCATTATGTTTATTATGTTTAACACCAAAATTTGAAACTATCCCATTACTGGTAACAAACAAAGAACTCCACTCGTGTGTTGCCGACGTGTATAATTATATGACACAAGCAAATATTATTACATTTATTTACGCCATAAGTTAATAAACTAATTTCTGAATCGGTCAAACTCTCTCGACCCGGGCTTGGTCTATCCTTCTTGTTGTGTCCCACCCACAATCTGACTTGGCAGTGTGAACTGATATGTTCGTGAGGTAGTGAGGTGCCCATGCATCATAGGGGTTTTATTTGTCTTTTGATTGGTTGAATCACTAAACTGTAAACCTGCAGTATGGGATGTCATGTATGTATGCTACTGATATGTACCATTTGTCATTCCAGCAAATGCAATTGAGCCACCTGCCATTGCATCATGAAAGAATTAAATTTCTTCTTTTTGGAATTCTATAAATGACCATATGCATTCATATATCTGTAGAATTACATTCTGGGCACACGAGTGACATATATGTATGGCCTTGTATTTTGATGTGCTGTCAGATTTTGATGAAGCAAATAACATCAACGAATTCTTTTTTCACGGGATTGTACATCCAAGGTGAATATTTACTCACCGTCCACTATAACAAAGGGTGACAAGAAACAACCAAAAGTCTTTGGTCAAAGTGAAATATGTTGTGATTAGTCTTTTCCACGAAGAACTATTTTTCAACTTACGAAGCTCATTTTCAATTGCCTGCTTTGCTACTTCAGCCATTCCAACCATATCTTTAATGTGCCAGCAAGCTCAACTTCTATAATCTTTGTTTATTCCATGCTTTTTTCCAGATCTATAGTGATCTGTCTCTCTTTTCTTAATGGTTTCCATTTGAGACATAGTTGTTGCCACATTAGTATCAGCTGATTTTTCTGCTTCATCGCCATATTCTTGAGCCATTAACTTTATCTTATCCCATGCCATAAAATTGAGTATGTCTATAGAAATCTCTAATGAAAACTACAGATGGTACTTTTTTAATAGGATTCCATTAATGGGTCATGTGATCATTTTGCTTCTACAGGGAAAATAAGCTTTGTTAATCTTAATTCTGAAAATAGCATAACAGACAGTAAGAAGTCGAAACTTCTAGACTATGATTTGTTATTACGGTATCCATGGGGCTAACCAGTTTGTATGTGTTCTTTGACCAAATAAGATTATAAACCTACCGAAGTAATAAAAACATATTCATTACATAAATAAAAATAGCAAAAAGATTGAATCTTGATAGTCTTTTTAGACATATGTTATATCCAGAGCATGGTTACCCGAGTATCAGTTTTCACACAACTCAGGTGCAAATTGGTGGCTGTGTTCGAAAAACCGATGTTACAGTCTCGTATGCCGCCACCAGACGCTCAAAGCCTGTAAAGATGTGGGGATCACGAAATGGCTTTCGCAACTGTAGTTTGCTCATGCTACATTAAAACAGGTTGAGTTGAATGTTGGTTCCAAACAAACAGGTTCATTAGTAAACCAAAAGGTTATAAAATTGTTAACTTATTATGTTTGGCATGGACTTGGTAATGTATATATGTATTTAGATCAAAATAAATCATCTGCGTGTCTCTTTATCACTTCAGCTTTATGGTAATTAGCAGTTGTCACACGACCACTTATACCATGACTTAAACCGAAATTTAAGTCTTAAATTCTTGCAAAAACATTATAGCCAAACAAAAAAAACCCAAATGAACCAAAACCTCACAAAAAGTTTAGATTTCAACCAATAAAAAACAGAATTCGTAATTACATTTAAACATTAGTCCAACCCTTAAGATATACCTAATCATCAAAACACTATACATGAGTTGCGCAAGATTCTTGGCAACCTGATTGACTGGAAAGCTGATGTGAGACCGAAAACAGAAATATGAGATGATTTAGTCAAAAAAGTGAGACACATAATCTCTCTCATTTGGGCGCTGACATGTTACCTTAAAGAAGATCGGTGCAGGTAGTTTACCATTACACACGTTGAATTGGAAAACCATAAGTCTCAAGAAAGTATCAACAACAGACAACCAAGGTATGACCTATAAAGAAAAATAAGATCTAAATCAGAGAAAGCATAAAATTATATCAATTGTCCATTTTTAATTCGATGCTGCTTTCACACAGCTTCATCGACAGTGATTACCTTTTCTTATTGTGAACTTTCTGTGAATTTAACCGCGACCAGGCTGAACTGAGCATATGTACTCCAACAATACGTAAATGCAGTGGAGTCTACAACATCAGAATCCATTAGTAAATGATTGACGGTATTTTATGTCGGGAACATAAGCACTCGCCTGACCATACGAATCACTACATAAGCAGAATATAAGAACTATTAAATACAACACATTAATTCACAAAGGGACTTTGGTTTGAATTAAGCAATTCCAAACGCAAAATACTAAATCTTACGCAGACTATAAGCACAAAAACTAAGCAATCCGCAAAGTTAAAAAGTGTCCAACACAACCAAAAAGGTAGCCATCAGAAGAGGAAAGTGGCAGTAAGTACTTATGTATTATCACAAAGGAGTTTATTAAAGTTCAGAGAAGGACGATATCCCTATGTGACTGTAAAATTTTAGGGTTCTGAATTATCTATTATACTACATGTATGGGTGTTGATCGGTAATAAGTGTGAAAACACTTATCCTTTTACCACTTAAATATAATAATAACCAAGCCAAAACATGTATTTTATGTCGTAAATGTCGGAATTATGTGTGGTTTGTGTTTTTATTGTGTTTTAGGACCAAAATGTGAAAAGGGAAGAAAACACGGGCTTTCATGAGCTTTTATCAAAGAAAAAGACAAAAGACAAAGTCAAAAGATAAAGAGTGCAAAAAGAACGGAAGTCCAAGGCCTATTCTGAAGATTTATTGAAGAAAAAGTCCAAACACGGAAGTTTAATGAAATCGAATAACCAAGTCTAATAAATGAAGAAAATTATAAGACGAGTTAAATTTATATCGACAAATCCCAAGACAACGTCGAGAAAGTCGAAGAATTTAAAAGACAAAAAGACGAGAAGAAAGAAGAAAGCATCAACACATGTTAATCCTCCTATAAATACCCTCCTAATGACACATTAGGAGGTGTTAGCTAATTTGACACATTAGTCTTTCCAATTTATTTTCATGCACTTTCATATTGTCAATTTACTTTATTGTCTTTAATTTCAAGTTATTTCCAAGTAAGTTTTTAATTTTGTGTTATTGAATCTTAATTTTTAATCAAGTTTTTAATTAATCTCTCATTCTACCTTTCTTATTTTGCTTAATCTTTATGCTTATGTGCTTATTGTTATGCGTATTTGATTATTCCTTATGTTTTTATGTGTTTGATTGTGTTAGCTTATTGTGTGCTTTTCTTAAATTTAATTAAGTGTTTTTTTAAAAGTTACTTTATAAAAAGTTGATTTTAAATATTTTGATTATTTAGAGTTTTTAAATTTTGGTTTAATTGCTTTTTCTTAAAATTGATTTGGTTAAGTTTTTAGATAAGTGCTTATTGGTTTTTAGCTTAATTTTAGTTTGCTTATTTTAGTCTAATTCGGGTTCCTTTAAAACCCTAGTTTTCCGAACTAGGTGCATTTTCTTTTTCCCAAACTAGATATAGGATTGAATTTCCCGAATTACTTGTGTCTCTGCATTCCGGATTAGTACTTGCACTATATTCTGACTTAGGTCACAAACTAAGATTCCGAATTAAGTCCAAGATTGCCATTTCGAATTAAGTACAAAACTGTGGATCCCTAATTGGGTGTAGAATAGTGCATTCCGAATTGTGTCCTGGATTTGTATTCCGACTTGTGTTGTGAACAACAGATTCCGAATTAGTTGTGAGCACCTATTCCGAATCAGATGAGTGACTTGATTCCGGATTACGTGTAGGACTGCTCATTCCGAACTAGGTCTTGAATCACGGATTCCAAACTAGATTAGAATTGCACTTTCCGGATTAGCTTCTTGTTACATATTCCGAATTAGGTTTAACATCACTTATTCCGGATTAGGTTATGGATTTTGATTCCGGATTAGGTTAGGCATCACAGATTCCGACTTAGGTTTAGGATTTAGTTTCTCAATTAGGTTTTGTTCCTTGTTTCCTGTTTAGTTTTAAATATTTATTTTTCCCGCCATTTTTCTTAAACTTTATTTTAAATTGTTTTTATCTTAGATTTATTTCAAGTTTGCATTTAAATTGTCAAATTTTCATTTTGTCAAATTTTAATTTCTTGTCATTTAATTATTTTACTTTTAGAGTCTTAATTCTTCACCATTCACTTTTTAATCATTTTTAGATTTATTTACCTTGCCATTTACTTTAAAGTTTTGCACTTTTACTTTACTACAACGACAAAACCATTATTTTATCCACCAAAGACAATTGAGTCGCACAATTAACCAGTAATCAATTCGATTAGACAATTGAGTTTTTAAAAAGCATTGTATTAAAATGGCGCCACTGCCGGCTCTTTTCGTGAAGACTAACGTTTTTTTGTGAGAGAAGCGTTGGATTTTAGGATCCGTTCACTCGTGAACGTTATTTTTCGTGTAAATTTTTTTTTCAAAAATCCCAAAAAAATCAAAAAATTTCAAAAATCCAAAAACATTAAAAAAAACTCATAAAAAGCATTTCTTTTTCAAAGTTTTAGACCAAAAAGATTTTATTTTTAGGTTAACCATTATTTGTCTATTTCATTTCTATCTTTTTTCTTTTGCAGGTGTATGCGTACTCGCTCATCGTCTTATTCTGAGCCCGAGACTCTTGAAGACTTAGACATGGCTGGTGTACACAACAATAATAATCCACCTCACCCCAACATGAATAATAACAACCATCTTCCTCAACCCGACATTCGTACGATGGAGGAGCTTTGTCAACCAACAATGAATGGACACGGATGATCGATTGCGCCGATGCAAATCACGGCTCCAAAGTTTTCGTTGAAGCATCACATGATCCAACAAGTTCAAAACACTTGTCCATTTCGCGGATTGCCGGATGATGATGCCAACAAACACCTCGACAAATTCATTACCGTAACTCAAAGGATGAAATTGCCCGGTGTTACCATGGACTTTCTTCGCCTTCATCTATTTCCACACACTTTATCCCACCATGCCGAAAAATGGTTTGATCGTCTTCCGAAGAATTCAATTCATACATGGGACAAAATGACTCAACGATTTTTTTCGCGCTACTTTACACCATCCATGGTAACGAGCCTTCGGAATCAAATTAGTGGTTTCACACAAGAACCTGATGAATCACTTTTCGATGCTTGGGAACGTTATAATGTTTTGATCGATCGATGTCCTAATCATAATATGCTCCCCGTCACTTTGATTGATACTTTCTACAACGGTTTAACTTTTCGTGATCGTGATACGATTAATGCAGCCGCCGATGGCACATTTATGAAAAGAAGACCCGAGGAGTGTAGAGAGCTTATAGATAACATGACCACTCATCACAAAAATTGGGATTCATCCGCATCTTCAAGGAATAACCCGAGAGTCAATGTTTCTTCTACTTCATCAATCCTCGAGATGACTGAACTCACCCGCATGATGGCCGAAATGAACAAAAATATCCATCTCATGGCTACGAATCAACTATAACAAGTTAAAGTTGTAGCATTTTCTTGTGAGATTTTTGGCGGTCCTCATTCATACACTGATTGTCCTTCTACTCATGACAATCCGGAAAACGTGTATGCGGCTCATGGTAACTATTCAACCGAAAGCTATCAAGCCCGACATCAAGGTGATCGTAACTTGCTAAGTTATCGTTCCAACAACTTTCTATCACACGGTTTTTCTCCTCAAAACCACAACCCATACAACTTTAATAGAAGCACTCCAGACCCACCTCGTGCTTCTAATCTATATCACCCACCCGCTCAACAAGCACCACCCATCACTCCACCCACAACTTATAATCATGATGTTGAAACTTTCATAAGGACCCAAGGAGAGGTAGTTAAGAATCTTCAAAGCCAAATCATCAACTTGAAAGGAGATATCACTAAACAAGGGAATGATACTCGAACCGAGCTTAGACATGTGATAGTTGTAAAATTACACTTGTTTAGGAAAACAAGGTAAAAGCGGTAAGTATTAAGCGTACGTTTAGGAAAACGTAAACACTAATGACCCTTAAGAAAAGTGGGGATCGTTCTCTCGAGGAGGCACGTGTGTTGTGTAATGAATTGATTTGATTGATTTGTTGATTATTAACAAGAAAAGAGAAGAGAAAATGACGAAGACGAAAAAATAAAAATTGACAAAACACTAATAGAAAGTTAAGACGTAGAAACGCAAAAAAAAACACAAAAATTAAAATTTTAATCTAAAAATTCCTAAAAATTACTAAAAATCCACATTAAAATTCTAAGAGTTTATAAAAAATCCAAACTTGCTAAAACCTTTTAATTAATTTAATAATGACTTTTTAATGCTAATTAAAGCCCTAAAAATCACTTTTAAATATTAAAAAGCCCTAAACAAGATTTAATATTTTGTAAACCTCAAAAATGACCTAATTAAGCTAAAAACTATTTTTAAAAATTTTAAAACCAAATTAAACTATTTTTAAACTCCTAAAAACTATTAAAATCTGTTAAATCTTAAATTAATTCTAAAAAATAAATGAAAAGCCTAAAAATTAATTCGAAAGTGAAAAAGTTCCTAATTTAATGTCTAGAATCTAGGAAAAATGAAAAAAAGTTAAAAATAAAACTTTGAATTTTTCTTAATAAAATAATATTAAAATAATCCAAAAAATGAAAAGTTCTTAAATAAATTCTAAAAAATTCTCAAAAATCCTAAATATTCTAACTAAGAAGAAAATGCAAATTAAAGTTTCTAAAACCTTTTAATTAATTTAATATTAATTTTTAAAGTTGTCTAAAAACCCTAAAATTAAATAAAATTAAAAATTAGACTTTTTGAAAACTTTTTGATATGTAAACCTCAAAAATATAAACTAAAACCTAAAAACTATTTTTCTGGATTTTTAAAATGATTTTTACTATTTTTGAATTACTATCTAAAATTTAATCTAAAAATAATCCTAATAATTAATTAAATAAGGAGAAAAATAATGTTTTTAAACAGAAAAGTCTACAATGCTAATCAAATCCTAGGAAAAATAAGCTTGGCCTAATAAGCTTAATAAATAAGCTGAAAAAGACTAAATAAGCTACGGCTTATTTAAATAAGCCAAAACCAAAACGCCCTTAAGTATTAAATGTTATGAGTCCATAACATAAAAAACCATCCGGACCACTGGTAAACACGCTAGCCCTTGGAGAGCAAGGTCGCGTGTTCGAGCCCAGGCCAGGTGAGTTTTTGATTTTTATTTTCTTTTTTTTTTTTACTTTTAAAACACAAACAGTAACACTCTTATAACTTGTAAACACAAATCCCAAATCACTTTTAACTAGATTTAAGCTTGAATCAAGCCAAAACGTGCTCAGATCTATTTGGTGACTGATGAACTCACAAGTGTTGTTCACTTGTGCAAATATGGTCCAAGAGGGGCTTGGATATGGTTTTTGGTGTCGTTTTCTTGGACAAGCAGGGCACCCCTATACTCTTTGGAGTATAGGGAGTCAAAATCAAGCACAAATTAATCAAGTAACAACACAAAATCTAACTAAAAATAGCACAAAAGGCAAAAGCTAGTTACTGATGTTCAATATGCAGGTCTGTGGGTATTTTACTTGATTACTTGCATACAAACGAGTTTCAAAGCCCAAGATTTCTCACACAACCCAATGATATGACAAACAGACAATCTTAATACCTCAAATACTCCTACTTCTAACAGATTTCACAAACTTGATGCACAAATTCACAAAATAAGCAGAAAAGTTACTAGGTAGATTAATAAGGTATTTTACCACTTATTTTTCATGCAATCTTGTTTAAAATCGAGAACAAACTGAGATACAATCAACACCCAACCTAAAAACACCCTAGTGATAGTATCTAACACGTTTTTGATGCACAAATTAGCCACAAAATCAGATTTAACCCTTGATCCAAACACTCCTTTAAAAATCTGTTTTCACTTTTAATAAACCAAATTGATTCAAAACTTACTTAAACTGATTCAAACAGCACCTAACATGCATGTCATACCAATTAAACACAAATCAAACCATTTAGCATGCAATCCAACAACTTTTCATACTAATCATGCAAATTCACTTAAAACTCCAATAAAACTGAAATTGAAAAAGGTAGAAGCTTTTTTACCTCAGGGACTTACATCCAAGTCCCTTTTGGTTGAAAAACCACCTCCCATATACTCGGGTATATGCTGAACCTTGAACACACAAGCTCCAATAATCTGCTAAAAAAGAAAACACAAAAAAATGCACAATATCCAATGATACTGATTTTCTGAAACTTATAAACTTTTGAAACCCAATAACCTTTGAAACTTAACAGGTTTTAAACAAATTCAAACTCACAAATCAAAACTCCTTTTCCACTTTCACTTCAAAGGAGTTTGATTTCTGAAATTTGAATCAAATTTAAAACTTTTGAAAAAGCTCAAAACACTCAAAGTATTTCACAATTAAAAAATGGAACTCAGTTTTAGCTTTTAACACAACACACAACTTTTTAAATATAATAAAAGGAATTACACTTGTTTAAACACAAACACCAAACTTCATTAAATTAAAAAAGGAATTACAAGATGCAAAATGCTAAAACTGGAACAAGAGTAATAGAGACACAGGTCGTCTCTATTTATACAACAAAAAGACTATTCTAGAATCTCAAAACCCTAAACATTGAATTGCCAAAAGTGCCCTTGAAGTCTTGGCTGAAATTTGGGTCAAAAGGTGCCCATGTGAAATGCCAGCCTTGCTTGTGATGTTTGAATGAATCACAGTCGTCCATTTGAGCTTGGGGACCAAGGGGAGTATCCTACACGTTCACTTGGTCGGTTTTTGGGGTTTGGGGTGAAAACGATGGGCAGGGGAGGGTCCTACCCTCACATGGGTGTGTCTAGGGTCACATCTTTGGTGTGGGATCAAGTGAGGGAGTGTTTAATTTGTGATCTGGAAGGTTTGAACCAAAAACCCTTTGGTTTGTTCTTGATTGGACCTGGTGATAATTAGGGTTTAAGTGGGGGATTAAGGGGGTTTTAATCTGTTTTTGATAAAAAGATTTTAAATGAAGTGTTTGGGAGGGAAATTAAAGAGAGTGTTGACTGGTCTTTGACTAGTTTAATATTAAAACCGGGTTGGTGGGTTAATGGGATACGGGTTTGGGTAGGGTATTGGGTAAATGGGTGGATCATGGTGACGTGTAGGGACATGAGTGGTGGAGGAGGTTTGGTGGTTTGGCAAACTTGGCCCCCAGGCTTTTCTTTTCTTTCCACTTTGTAAATAAATCCCATCAGCGCCTGTTTTACACTTGACAACTTTGGCCAAGTTGTCAAATATGGCACAAAAACTTATAAACTTTGAAATAAGGGCTTCTAATGTAATTCTTGGATTCTTCAAGGACTGGTCTTGTACAATCTTCAAATATCAAGGACCATACTTGTACAATTGACATTTGGAGGGTTAATTGTGACAAGTTCTTCAAAGATGAGGGACCAAAATTGCCAATCTTCAATTCTTCAAGGGTCATTTTGCAAAATCCAAACTTGGGTCCGGTTCATTGTGCGACTTTGTTTCCCGTGTTCGTTTTTGAATGATTCTTGTGATCTTTTGCCATTTCCTCAATATCCTACCTAAAAATACACAAGTAACAAACACGAGCATATATTTGGTCTATTTAATGATATTTAATGCATTTAAAGGCCGTTTTGGACGATGAGACCATGTATAAAAGCAGTCTCATCACTCCCCATACTAAACCATTGCCGCGCCCTCACGCAATGCTAGAATAAAGTATCATAGCATCTCCAAAATTCATTTTATTCACTTTATTGGAATGATAAACTAGCTACACTACACTATTACTACTACTTGCGTTTTGGACATAATGTACGATTTTCATCGCAAAATGGGACGTTTAGGTTCATAGAATAAGAACACGTGAATGCTTTGTTAGAAATAATTTCATCGTCCTCGATTTTCACCTTAATTCCATGCCAAACGTGTAACGAGATCATTGTCATTATAAGTTAGTAATGCTAACACTACTCATTTGCCCTAATCACGTACTCATTCTCCCATTATTCCTAAGTTGTATCTCTTATACTTTATTATGTCTTAATGATCACGAGGATACATCATTGACTTATGCGATAATAGAGATTTAGGTCTAAAAATAGAGTCCTAACGGTGTAACTAAGACCATCAAATCAATAACCCCTCCTAATAGACAACGATGTCAAAAAATTAAGTTGACAAGAAGAATCGATAAACACGGTTTTATAACGGTTTTGAACATGAGACTTATTACCAAGACTTTTATACGCCCCCTAACGGAAGGGCCTTATTATCTTTGGTTTACCTCCATCTTTTATTCAACTTCGCCATGAAGCTTTTATTATGACTTCGGTCTTGCCTTGCCTTTTATTATCCGCCTCATCGGTGGTTTTATTAGCCAAAGACGTATATCCTCACGCTAAAGCGAATTTTGGATCTTTAAAGCTTCGAAGATTAAGGCTTGATTCACTTTCAATTTTGCATAGATTTTAGGCCTTGTGGGGCTTCAAATTGTTTGCTTGATTTAGGTGAGCACTTGAAATCTTATTATTAGGTGAAGCTTTCGATTATTCGGGTGTCAATACTTCAAAACCGTGACGCTGGCGATACCTTAATGTCTTCCCAATTTAATTACACGGAAGCTACTAGAAAAGACTAGAAACCCAACAATCCTAACTAAACCGCTAAGTCAATATTTATTAAGCAAAAAATATTTACATGCGAAGGGAGAATAAGCAATCAACGAGAACACATGAGTTTTTGAAAGAATACGAGTACTCTACGTTTAGCATAGTAACTTATAATGAACTCTATCATTTCTCGTCCTCATTTAAGAGAATTAGCCTAATGTGTAGTTAAGGAATCAAAGCTAAGTGCTCAACACGCACGGTCGAGTCAAAAATTACTCTTATTCTCGCCATCGGAAAACCTACATTCGTGTCTTCAAACACTTATAAAACATGAGAAAAAATTTAAAATTTGGCCATTTTTAGCCTTATTTTGCAACAAAACGATAAACAAAACGATAAATTTTGGAAAGCGTGAAGGTTTGGCAAGGCAAGTATCTATTCACCCCCCCATATTAAAGTTAAACATTATCCTCAATGTTTCGAGTGTAGGGGTACAAACACCCCCATACTAGAGACGTAGTCGAATGCCTAATCTAGCATGGAAAGGGTGTAACCATTAAATTAATAGCCGTTTATGAAGTGTGCTATAAACCTAAGGTTAGAACATAAAAGGATATATCATATGGATATTGGGAAAGGCCTCCAAGCAAACGATCGAGTGCTCCCATAAAACGAAACACGAGAGGCTCCAATCGTGAAGATGATAATCTAAAAACCACAATGCACAAACAACCACGAAACAAAGGTTGGAAGGGCACAAATCCCATCACATTAAACTAATTAGAAAGCAATAATATGTACATGGATAAGCATGGGTCTCCCCCATGAGGCACCTTGTTTTTGATAACCGAGTCAAAAGCTCGACTCGAATCCCCATAAATGTGATCATTTAGGGATAATCATGGTATGGTCAATTTTTGGTGGGGCTTACATGATAAACAAGGCCCAAAAGCACATGGAGTACTTTAAAAACCCGATAAACGTATACCGGGGTCAAAGATAGCGTCCTCGTTTTCGGATGAAAGACGAAACAACGATACTCCAACATAAACCCCAATGGGGTAGAAGAAAATAGGAGAGAAGAAATAGAAGGGTGGGACAATGGGTAAGTCAAAACATTGAGCTACTCGAGGTAGACTCGCACCAATCAAATGAAAAGATTTTCCATTTATTGCATCGGTGGAAGACCGAGATTTCCCTATATAAGCAATTCCAGGATCAAATATCTCGTCCTCGGTGGAGAAAGGGGAGGGAACATATGGGGATTCCCCCACACTAAGTCCACACAAAGCATCGTCAAAAGGAGTAGACGAGCTTGTAGTACTCAATACACGCGGTGATGACGGTGTTAGAATTATAGAAAAATCTTTTAAATTAAGATCAAAATCTTTTCCTTTTTCATCTTTAACACTCTCCTTGTGAAAACCCGATTTAATTATGTCAAAAATATTTGGTGTATCTAAAGCAATGTTAGTCACACTAAAAATTCTCACATTTTGAAATCTTTTTGGTTTGGGTGGTGGTAAGTTTTCAAATCTTTTGTCCACAAAGAAAACCTCCCCATCGGGATCAACGTATTCATCATCCGAAGAATCACTCGAGATTGGAATCATAGGCTTAACACTCTTAACCTCCACCGGCGGAGGGGATGGAACTTCATTTTTCTCAACTCCTAAAACTCTATTGGAAATCTTTTTGCAAATGTTTTTGATGGGATTGACATTGTACAAAGATGTGATAGAATACACATGAGAAAGAGTGGAGTTTTGGGTTGCATTAATGACGAGTTCTTCCTCATTGAAACGAAGAGTGATTTTTCTTGCATGCACATCGATAAGTGCTCTCGAGGTATCCAAAAAAGATCGACCTAAAATTAACGGAACTTTAGGATCGATGGGAATATCAACAACAATAAAGTCTACAGGATAGTAGAACTTTCCAACTTTCACGAAGACGTCCTCGGTAACTCCACAAGCTAGAATCGTAGAATGATCGGCCATTTCGATTGACATTCTTGAAGGAGTGAGATTTGGAAGATTGAGCGATTTAAAAATCTCAAGAGGCATCAAATTAATACTAGCACCAAGATCGGCCAAGGCGTAGCATTCTTCCATGTCTTGGATAGCACATGGGATTAAAAACTTTCCAGGATCACCGACTTTTTGAGGTATGCGGCTTAGAAAAACCGATGAACAACTAGACGATTTTTGCAATTTCTCTTTGTTATTCAACATACTTTTGAAGTTCGCGGCAAATCGAGGCATCATGACTAAGGCGTCGGCAAAACTTATATTAAAATTCAAGTCACGAAACATTTTCATAAAAAGCTCAAATTGATAATTATTTCGTTCTTGTGCCTTTTCCTTGTCTCGTCTTGAAGGGTAGGGTAAAGGTGGTGTGGGTTGGGGCAAAGTAGGCATAGGCATCGGCCTTGGAATCTCGGGTTCCATGATTGGTGTTGGTTCAACCGTAGGTGTGGTTTGAGCGGTACTTCATGGGCTTGTAATATGCTCCTTTTCAACCACAACCTCGGGTTCTTTCTCTTTTTCCTTCTCCATAGAAGTACTTGGACGAGAAATGGGTTCTTTGAAAGTTTTACCACTACGAGTAGTAATAACCTTCAATTCTCCTTTCGGGTTCACGATGGTATCACTAGGAAGACCACCCGAAGAAGAGGGCTTACACATGATAGCTTCAAACATTTTAGCCATTCGGTCTTCAAACTTAGATTGCCTAGCATCCGCTTTTAACAACTCTTGCTTAATCTCATGTTGTCCTTGCTCCATTTTTTGTTGATTTTGTTGGAGTCGTGTGACATTTCCTTCCATTTTATTAGCATGAGTTTTAAGTTCATTAGCAAGTTCGTTTTTAAGCTCGTTTTTCAACTCGGATCTTAAGCTAACCATCTCACGTTGCATGTTATCAAACTTAGCATCATTAGCCTTAGCATAATTCAAAAATTCTCCTTGAAGATTTTTGGTGTGATCGTTTTGAAAACCTTGGGCATTGTTTTGAAAATCACGGTTTTGGTTTTTGTTTGAAATTTTCCCATTTCCACTTTGGTAATTACCCTTGTTATAATTCCTTTGATTTCCTTGGTAATTTCCACCTTGGTTGTTGTTGCGATAATTATTAGCATTTTGATTTGGTGGAGCTTGATTTGAACGAGAACCTTGACCGATTTGGTTGTAAGTTCCCGTGGCTACAAAAGCATTCGAAGTGTTACCATCCGCGGTAATGCACTCGAAAATATCATGAGCTCCCCCACACGACAAACAACTTTTAGAAACCGCTTTGACCAAAGCGGAATTGGAAGCTTCTTGAGCCTTCTAATGGGACATAAGGGTCGAAAACCTATCGAAAAACCGATTTTCTTCATTAGCCTCATCTTGCAAAGCATTGATACTACGAGACGATGATGAGCCCATTTTGGCAACACTCGGTTTGTGACGAGGGCTATAAACTTTAGACCTATTCTCAATTATGACCAAAGCTTCTTCAACCGTTTTACACAAAAAATTACCATCCGCGGCGGCATTTAAATAATCTCTTTCATGATCGTTAAGTCCATTGTAAAACGTGTCAATTTGGTGCAAATCGGAAAAACCGTGATGAGGACATTCATGCAACATCTCCTTAAACCTATTCCAAGCCGTAGAAAAACTTTCATTTGATTCTTGTGAAAATTTAGAAATTTCATTTTTCAAATGCGTAGTCTTAGAGGGCGGAAAAAATTGGTTCACAAATTTTGAAACGAGATCCTTCCACGTCAATATAGAATTGGGTGGCTCTTTCTCTAACCAAATCACTTTTAAATATTAAAAAGCCCTAAACAAGATTTAATGCTAATTAAAGCCCTAAAAATCACTTTTAAATATTAAAAAGCCCTAAACAAGATTTAATAGTTTGTAAACCTCAAAAATGACCTAATTAAGCTAAAAACCATTTTTAAAAATTTTAAAACCAAACTAAACTATTTTTAAACTCCTAAAAACTATTAAAATCTATTAAATCTTAAATTAATTCTAAAAAATAAATGAAAAGCCTAAAAATTAATTGGAAAGTGAAAAAGTTCCTAATTTAATGTCTAGAATCTAGGAAAAATGAAAAAAAGTTAAAAATAAAACTTTGAATTTTTCTTAATAAAATAATATTAAAATAATCCAAAAAATGAAAAGTTCTTAAATAAATTCTAAAAAATTCTCAAAAATCCTAAATATTCTAACTAAGAAGAAAATGCAAATTAAAGTTTCTAAAACCTTTTAATTAATTTAATATTAATTTTTAAAGTTGTCTAAAAACCCTAAAATTAAATAAAATTAAAAATTAGACTTTTTGAAAACTTTTTGATATGTAAACCTCAAAATATAAACTAAAACCTAAAAACTATTTTTCTGGATTTTTAAAATGATTTTTACTATTTTTAAATTACTATCTAAAATTTAATCTAAAAATAATCCTAATAATTAATTAAATAAGGAGAAAAATAATGTTTTTAAACAGAAAAGTCTACAATGCTAATCAAATCCTAGGAAAAATAAGCTTGGCCTAATAAGCTTAATAAATAAGCTGAAAAAGACTAAATAAGCTACGGCTTATTTAAATAAGCCAAAACCAAAACGCCCTTAAGTATTAAATGTTATGAGTCCATAACATAAAAAACCATCCGGACCACTGGTAAACACGCTAGCCCTTGGAGAGCAAGGTCGCGTGTTCGAGCCCAGGCCAGGTGAGTTTTTTATTTTTATTTTTATTTTTTTTTTACCTTTAAAACACGAACAGTAACACTCTTATAGCTTGTAAACACAAATCCCAAATCACTTTTAACTAGATTTAAGCTTGAATCAAGCCAAAACGTGCTCAGTTCTATTTGGTGACTGATGAACTCACAAGTGTTGTTCACTTGTGCAAATATGGTCCAAGAGGGGCTTGGATATGGTTTTTGGTGTCGTTTTCTTGGACAAGCAGGGCACCCCTATACTCTTTGGAGTATAGGGAGTCAAAATCAAGCACAAATTAATCAAGTAACAACACAAAATCTAACTAAAAATAGCACAAAAGGCAAAAGCTAGTTACTGATGTTCAATATGCAGGTCTGTGGGTATTTTACTTGATTACTTGCATACAAACGAGTTTCAAAGCCCAAGATTTCTCACACAACCCAATGATATGACAAACAGACAATCTTAATACCTCAAATACTCCTACTTCTAACAGATTTCACAAACTTGATGCACAAATTCACAAAATAAGCAGAAAAGTGACTAGGTAGATTAATAAGGTATTTTACCACTTATTTTTCATGCAATCTTGTTTAAAATCGAGAACAAACTGAGATACAATCAACACCCAACCTAAAAACACCCTAGTGATAGTATCTAACACGTTTTTGATGCACAAATTAGCCACAAAATCAGATTTAACCCTTGATCCAAACATTTCTTTAAAAATCTGTTTTCACTTTTAATAAACCAAATTGATTCAAAACTTACTTAAACTGATTCAAACAGCACCTAACATGCATGTCATACCAATTAAACACAAATCAAACCATTTAGCATGCAATCCAACAACTTTTCATACTAATCATGCAAATTCACTTAAAACTCCAATAAAAGTGAAATTGAAAAAGGTAGAAGCTTTTTTACCTCAGGGACTTACATCCAAGTCCCTTGTGGTTGAAAAACCACCTCCCATATACTCGGGTATATGCTGAACCTTGAACACACAAGCTCCAATAATCTGCTAAAAAAGAAAACACAAAAAAAATGCACAATATCCAATGATACTGATTTTCTAAAACTTATAAACTTTTGAAACCCAATAACCTTTGAAACTTAACAGGTTTTAAACAAATTCAAACTCACAAATCAAAACTCCTTTTCCACTTTCACTTCAAAGGAGTTTGATTTCTGAAATTTGAATCAAATTTAAAACTTTTGAAAAAGCTCAAAACACTCAAAGTATTTCACAATTAAAAAATGGAACTCAGTTTTAGCTTTTAACACAACACACAACTTTTTAAATCTAATAAAAGGAATTACACTTGTTTAAACACAAACACCAAACTTCATTAATTTAAAAAAGGAATTACAAGATGCAAAATGCTAAAACTGGAACAAGAGTAATAGAGACACAGGTCGTCTCTATTTATACAACTAAAAAGACTATTCTAGAATCTCAAAACCCTAAACATTGAATTGCCAAAAGTGCCCTTGAAGTCTTGGCTGAAATTTGGGTCAAAAGGTGCCCATGTGAAATGCCAGCCTTGCTTGTGATGTTTGAATGAATCACAGTCGTCCATTTGAGCTTGGGGACCAAGGGGAGTATCCTACACGTTCACTTGGTCGGTTTTTGGGTTTTGGGGTGAAAACGATGGGCAGGGGAGGGTCCTACCCTCACATGGGTGTGTCTAGGGTCACATCTTTGGTATGGGATCAAGTGAGGGAGTGTTTAATTTGTGATCTGGAAGGTTTGAACCAAAAACCCTTTGGTTTGTTCTTGATTGGACCTGGTGATAATTAGGGTTTAAGTGGGGGATTAAGGGGGTTTTAATCTGTTTTTGGTAAAAAGATTTTAAATGAAGTGTTTGGGAGGGAAATTAAAGAGAGTGTTGACTGGTCTTTGACCAGTTTAATATTAAAACCGGGTTGGTGGGTTAATGGAATACGGGTTTGGGTAGGGTATTGGGTAAATGGGTGAATCATGGTGACGTGTAGGGACATAAGTGGTGGAGGAGGTTTGGTGGTTTGGCAAACTTGGCCCCCAGGCTTTTCTTTTCTTTCCACTTTGTAAATAAATCCCATCAGCGCCTGTTTTACACTTGACAACTTTGGCCAAGTTGTCAAATATGGCACAAAAACTTATAAACTTTGAAATAAGGGCTTCTAATGTATTTCTTGGATTCTTCAAGGACTGGTCTTGTACAATCTTCAAATATCAAGGACCATACTTGTACAATTGACATTTAGAGGGTTAGATGTGACAAGTTCTTCAAAGATGAGGGACCAAAATTGCCAATCTTCAATTCTTCAAGGGTCATTTTGCAAAATCTAAACTTGGGCCCGGTTCATTGTGCGACTTCGTTTCCCGTGTTCGTTTTTGAATGATTCTTGTGATCTTTTGCCATTTCCTCAATATCCGTACCTAAAAATACACAAGTAACAAACACGAGCATATATTTGGTCTATTTAATGATATTTAATGCATTTAAAGGCTGTTTTGGACGATGAGACCATGTATAAAAGCAGTCTCATCAACATGATATACAAACCTCTTTAAGTAATCCAAAGAATGATTTGAGGAATATGATGGCTAGTTTCTTTCAAAGTACTCAACCCCCTACTTTGGGCTCTCTTCCTTCGAATACTGTCACCAACCCAAGAGCGAATGTGAGTGCTATTACTACACGCAGTGGAGCAACTCTCGTAGGACCATCTACCCCTCCCCCAGTTACTCCATCTACACCTCCTCGACCCCCATTTATTCCTCCTACTACCACACCTAGTACTAGTTCTACATTACCGTATCCACCTCTTAATGAAGAAGCACCCAAGAAAAACCCTTCACCAACCCCACCTTCTACCTTTAAACCTTCAACATCTCAACCTTCACCTTCTACACCTACACCACCTAAACCCAACATCCCTTATCCTTCTCGGTTAGACAAGTATAAATTGCTCACTAAAGAGGATGCTCAAGTTACTTCTTTTTTGAAGACGATCTCCTAACTGAATTTCAACATTAGCCTTGGTGAAGCACTTGTCCAAATGCCGAAATTTGTCAAAGCATTCAAGGAATTTCTTAGTAAGAAGGAGAAGATGGACGAGTTTTTTAATACTCGATTAAATGAAAACTGTTCGGCAGTCCTCCTTAAAGAACTTCGGGAAAAACTTGGTGATCCCGGTCGTTTTGTGCTACCATGTACTTTTAACCAAACCGAAGAATTTACTGCCTTAGCTGATCTCAGGGCAAGTATAAATTTGATGCCTTTAAGTGTTTGGAAAAATTTATCATTACCCGATCATACACCAACAAAGATGACTCTTGCGCTAGCAAATCGAACTCTCGCTTACCCCGTTGGTATTGCCGAAGATATGTTTGTTAAAGTTGGTACCTTCACTTTTCCGGTCGATTTTGTTGTTGTTGATTATGAAATGAACCGTCGTATTCCGTTAATACTTGGACGGCCATTCTTGAGAACCGGAAAAGCTTTAGTCGATGTTGTCGAAGGTGAACTCATTCTAAGAGTCGGGAATGATGCACAAGTGTTTAAAATGGGGAAGATTACAAACAAATCCAATGGAAGAGAATCGGCGAATATGATTAATGTGCTTCAAGACGAGCTTGATACAACTCCTTTAGAAAGTACAAAGGTTGATGATTTTGTCGTCTACAACAATCCTCTTTTCGAGCCTATCTATGATAATCCACTTTTTCAAGAAAATGTTGAAGATTTTGAAGATCCTCTCTCCAATTTGGATGTCCCACCAATATATGATGCTCCACCAATCTGTGATGATGATTCTAGTTTCGATGTGGATGATTATGATGATTTTGTTTCAGAGTATAAAGACATGCCAACATATGATGATTTTGATGATGTTGATACTCTTTCGAGTGTTCTTCAAATGATGACCTTGTTCCTACTTTTGATGAAGATCCTCCACCAATAATGCTCGATACTTTGGACAATTACTCATTTGAGAAAGATTTTGCTACTTTTCTCAATACATACTTCCCCAATGAGAATGATTTTCCTCCTTTGGACTTTGATTATGGTCTTTATCCTCCTTCGGATATGAAGAAACCCGTTTCAAAGGAGAAGAAGCCGGATGACACCGATATGCGTAGTACCTATGTCTTGACACCTCTTTATCCACCTTCTGAGGATGAGACTGTGAAATTTATGAGCGGATCTTCTTCAAGGTCTACTGAGCCTGAGTGTTATTTCCCGTAAAGGAAAAGGTGTTCGATCCTGGTATTGCAATTTTTAAGCCATCTCAGTATCCATATGATGAAATAAAAGGAAATATTTTTGGAACTTGTGGAGATATGCTTTCACTTCATCCTACTTTCTACCACCGTGCTCAAACTTTGCTTAAGGGAACCTTGCCTACTCTTCTTTGGCTTGCATTGTTCACCTTAAGCTTGTGCTACTTGATGAATGAAAAGCATGTATTTGATCCCGGTGGATGTTCAAGCTTCTTACCATGCTAATCAAGGTCGAGTCAGGCTCACGACTCGGTGAACAAAAACAAGCGCTTCTCGGGAGGCAACCCGAGTATCTATCCTTTTTATCCGTTTTTTCATAATAAGTGTAGGGGGAGACCCTAGTATGTGTTTGTTGTTTTCTTTCTTATGATGTGCAGGGATTCGAGCATTCAAAGATCCATTCTTGATGACTTTTGACGACCTGTGATTCCGTGTACCCGTCTTCCCGGTTCTATCCTAATCTCTTTTGATTCATTATTTTATATTCTTCAATATTAAAATAGGAATCACTTTAGTTGTCTCTTCCTTAGCAAGATTTAAACAACGTGCACAATGTCCTAAGTGTATGGGAGTTTACTCCCACATGCTTAAACATTGAGGACAATGTTTATATCAAGTGTAGGGGGACTTCTATCGAAGTTAAGTGGGCTTTTCCTTGTATTTGTCCTAATATTAACCGGAAAATTGATTTTTCGACATTTTTCAAAATTTTTGATCTATTTTGGCCTATTAGTATTTTCCTTTGTTATCTTTATTTTCTTTCATTAGAATAAATTTCAAAAAAATGGTTTTAATAAGTTTAGATGTCTTTGATATATTAGGCCCGTCATGAATCTTTTGACTCAACCCGAGTTTACTTATCTAAGTTTACTCTGGCTAGTATCCTTAACGTGTTTAAGTCAAGTTTTGCTAGGCTTTTATATAGGGAACTTTAAAACGTGAAAGTCTTAACTCTTACGGGTTGAGAACAAGAACTTTTCGCAAGTTTCTATAATTGATCCTAGAATGTTGTTTATCAAGGGAACTTTAAAATGAGAATTCTAAAACTTGAAAAAGTCTAAGAAATTGCAAGATCCTATAGATGACTTAAAAACCTAAAACTTTGATTTAATTGGCTAAGCATCCACGAGTCTCATTCCTTGAGATTTCAGATTGTGGAGAATGAGAGATGATAGAGTCAATTATAAGTTTGGTATTCTTTCATGAATTTATGTGAGTTAATTATGAGCTTTTTCTCCCATCACTTGTTAATAAATTTAATTGTAATAAATAAGGTTGTACGATTTGAAAAGTTACTTAGCTTCTAGCACAATATCGTTTAAAAGTTGCTCGGTATTAATTAGAGTTCATAGCCAAGGTATTTTATTTCGGGAACATAAGCACTCGCCTGACCATACGAATCACTACATAAGCAGAATATAAGAACTATTAAATACAACACAGTAATTCACAAAGGGACTTTGGTTTGAATTAAGCAATTCCAAACGCAAAATACTAAATCTTATGCAGACTATAAGCACAAAAAATAAGCAATCCGCAAAGTTAAAAAGTGTCCAAAACAACCAAAAAAGTAGCCATCAGAAGAGGAAAGTGGCAGTAAATACTTTTGTATTATCACAAAGAAGTTTATTAAAGTTCAGAGAAGAACGATATCCCTATGTGACTGTAAAATTTTAGGGTTGTGAATTAACTATTCTACTACATGTATGGGTGTTGATAGGTAATAAGTGTGAAAACACTTATCCTTTTACTACTTAAATATAATAATAACCAAGCCAAAACGTGTATTTTATGTCGTAAATGTCGGAATTATGCGTGGTTTGTGTTTTTATTGTCTTTTAGGACCAAAATCTGAAAAGCGAAGAAAACACGGGCTTTCATCGGCTTTTATCGAAGAAAAAGACAAAAGATGAAGTCAAAAGATCAAGAGTGCAAAAAGAACGGAAGTCCAAGGCCTATTCTGAAGATTTATCGAAGAAAAACTCCAAAGACGGAAGTTTAATGAAGTCGAAGAACCAAGTCTAATAAATGAAGAAAATTATAAGACGAGTTCAATTTATATCGACAAATCCCAAGACAACGTCGAGAAAGTCGAAGAATTTAAAAGACGAAAAGACGAGAAGAAAGAAGAAAGCATCAACACATGTTAATCCTCCTATAAATACCCTCCTAATGACACATTAGGAGGTGTTAGATAATTTGACATATTAGTCTTTCCAATTTATTTTTATGCACTTTCATATTGTCAATTTACTTTATTGTCTTTAATTTCAAGTTATTTCCAAGTAAGTTTTTAATTTTGTGTTATTGAATCTTAAATTTTAATCAAGTTTTTAATTAATGTCTCATTCTACCTTTCTTATTTTGCTTAATCTTTATGCTAATGTGCTTATTGTTATGCGTATTTGATTGTTCCTTATGTTTTTATGTGTTTGATTGTGTTAGCTTATTGTTATTATAGCTTATTGTGTGCTTTTCTTAAATTTAATTAAGTGTTTTTTTAAAAGTTATTTTATAAAAAGTTGATTTTAAATATTTTGATTATTTAGAGTTTTTTAAAGTTTTTAAATTTTGGTTTAATTGCTGTTTCTTAAAATTGATTTGGTTAACTTTTTAGATAAGTGCTTATTGGTTTTTAGCTTAATTTTAGTTTGCTTATTTTAGTCTAATTCGGGTTCCTTTAAAACCCTAGTTTTCCGAACTAGGTGCATTTTCTTTTTCCCGAACTAGATATAGGATTGAATTTCCCGAATTACTTGTGTCTCTGCATTCCGGATTAGTACTTGCACTATATTCCGACTTAGGTCACAAACTAAGATTCCGAATTAAGTCCAAGATTGCCATTCCGAATTAAGTACAAAACTGTGGATCCCGAATTGGGTGTAGAACAGTGCATTCCGAATTGTGTCGTGGATTTGTATTCCGACTTGTGTTGTGAACAACAGATTCCGAATTAGTTGTGAGCACCCATTCTGAATTTGATGCGTGACTTGATTCCGGATTACGTGTAGGACTGCTCATTCCGAACTAGGTCTTGAATCACGGATTCCGAACTAGATTAGAATTGCACTTTCCGGATTAGCTTCTTGTTACATATTCCGAATTAGGTTTAACATCACTTATTCCGGATTAGGTTATGGATTTTGATTCCGGATTAGGTTAGGTATCACAGATTCCGACATAGGTTTAGGATTTAGTTTCCCGACTTAGGTTTTGTTCCTTGTTTCCTGTTTAGTTTCAAATATTTGTTTTTCCCGCCATTTTTCTTAAACTTTATTTTAAATTGTTTTTATCTTAGATTTATTTCAAGTTTGCATTTTTATTAAATTGTCAAATTTTCTTTTTGTCAAATTTTAATTTCTTGTCATTTAATTAATTTACTTTTAAAGTGTTAATTCTTCACCATTCACTTTTTAATCATTTTTAGATTTATTTACCTTGCCATTTACTTGAAAGTTTTGCACTTTTACTTTACTACAACGACAAAACCATTATTTTATCCACCAAAGACAGTTGAGCCGCACAATTAACCAGTAATCAATTCGATTAGACAATTGAGTTTTTAAAAAGCCTTGTATTAATCGGGTCGGGCTGGTTGGTGATGTTTGTAAATTCACACTCGTTTAGGAAAACGAGGTAAGTAGGGTAAGTATTAAACAAACGGTTTAGGAAAACCAAGAGTAAATGACCCAAGATGGTGTGAGATCGTTCTCAAGGAGGCTAGTGTGTTGTGTAAAGAAATGATTAAATTTGTGATTATGATTATGAAGAAAGAAAATAGAAAAGGATGACGGTTACGATTAAAGTTAAACTAAGACGAAAGTCGTGCACGTAAAAACGTAAAAAGTGATGAAATTTAAAAATTATCCTAAAAATTCCTAGAAAATTTCAATAAATCCTAAAAATGTAATTAGAGTTTACAAAAGATCAAAATTCACTCAAACCCTTTATTTAATTAAATAATAATTTTTAATGCTAATTAAAGCCCAAAAAATCAATTAAATTAACAAAAAGCCCAAAATGAGATTTTTTACTTTGTAAACCTCTAAAATAACTTAATTAAACTAAAAAATATTTTTGAAAAATTTAAAATTAATTAAAAATATTTAAAAATGATTAAAAACTCTAAAAATATTAAAATAATCCTAAAAATTAATTAAATGACAAGAAAATTAATCTAAAACTTTTAAAAATCCTAACTTAATGTTTTTAACCTAGGAAAAATGAAAAACTTGCAAAAATATTAAAAACTAATTTTAATAATAAAATAATATTAAAATAATATTAAAAATCCAAAATTTATAAAAATTTCTAAAAACTTGCAAACTAGTTTATTTTAACCTAATTTAAACAGAAATGAACTTTAGATTACCAAAATACCCCTAATGGGCCTCCAAATGTGCCAAATAGTAAAACAGACCCTTAATGGGCTAAATTAAGGCCCAATAAGAAAAAGTTCACAAAAATGGCCCAAAACTTCTAGTTAAGCTTAAAATTAAATTTTAAACACAAAATTTCAAAGGCCTAAAAGCTGAAAGTGAGCTAATCACAGCTTATTTCAAAGCAGCTTATTCTTAATGGGCTTTTTGGCCCATTAAGCTATAAGCTGATGCCATAAGCTGAAATTTGACACACAACCTTATCTTGACCTAATTAAGCTTTTTGTAAAAAGAATTTTTTAATAAGCTCAAGAAATAAGCCTGAAATAAGCAAAAGCTCTCTACAAAAAACGACAAAATTGGCGTTTTAGAGTTCTAGACCAATTCAAGGGCTGGTTCTTGTTGCAAAAGGTTTCAGATTGAAAAACGAAGCTTAATAATAAAAAAAGATTTCCAAAAAGCTCAATGAATAAGCTGTAATAAGCAATAAGCACTTATGTAAAAGTCAACTTAGTTGGTTTTCTAGTCAAACCTAAAAGTCAAACCCTAAAAAGCTCCAGATTAATCTAATGGGTTAAAGAAGGAAGATTGATTACAAAATCAAAGTTGTTGCAAGTCTGGATAAGCTAGAATAGCTTATTAATAAGCTTATTGATAATTAACACTAGCAGTGGCTAGTTTTGGGTGTCCAGTAGTGGGAAAAGTTGCCACTGCTTGACTATCTTGACTTTTTGTCTTATGTGGATTTTTGTTGGATTCAGAGAACACAAAGGCACCCTTATAACCAGTGGGTTATAAGGAGTCAATAGCAATCAAACAAACACAAAAATAACCAGCCAATTGATACAGTTAATTCAATCTTTGCCCAGATATGATACAGACTTGGATAATAAGCAGTTTTGCACAAATAAGCAGATTTAGCAAGATTAAGCCAACAAAATTGAACCAAATGCACACAAAAGCTTAAATAAATTCAAATGAACATAAATCAACTAGTTTCATACACTGATTCAAAGTTTAGACAAAGATTCAAGCTATTGAATATTACTAACGAACAAATGAAGAACACAAAGTGAGGTTGCTGATATATTTGACCACAGATCCAATTTCAAACCTTCAAACCTCTAAAACAGGATACACAAACTTGATTTAAGCACTTGTTAATCCTAAACATGCATACCCTCTATGTGTTACCAAGATTTTATGTCAAAATATGCAAAATCAAAGCAGTTATAGCATTTTATCAGATTTGATGTTTCAAAGAGCAAAACTTGCAAATATCATAACTCAAATACTTAATAAACAGATACCAACACTTAATACCCTTAAATCCTGACTCAAACTCAAACAAGAACCTTATAGCAGTAGACCCAAACACCCCTTGAACTTTTTAATCAAAGATTTAACAAAGCATAAGTGTATAACAGGTTTACCAAAGCCTAATCAAGCATCATACCAACAACATGAAGCATAATCAACAAGATTCAGGTATAAAAAACAACACATACACCAGCAGATCACAAAATCATAAAATATCACTTTTCAAGCAGATTTTTGGTAAGAAGACTCAAACCTCATGAATGTACATCCACACTCACAAATTTTTGAGCTTATGTGCCTAGCTTAACAAGGCACAAGCTTCCAACTAGCTTCTAAGAACAACAAGGTTAGAACAAGCAATATATAAAACAGAAAAATGAAAAACAAAAGCTGATTAATTCAAGCTTTGCACCCTACTCCTTGATTATCTCCAAGACACGATATCACCTCACCTTGATAAGCTTCTTATCAGGGTGATGTGATCAATCTTTGACCCAAAAATTCCAAGGGTTTGAACAAAGACTTAGAAAAATATCAGATTTTGGAAAACTTGCAATTTCTTGCGCAATCTTTGAAAACGCGTTTTGAAACCTAACAATCACCTAAAATATAACAATAACAACAATAGATTAAAGATGGAACTTGGATTTCTTCAACAAATTCAAACTCTATTTCATTAAACTGAATATAGGATTTACAAAAAGTTGAACAAGGAAAGACCAAGAGCAAAAACTAATGTATGACCCTATACCCTTTATATAGAGGGTGTACATGGTCCTTAAAACTGATAAAACTCAAAACCCTAAGTTGTAGAAGTCCCAAAATACCCTTTCTGAATTTTGAATATTGAGCTCATGTGAAGATTATTTGGCTTTTTGTTGAGGTGTAAAGCTGGTGGAATTTGATTAAAGGGTCCATACTAAGCTTAAAATGTAAGCTTGTTTGTGGATGGTTGATTTTCTGGCACCTTTTTGGCTTCTCCCTCAAACGTGTAGCAGGGGATAGAACATGTGAGCTTTAGGATGATGTGGCATGAGGTTTAAGGTGTGGGTTATGTTAAGTGCAACCTTAATCATAATTCTGGAAAGAATTAGGGTTTAATTCCAAGCAATTAACAAACCCCTAATTGTGTTCATAGGATGATTAGTGGAGGTTTGATCCGGATTATGTTTTTATAAAGTGTTTAGTGCGTGTTTTAGTAACTAATTAAATTAGTTATAAAATCTGCTGAGTGGGATTGTGACATGGCAAGTGGGAGTGTTTTGATTGGCTGAATTGTGTTAGTGGGACACATGGCACACTCTCACTGGTCTAGGTAAGTTTTGATGTTTGACAACTTCTATCCCTCTTCTTTCATTCTTCTTTCACTTGGTGTTTTAATAAGCAAAATTCAGAATCCTTTGTAAATGAAGTTTCATTTCTTATACTTTTGCCCCAAAAAGTTTTGTAAAGTAACTTGAGGGGTATTTTTTGCCATTTGATGATATTTGAAGGGTTGTTTTTGGCATTTCTTCATTATTCATGGTCTTGAATTTTATTGTTGACTTTGTTGAGGACTAAAATGACAAGTCTTCATAATTGAGGGACCATTCTTGCCAATTCTTCAAAGTGGAGGGTCCTTTTTGCAATATGACAAACTTTAAGGACCAAACTTGTAATTATGAATATACAAGGGTTTAAAGTGTCAATTATTCAATATTGGAGGACCCTTCTTGTACAATCTTCAATTCTTCAAGGGTTATTCTTGGAAAATCAACTCTAGGGCTTGGTTCATTGTGTGGCTTCGTTTCCCGTGTTCGTTTTTTACTTGTTTCTTGTGATCTTTTGCCATCAATATCCGTACCTAAAATATACATGGAACAAACACAAGCATATATTTGGCATATTTCATGATATTTTATGCATTTTAAGCCCATTTTGGACGATGAGGCTATGTATAAAAGCAGTCTCATCAGTTGGGTCGGGTCAAATTATAGTTGCTATTATCTACATGAATATAGCCAAACATTTTTACCTGATACCCCCTATTTAGTGTTCAGGTTGCCTGAATAACCCGAAAAAAGTTATTAACTCGACCGAAAGAGGCTTAATCCGGTTTGATTCGGGTCGGGCCGATTTCTTTGACACCGCTTAATGCATGAGTGGTTTACTTTGACAACCTTTTTAATATCCCTACACTTAATAATATGATAGTAAGAAGTGCCTGCAATTAAATTAAACTTGAAACACGGTATATGTATTTATGTTTTCACTTTCTGTTAACATGGTGTATTTTGTGTTTTTAAATGATTATATGAAGGTACTCTGTGGCACTTCTCATAACATGTACATTAAAATAAGACGAGTGGCAAATTAGAAGCAAAAGTAAATGAAATGAATAGTGTGATAACGAAAGAGGCACTTTGTGTCAACTACATCCAAATATGCTTTCATGTGTAACAGTTGATAAAGTCGAGACAAGACTCATCAGACTCGAGCATAAGGAAGAGCAAATCAGGCGGAGAAAGTGGACGATAAAAACAAATAAGCAGAAGAAAAAAGTAAGATGACAACAAAAGATGAAGGTACTCTTGTTACTTACCTTTGATTCCTTATTCCATATCTTCAAGTGCGTGTATCTGAGGTGAAAATAAATGACGCTTATACTCGTTTCATGAGCTTAACAACCAAAGAAACCAGAAAAGTGTAGACCTTTTGACTAATATGTGAGGTGAAAATAAATGACGCTTCTACTCGTTCCATGAGCTTAACGACCAGAGAAACTAGAAAAGTGTAGACCTTTTGACTAATCTGTCAACTAAAACCACAAATTTTTGATCTTACCTCATCTGATTGGATCAAGTAAGAATTCTCAACCATCTGTAGATACGTTTTAAGGCGTTTCTTGATGTGATTACTACTTTCCTTTTTTGTTAAATATCTTTCACACCAGGTTTATCATGTTCTTCTTCTCAACGGGCTTTGCTTGTTGAGGATGTTTAGATCTCACTTGCTTCAAAACCGAGATAACAACTCTCTGTTTCATTTTGAGTTAGTCAGTCGTAAATGCTAAAAACTTGAAAGACTATGAAAATGATAATAAGGTTTGTCTTCCAACCTATTGTTCTTGAAGAAAAGAGTATGTTTGTCACTGTGTCTACTGATTGGTAGACTGGAGAACAATACTCAGGCCTGCAATTTTATCACTAAACAAATGTTCACACACTTAATTTCCATATTTAATACAAAATATAAAATAAGCAACCAAAATCATAATTAGAATTTTGTTAAACCATAATCAGAAAAGTTTGATAAATAGTGTTTCTTTGTCGTATTTATTACATTAATTATATGGAACAAAAAACTATTTATGGACCAGCACAAACTGAAACATCTAAATAAGAACCCGTTACCCAGCCCGCCCATGTTACGAAGATCGGATGTGGACTGTAACAAATACTATGAATCTGAATTCTTGCTAGAAATACATATTTTATTCGACCTAATGGTTGGGGTTTTGTTATTTTTAATGCTTTAACTTAAGCTCTCAAGTACTACATAAAAATACAATCCACGGATATACTAAGTAAAAGATACTACTAATTTAGGCATGCGAGTGATTTTCTTTAGACTTAGTTTGTGACTGTAGAGTTATAAAAAGGACTGATTGCATGCTATTTTTGGCAAACTAACTAAACCTTTAAAAAGGGATACGACCCGCATACTCAGTGAGTAGCCAATTATTTAAAGCATAGCACCAAAACAACGTAATACCTTTGACTAACTTATATCAAGAGCAATGGCTAAGCTGCAATCTCCAATAACAAAGATGATTTCACCTAAAGATTGGTGAGTAGAAGCATGATTGCAAAAACAGATAGCTGCAAGCAAGTGTGATTTAATACTCTTTGACATTGGGATAGTATAATTCTTTTAGAAATTCTGCTGAACTTATATTACATGCCTCAAAAATAAAAGACCAATAACACCATTTGTCATCAGATTTTAGCTTAGCTCATTTCAGACGCTTGCTTCTCTACAACATATTAACTAGCTAAAGCAAATCAGCTAAATATGGACCACGTTTCAACATAAAATACAAACTTAAAACTGAAAATTCTGAAGTTAACATTATTTTTGGGCAAACCTTAAAATTAAAATCTGGCTTGTTTAAGTAAAGACAAATAATTTGAATCAGGCTTGACCAAATTATATAAGATAAATAATGGCATACATATGTGTTAACATTATTAACATGAGTAATAAAAGGATGTGAGAAATAACCAATGATGACGTATAGTCCCCAGGCGGGTCATGAACCCGACCCACAGGTACTACCCGCATCCGGCCCATTACTGATGGGTTGGATTAATATCATTTAAGCTTATGGGCTTTGATGAACAGTGACCGCATATATGTGTGCGGCCGACGGCCCGGCACGGCCGATACAGGGTTTGACAGAATCATACTCTTATTATGATTAGGATTTACCCTAAAGGAGAGGATATACACTCACCATAATTAGAAGATAACAATCAAGCTAATTATGGTACTTATCCTTTGCTTGGGGCCGAAGCATCGGTGACAGCCCATTAGGGTTTCACCGCCTATATAAGGAATCCCCAAGGTTCCACAAAGGTATTACATTCTACACACTCTCAACCCTCATCCGATTCTTTAACCCTAACTGATTACTTACTCTCACGCCGGAGTCTAATCGTGGGATACATTCCCACGGTAAGCCTAACGCGTGTTGTTTTAGTGTGCAGGATCCCAACCAAATATTTCACTTGGTGCAGGAGCCGGAACCCAGCAAACCCGAATTAAGCCTAATTCGGGTCTAGCAAGGATCATCCAACTTTTGTATCAACAAGTTGACGCCAACCGTGGGACCTATACACTAAGCTAGAACAAGTTTCTTCTCAATCTCTTTCAATGACGAAAGGACATCCGCAAGGAAATCCAAGGAACACGAGTCCTGCAAACCGGAAGTCCACAGGGACGGGATACTCATTCCTAATCAGTCCCCTAGCAACCAAACTGGTGGACCAAATAACCGAAGTGTTTTTCAGTCCATAGGTGTGATAGGCACGTCCGCTATCACCCCACCACCTTCCTCGACCCTGGACAACCCTGATACAGGGAGTGCGCCTAAGCCTCCTAACAAGGAGCCGTGCAGGCCATCGACCGAGGAAGAAGTGGAAGTAGAACCACTTAGTGAGGAAGACCTCACTCGAGTTCTCACGCAAAACTTTGAGAGGATCGTCCCAGGAATCGCGTCCAGGTTAAACCTAGGGAGGAACCTCCAATCCAGGCTCAACTTTGGCAGAGCCGGACCCAACACCTCTCCTCAGACTCAAAAGAAGAAGAGGACACGACCCCAGGAACGAAACCTATTTGAGGAAACCCCTCAACCTAGGAATGTGTTCGAACGTATAGGGGATCGTGTTATGTAGGAACTGCTACAATCTCGTGAAGAAGGAGATAGGTCCGACGATTCAGCCGAACATCCAGATCTGGAGTTAACCAAAACTAATCGCCGCACAAGCGTGTGGGATAGGATGAATACCAGGAAGAAGGTTCCTAGCTCTTCTCATAGAGAGGATCCTTTACCAAAAGGTGGGGCACAGCCCCCTTCCACCGGTCCATCAGGAGAGGATTCGGATGACCATCCACCCAAGCGTCGCCGACCTAGGCGTACTCCTCCACCACCGCCAGACGATGAAGGGTACTACGGTGGCCCCTATTATCGTGTGGCGGAAGAGGATGATCTCTCCCGCCCATGGTGTGACCCTAATCTCACCCGTCCATGGTGTGATCCCAGTGAAGATCCTTTTACTCTCCGCATACGGAATTACTCCGAGGATAAAAAGCGTCGCATGCCAGCGTGCGTCAAGACTTATGATGGGTCTGGTGATCCGGATGATCACCTAAAGATATTTGACACGCAGGCGAAAATCGAACGATGGCCCATGCCTATATGGTGCCAGATGTTCAATTCAACCTTGATCGGCAATGCTCGTGATTGGTTTGAGGGACTTCCTCCCCGAAGCATTGATAGCTTCACTGAACTGCGTACTGCGTTCAAAAACAATTATACTCAGTGAAAGAAGTATAATAGGGACCCGGTCTCATTGGCAACCGTCAAGCAACGGCCTGGGGAATCTACGGAGGCCTTCACCGAACGCTTCAATGACGAGTGCACGAGCACAAAGACAATGCCAAAACTTCTAAAAAATTTCGATTATATGCATGCCATAACAGACAGGGAATTAATTAGACGTCTTAATGACAAGCGACCGGAGAGATATGACGACCTCATGGAAAGGGTCAGGAACTTTATAGAAGGAGAAACCGCGGTAGCCGCGTCCTATCCTACAAAGGGAAACAGCTATCAATCAAATGACCAGTCCAGAAGACAGTCGGGTGATCGAAACAACCAAGGCAGTTGAAGGGGCTCGGACTACAAGAGCCAAAACAAAGGAGGGCGGTCGGATGACAAGTTCAACCCCTTAAAGATGTCCTAACGGGAGATCTTGTTGACAGAAGGGGTGAACTTCCCGAGACCTCCTCCGATGACGACCCCGGTGGACCGTCGTCAAGGAAATCGCTTTTGCGAATTCCACAACGACAAAGGTCACGGCACGGAGGAGTGCATCCAGCTCAAGAAGCACATTGAGTTACTGATCAAGTCAGGTAAACTCAAACATTTGGTCAAGGATTGGAAGGATGGAAAGGATAACAAGAAGCACGATAAGAAGGATCCCCAAAAGGAAAAACCTTCGAATATATACATGATCCAATCCTGGCAGCACCGCACAAAGCAGAAATTTAGTAAAAAAATTTCACGCGGAAGAGAAATTTCATTCCCTCCCATCACGGCAAGCGACGTGACCGATGCACCTCTCACGATTGAGGTAAGCATTGGAACACACAATGTTCGTCGTATGTGGATGGAGGGTCATCGGCGGAAGTACTATGCGAACACTGTTTCGTACAGCTACGACCAGAAATAAGAAGCCAATTAGTACCGGCCACGTCGCCGCTCATCGGCTTTAGTGGAGACACCATCTGGCCAATAGGACAGCTGCGTCTGCTAGTAACCATTGGGAATGAAGAGCATTCCACCACGGCGTGGATGAACTTTATGGTGATACGCTCACACTCTTCATACATTGGGATAATATGAAGACCAGGTATCCTGGCCATACGAGTAGTACCCTCCACAGCTCACGAAATGATTAAATTCCATGTGGAAGGAGGAATTATCACCATCTATAACTCAATCATGCTAGCATCCGAATGTCATGTCGTGGAAACACCAGTCCTACCGGTCCCCGCCAAGGAAGGATCACCACCCCCAACTGGAGGGTGGCAATCCATCCTGATTATCCGGAACAAGAGGTGTCCATAGGAGGAACGCTCTTGGATAGCGGCAAGAGGGCCATGTGCTCTCTTCTGAAAGCAAAATTGGATGTATTCGCATGGGAGCCCAAGTATATGACGGGTGTGCCGCGTGCGATAGCAGAACATAAACTCCAAATCCGCCAGGGATATCCTCCCGTTAAGCAAAAGAAGCGTGGTCAAGCACCAGAACGCAGCCAAATAATATTGGATGAAGTACGGAAATTAGTGGATGCAGTAATTATGCCCGAGGTGTACTACCACGAGTGGTTATCCAACCCGGTCATGGTCAAGAAGCATGACGGGAGCTGGCGCATGTGTGTGGACTTCACGGACCTAAACAAAGCATGTCCGCAGGACTGCTCTCCGTTACCAGAAATTGATTGGAAGGTGGAATCCCTATGTGGATATCCCTTTAAGTACTTCTTAGACGCATACAAAGGATACCACCAGATCCAGATGGCGGAAGAGGACGCGGAGAAGACGGCGTTTCAAACTAGCCAGGGCGTATACTGTTATACAAAAATGCCATTCGGACTGAAGAACGCCGGGGCAACATATCAGCGACTTGTTGATAAAGCCTTCGACTCACATATTGGCCGCAACCTTGAGGTCTACGTTGACGATCTAGTCATCAAAAGTCATACGGAGGAGGCACTCCTCCGTGACGTCTAAGAGACGTTTGACACATTGAGGAGGATTAATATGAAACTGAATTCAAAAAATTCACGTTTGGGGAAACTGAAGGGATGTTCCTTGGATACATGATCGATCCAAATAGGATCAAACCTTTCCCAGAAAAGACGGACGCAGTAATACAGTTACCGTCTCCTCAGACGCGAAAAGAGGTGCAATCATTAAATAGAAAGCTGGCCGGGGTAAACAGGTTCTTGTCGAAAGCCGCGGAGAAGTCACTCCTCCTATTCAAAACACTCAAGAAGTGTATCAAGAAGGGAGATTTTCGTTGGACAAAGGAAGCTGAGGAAGCTTTTGGTCAGCTTAAACAACACCTCGCAGCTCTTCCCATGCTAGTGGCACCCCGACCTAAGGAAGAGCTCATCATGTATCTGTCGGCTACACATGGAGCAATTAGTGCGGTACTTATGACGAATAGGGACACAGTCCAAACTCCGGTCTACTTCATAAGTAGAACGCTACAAGGGCCGGAATTGAATTATACCTCTATGGAGAAATTGGTTTTGGCATTAGTATTCGCCACAAAACGGTTATGTCGGTACTTTCAGGCGCACCCAATTGTGGTTATTACTGATCAACCAATAAAACAAATCATCTCAAAACTAAACATGGCCGGAAGGCTACAGAAGTGGAGCATTCTGCTAAGAGAGCATAACATCTCCTATAGACCAAGGACCGCGGTCAAAGGCCAAATATTGGCAGACTTCTTGGTTGAGAAGCCAGATGAGGACGGACCAGTAATACAGCGAGAGGAAGCTCCAGCAGAACCATGGGTATTATTCACTGACGGATCCTCGTGCACGGAAGGATCAGGAGCTGGTCTCATCCTTACGAATCCGGAAGGAATGGAGTTTACATACGCCCTGCGCTTTGATTTCACAGTCACCAATAATGAGGCAGAATATGAAGTGTTGATTGCGGATTTAAAAATCACCGCTAGAATGGGAGTCCGCAACCTTGAGGCCTACGTGGACTTCACGGATTGTCGCGAACCACATTCTAGGGGGTTACGTAGCCAAGGAGGACAACATGGTTCGATACTTGGAGAAATTCAAGTCGCTCATCGCTACTTTCAGCAAGTTTTCAATCAAACAGGTACCAAGAGGTGAAAACAAGAAGGCGGACGGTCTTAACAAGATCACGTCTACAAGTTTCGCCCAGTTATCCAAGCAAGTCTTGGTAGAAATACTAAAAGAAAAGTCTATAACGGAAGGGGAAGTTGCAGCTATGGTTGAGGAAGAGGGGCCTACATGGATGACCCCGATCATCAGCTATTTAACTGACGAAACCCTTCCGGATGAGGAAAAGGCGGCACGGCGTATCAGAAGGAAGTCGCAGCACTTTGAGCTTCGAGAAGGTATTCTTTACAAGCGCTCTTTCTTACAGCCGTGGTTGCGGTGTGTTGGGCCACGCAAGGCTACTTATGTGATCCGTGAGATACATGAAGGGCTATACGGTATGCACGCAGGTCCCTGATCTGTAGTGGCACGAGCTCTACGCACAGGATATTATTGGCCTACTATGCATAGGGATGCACGCGACATGATTCGTAAATGTAGTGATCGCCAAGTGCATAGACCTGTACCGCGACATCCACAGCAGGAACTGACACTCTTCACATCCCCATGGCGATTATATAAGTGGGGGATTTACATTGCAGGACCTTTCCTCATAGCTGCAGGGGGAGTTAAGTTCTTGATCGTTGCAATGGACTACTTCACACGATGGATAAAAGCTAAAGCGGTTAAGTCCATTACGGGCAAGCAGGTTAAAATGTTTGTGTGGGAAAACATCGTATGTCGTTTTGGCTTGCCAGGAGAAATCATCTCGGACAACGGGAAGCAGTTCGCGGATAATCCATTCAAGGACTGGTGCGCAGCATTGAATATCACGCGGCGCTTCGCATCTGTTAAGCACCCGCAGACAAATGGTCTTGTGGAACGGGCAAATAGAAGCTTAGGTGAAGGCATCAAGGCACGCCTGGATGAACGAAGTGCCAAATGGGTAGATGAGCTGCCAAATGTTCTATGGGCACATCCGACTATGATTAAAACAGCCAATGGGGACACTTCATTTGCGCTGGCCTATGGCACTGAAGCTGTTATACCAGCAGAAATTGGAATGCCAACCATCCGCACATCGGAGGTTAATGTTGTCACGAACGACGAGCAACTCCGGATTAATCTGGACTTGTTGGAGGAAAAAAGAGAAACAGCGGCTATCAATGAGGCCAAGTCCAAGGCACGAATGAAGGCTTATTATGACGCCATGGTTAAAGGTGTTTCCTTTCGACCGGGAGATTTTGTTTATCGTGCCAACGAGGCAAGTCGAGTAGAGAATACAGGAAAGCTAGGCCCCAAGTGGGAAGGACCGTATAAGGTTACGGAAGCCTTAGGACGGGGCGCGTACAAGTTGCGTGACATGGATGGCCGCGACCTGGAACGCACATGAAATATCTGCAATCTTAAAAGATGTTATCTTTGAAAGGCTACGGCTTCCGCATGGACACTTCGCTACAGTTGGCTTTAATGAAGATCCATGTATTCTTTTTTTGTTTTGTTTGTTCATGCTTTCTAGGTTCCCTTTGTTTCTAGGATTTCCCATTCTTGTCAAAACAAAAATCGTAAACGTTCTAATACAATGTCGTGGTGCCTAGCTAGCTCCACGGCTCGTTCTTGTGCAAATTATTGTCTTGTCTTTTAGATTTTATATGCAAATTATTATCGTATAGATTTAGTTGTTATTGCTATAATGTGCTATCTCTCATTCATACGCATTCGTTCAAAACCGTACATGTACTATTCGCCTCCAGGCGGGGTAAGAGGATTATGTGAACCTAATAATTCAACTTGTCGCATAAGAGGGATGCAACCCCAGTGACGTAGATCATGTATCCTTACTAGACACCTTTTTTATAAGACGTTGTAATAAGTTTCCATACGCCGCACCCACGTAGTGCTTTGCATGGTAAAGACGCACGCCACACGTCTAGTAAAACATAGACTTGGTTTTATTCTGGGTAAGACGTGACATGTCATGCAATATAGGTACATGATATCTAAAGAAAATAAACAAGTTTCAAAATCAAAACACAAAGTAGCCGCGGTCATCACGGACTTAAATAAAACGAGTTATCACAATGTCAGTTATAGCCGTGTACATACACGGACGAATAAAGGCACAAATGTTTACAATATAAAATTACAAAGGATGTAAGAACTCTCCTATCTCTCTCTTCCCTTCTGCAATCAAGGCAAGGATGATCTCACCACGAGCATCTTTGCCACCCTGTACCCTGGTCATGTTAGCGTCCAATGCCTCTTCTAATAGCTTTTCACCTTTCATCACCTTCGAAACAGAGTCGTAGGTGGGCAGGGTCAGTTGGATGGGGTCGGCTGTGAGTTTGGACATTATCACCTCATTGGGAGCATCCTTTAGCGACTCTAGCTCGTTTAAGAAGGGGTGTTGGATTTCCCCAAGGGCGGCCATCGATGCGGTCATCTTCTCTTCAGCTAGAGGGTTGTGGTAGGCATGTTGGGTAATGTCTTCCTTCTTGCTTATTAGCTCCGCAGCTTTGATCAACCCCTCGTGCCTACCACGCTCAATGTCGTCTGATACAACATCAGCAAAAGCCTTCAACAAGTAAGGAGCCTCCGTTACCTTGCTCACGGCGAGCCGCATTCCCTGGCCAACCATCCATCTACGCCCAGCTATGGCTGTGATCAAGGGAGGGCATAGTACTTCGGCGCAGTCCGTTGCCATGTTGCTCAGTTCTCCCTCAGCTATCGCAGCTCGCTCTTCCAAGGCAGTCTGCGCATGGGTAAGTTCGTCCTTAAGCGTGTCGCGCTCTTGAGCAATGGTGAAGGCTTGTACTGTTACGGCTTTAGTAGCGGCTTCAGCTGCGGATACCTATAAATAATACTTGGAATTATTACTAGACAATGTGGGTCTTATCTGAGCAAATGAGTATCGATAGAAGCGTGTACCTTCTCATTGGATGCAGCTAAGAGGGCCTCCAGTTCAGCAATGTGTTCCTCACGTGTGTTGGCATGGTGGGCTTGTTCCTTGACAGTTGACTCCGCTATGACTAAAGCTTCCTGCAGAGATGTGATAGTTTTCTCATGTTTTTCCACCAGTTCCTCTCGGCGAGCTATCTTCTTATCAACACGGCTCACGTTGGCCAAAGCTCTTTCCACGCGGCACCGTAGGGCCGCACCAACTGTCACCTGGTGCGCGGAGGATACATCAAACTGCTCCAGCAGCGTCTCGTGCTCGAGTTCGTCCAAGTCTTGTGCCAGCGCTGGAGGAGTGATGTGATTCATAAATTTCCTGCACTCGGACTCCGTCTCTAATCTTGTTAAGCTGGAAAGGTTCCAGGCGGGGTGGAGGTTGGTGTCAGGTCCCTCAGGACGCGGCTCCTCTTCATGAGTTACGGGAGGGGATGGAGGTCTTAGTGATATCACGGGTGAGGGCTCCCTTTCCACCTCTTTCTCCTATGCTGCTGTCGACGGGCCGCCCTGTTATTAACACACTTATTAGTTTTGTTTGTGGATTATATCTTTTGGAGTATTGATTGGTACTTACGTAGTGCCAGTCACGGGTTCCATGATAGTAGGAGCCACGACATTCACAGGGGTGGCCTTCCAGACTTGCTCATCAACATGCAGCGAAGGGTCGACTTGGGCCGTAGAGGCACTGTTCCCTTCCTGGAACTGCGGATGGTCCTTCCTTAGCTTCTTTGGGGGAGCAGTGTGTGCCCCTGCCCCAGCCTCCAGGTTTTTTGCTACTTTCCTGGTGGTCTTCCGCTTTCTAAACTTGTGCTCTGATGGCTGGGGGATCCGGAACCCTGTATGGTTTCATCCTCTTCACCGGTGAGATTGTTAGTTGGATTGGTGAGTTCCTCTTCATCTTGTTGCGGTACGGCATCCTCCAACAGCAGCTCCTCACCATCTTCATTATGGAAGTCAAGGGGGACTTCTGGATCACAGGCTCCTCTTCATCCGACCGCTGCTCAGAAGTTTCTTCCAACGGGATGATCATGTTCACGGTGGCCTCTAGTAAGGGAGGTTCCCCTTCTTTCAGTGGTCGTGATCCTTGGGGAACTTTGCTTGGATCGCCTTAGCGCAATAAACCAAACAACTTCATCTTTGCGGACATATGCATACACACGGATTAGTAATTTCACAAGTACTATAAGACATATTTGTATCTAAAGTATGGAAGACCTACCCTTCCTACGTTCGGTCAGAAAGCACGGATATCTATCCTCCCTCCAATAGTAATAGCGGCTGATCCCTACTAAGCAGAGGAAATGCTCCGGCAGACCCCTATGGAATTTTGTACGGTGGGTGTCTAGTATTTTCAAATCCTTACTACTATAGTCCTTGGATTTGGGAGGATAGTCTTTGGGTGCTCTGGTTTTGAGGACAAAAAGGGTGGGGAATACTTTCTCATATACGAAAAAATAGTGGTCGTACCAATTCTTATGGGAATCTAAGGGTTTCTTATAATTCATGGGGGCGGATGCGGATCGTTTCTTGAACGATAGCCACCCATTCACCAGTTGGGGGGAGTAAAAAACCCTTAATAGATTCACGGTCAGGGTTACCTCACATGTATGGTAGGTAATCTCAAACTAGTTGATCTTACATGCCCCTATGCAGTGAAGTTGGGTTATGTGGAAGTCGTAGTATAGAAGCAAATCTACTAAGAACCTAGATAGGGGGATGCAGTAGTTAGCCGAGTCAAATAGACGCGTATACACGCCTATATTTCCCTTCGGAGCATCCGTAATAGCTTCACCGTCACCTGGATAGGTCGGATGTACGCTTTCAGGAATATAATACTTAGACAAAAATTCTATGTATTTCTCCGCAGGCATCACGTTGAGGACATCCGTAATAAGAGGATTGTCCTTCACCATGTTTTATAAAAAGGATTAGAGAGGCGTGATGATCTAACCTGCGGTGGAGAAAATCCGTGGGATAAGAAGAGAAGGTACGAAGGAATGAACTTGGAAATGACAATGGCGGAAAGAGGTATAAACTGTGTGTGTAACAGTAGCACACACCAACTCTTATATAGGGTTGCCTCGATTTCCAAGGTAACGTGGATGTTCGCCACTTGTAAGCAACTACGCCCATTTAACGGATGGGATTTCTGACACTTCTGAAACGTCAGAAGGGATCCACGGGTCACTTCTTGCCAGTTTTACGTGGCTCAAGGGTGGGCCTTTCTGGTGCACTTTTGCAGGCGTGCGTCCTACTATTGACTACCATTAATGCATTCATTAAAGTTGTCCCAGTCGGCTTATTTTGGAGTGCGGCTGTAATTGCAACAAAAAGGTCTACAAGACATTGATTAGTCTAGAGGTTACGCCTACGGCTGTAACAACTAGACTGGGGGGACATGATGACGTATAGTCCCCAGCCGGGTCATGCACCCGGCCCACGGGTACTACCCGCATCCGGCCCATTACTGATGGGTTGGATTAATATCATTTAAGCTTATGGGCTTTAATGAACATTGACCGCATACATGTGCGTGGCCCACGGCCCGGCACGACCGGTACAGGGTTTGACAGAATCATACTCTTATTATGATTAGGATTTACCCCAAAGTAGAGGATATACACTCACCATAATTAGAAGATAACAATCAAGCCAATTATGGTACTTATCCTTTGCTTGGGGCCGAAGCATCGGTGACAGCCCATTAGGGTTTCACCGCTTATATAAGGAACCCTCAAGGGTTCCACAAAGGTATTACATTCTACACACTCTCAACTCTCATCCGATTCTTTAACCCTAACCGATTACTTACTCTCACGCCGGAATCTAATCGTGGGATACATTCCTACGGTAAGCCTAACGCGTGTTGTTTTAGTGTGCAGGATCCCAACCAAATATTTCACTTGGTGCAGGAGCCGGAACCCAGCCAACCCGAATTAAGCCTAATTCGGGTCTAGCAAGGATCATCTAACTTTTGTATCAACCACCAATTACCGATACCTTATGGCAACCCGCTTTTTAGTCCGTTTTGAAACCTTTGAAAAGAAGGGTGGAATAGTTGGTTCCCATGTGTCCACCAAACTAATTTTTGGTCCATGATCAACACCTGTAACAACAACAAATAACCAAATATCAGTAAGTGTATCTTAAACAGTCTTTTATATATTGTCCTAATAAGGCTTTTTGTTACTACTAATATCCGTATCTAAAGACGAACATGCAACAACATTTATTGTTCTAGGCGTGCCAACAATAGATGACGGGTGAGCGCTAGCACGGCTCTAGAACCTCAAAGAACCGACCCGCAACCGAAGGAACCCAGAACCGGAAAATGCATATTTTAAGAACCGAGAACCGAAAACGTGTTTTCGTTCCACTTCGGTTCTCGAGTTCGGTTCAGGTATTTCGGTTCTGCCCGATTGGAACTAACTTTTTTTTGAACATCCATTAAATGACCCTTTTTTCCCACTCAAATCATCAAGGAATAAATAAAAAATTTGTATTGAAACTAAATTACACCAATGGAGTATGTCAGTTTCTAAAAAATTAAAACATTCGTATTGAAATTAAAATAATTCATTTTCTCATATCACTTTCTTAAAAAGAAATACTACAAAATTACTCGTATAGAGTGGCAGAGAGGTTATTTCTTAAGACAGTAGTAATAACTACTACATTTAGAAAAGAAAGGCATAAAGAAGTTCACAAGTAAAAGGGATCAAGGAGAATATATGACGTGTAGCAACAATTTTTAACTCTCTAAGCGATGAATTAAATCACTAACAAAGAAAAGATTTGAAAAGACATCTCTACACAAGTGATGAAACTTATGTATGAAAACAGAAGAACCAGTAGTCACTTGGCTATAAACTATACATTGAAGAATTTACTTGGAAGTTCGTAATTCAAAGTCATTTTCCTAATTGTAGTTACACTTTTGCATCCAACCTCATACTCATTTATTCTAATATTTTGATTATTCTTGTTTAATAATGTTTTATGTGATGTATAGGATTTTTTTAATTCATAACTTCCACGTGACCCATGATAAGCTACATGGCCAAAAATACAGTAAGTTGTTAACGGAAATACAACTGTTTGTTAAAGAATACCTTGAGTTTTTCTTGTTGGGGCTGTTTCTATTGGATTCAAAATCTTACTCCTCCCAATAATCACAAAGATGACTCATCTCTTGCATGTACTTCCTCTTGTGTTTTGGCATTGATCTCGGTTTCCTCTACCTCATCCCGTTCCGAAAGAACCCTAAAAACGTACCGTTCGAATCTGTGAGCATCAATCCGAACTACAAAGAACATAGAACTTCATAATACTTTTGAAAGTGCTCCTGCGGTAGTGTAAACCAAAGTTACAACACAATAAGGAAATTAATTAAAGCAAAAGAATCTATGCAAATTATAAGATGAAGAATGATGGATCAATTGGGTTTTGATGAAGAATGATGGATTAAAAGGTGATGGTGCAGGTTTTGATCAGAATGACTTAGAGCAGGATTGAGTACCAAAGGAGATGGGTGCCTGATCATTTTCTTGATTCTTAGAGTTGACGATCTAGGGTTAAGATTGATAAATTAGGTTTAGGTTTTCGTGATTACTTGATTATATCTAGGGTTATGATTGAGGAGAAGAAGGAGAAGGGTTTCAAGAAAAAGGAGGCTTGTGTTTTTTATTGCTTTTAGGGTTACGAATGATATCTGGATTTGAAAAATGAAGCAGATTCAATAAAAAAAGAAAAGGTTAGCTTTTAACATATGGGTAGACCTAAACTGACAATAATAAGACGATGGAAGGATTGTCTTACCAGAATATAGGTTTGGGTTGTTGTTGTGTTATGCTATGCATCTTCATAGCCATCCAACCAACCATAATTACAAAATGAATGTGAAAAAAATGAGACACCGATGTTACCTTGATAAATAAGTCGTAATGTGTATATATATGTTTTATATGTTAGGATGTATATCAATCAAATGAATAGCATTGGGTTTTTAAGAATTTATTAAGATTGTTTTGGATAGAAAATCAAAAAAATAGTCTGGCTTAGTGGTAAACCTGATTACTTGTTAAGCATAATTCGCGAGTTCAAATCTTGCATTTGACACATTTTTTACACAATTTACAAAAATCGATATCAGAAATCCGTTTCAAAACGCGATTTTCAAATTGCTTTTCCAAAACGCGATTTAAAAGAAACTGCGATTTCAAATCATAAAAAACGTGGAAATGGAGATATTTTAGGGATTTCTAAGATACTATTGGCTAATAGCTGCCATGTCACATATGAATGGGATTAGGGGTGTGGTATCAAGTCATAGTTATACCTATAATATATATATATATATATATATATATATATATATATATATATATATATATATATATATATATATATATATATATATATATATATATATATGGATGTGATCTAGAGAAAACATCATGTCGGTAGAAAACATAGAAAACAAAAACAGATGCACCAAAATTTCAAACAGATGCACCATTTGGTATTTAATACCCATCTTTTTGGTTTAGTGCATCGGTTTGATATTTTGGTGCATATATATATATATATATATATATATATATATATATATATATATATATATATATATATATATATATATATATATATATATATATATATATATATATATATATATATATATATATATATATATACTAGCGGCGTAACCCGCCCAATGGGCGAGTTTGTTTTTTAAAAGTATTTTTGTGTATTAACTATATTTTTTTGCAGTGGGACTCATTTTGTTAAAAGTAAAGTTAAACGAAACTATTTATTTATATTTTTAGAGGTTGGCCACCCCAGCGGGCGTGTTTTGTCACATGTGAATCTTTGGTTGTACAAATATCGGTTTAAAACAAAATACTTTTTTTTTATTTCGTTCTATATCATGCTTTGTCCCAACAAGCGGGTTTGGTTTGTAAAATTATTTTTGATACTACGTTTGTTGATTAGTTATTGTCTTTTTTAACAGCAAATAAACTTTTTATTTTTTTGTCTTAGCTCATCCAACGAATGGGTTTGGTTTATAATTCTAGTATAGTTTAAAATAAAGTATGATTTTTCAATAGATTATTATTTCGAAAGGATGAGAATCGGGCGATAATTGAACCGGACCGACATACCTGGACCGAAGACCGAGATAACCGAACCATCATGACCGAGACCTGGCCGATTGCCACACAGGCCGGATCGGTCCTATCTCGGGTCAATCGGTCTGGTCCTCGATTTTGGAGATGATGGACCGAACATACACTTTTTCACTTTTATACATCTGTAAAATGTACCTTAAAATCTTAAACACTATTATTACTAACGCAATAAAAAACTTTGTAGTTAAAATATAATAATCTAATACAATAAATTAGTTGATAAAATCTAATACAATAAATTTAAAATATAATAATCTTACACTTTAAATTTTATTAGTTGTTAAAATCTAATACAATAGATTTTAAGAAACTTTGTAGTTGCAAATATTTGAATTTATTACTTTTTTAACATGAATTAATTTAACTATGAACAAAAATATCAGTTTAAAGATACTTATTTAAGTGAAGAAAACTACTGTACGGCGTTTAGCAAAGTGATCGGTTCAGCATTAACTTATTTTTAACCGGATGAGTTTCGTTTTAACATGTTTTAAACCAAATTGTTCGGTTTTAACCGGTCTTGCCCATATCGTTTCAATTTTAATCAACCTCTTAACAAACCGATTTGACTTAAACGAAATAGCTTTGAAACCGGTTTTGTATGATTTTAACCGGTTTCAAATTTGAAGTAAATAATATAATTGTTTCACTACCTATTATTATCCTAATATAACATATGTGAACTTGCTGGTACTAATTTTTTAGTGTAGCCAATGAGGGATAAGGCATTTAGGCCCAACTTTGATTCAACTGCCATAACATACACGAGGCTCATATTAAATTTAATAAATATAGATATAAGCTATTATGGGACTTTTCATGAAAGAGGGAAAGGTGATAACGGTGTACAAATAACATTGATTGGTATATTCATGATTTCTTTGCCTGAAGGTTTTGGAGATGCACGATGGTGTTTCAATACATGGCAAATAAAACATATTTGTTCTTTACTTATATTAGGAAGAAAATGTTTTGGAAAGACGTGAAAATAAGCATATTGGAAACCACCTATCTTTTTCCGATATGATGATGCAAAGTGTTGAGGAGCCTTCAAGTAGACCAGAGGAAACCAATTTCGATGATATCAATATTTTTAGGAACAACGAAGCCAGGCACAATATAAATGCCTTACATATTAAGGCGTCTTCTCGCTTTTCCTCTGCTTTGGAACGTCTAATACTTTGACATACAATTTTATTCAGAATCTTAGATTTGTTAGTTAGTTGATCAACTTTACTCGAGGAGTAGATGGTAGTCACGGCAGATTCTTGGTGCAATACCTTCTGATATATTAAATCAGAATTGACATGTAACCAAAAACCAACTTTATTCATTTAGTGATCAGGGCTAGGATAAGGAAAGGGGCTATGTAGAACCAAAACTTGTCCCAAACCAAAATGTTAAATACTTAACATAACATACAAGTTTCCAATAGCTAGAGGTTCAAACGACCTTAGGGGTTCGTGGCGATATACGTATCACCAGTTCAAAAAATTAGGGCAAAAATAACTTAATGATTGGGAAATGTTGTGTGCTTGCAAATCAATTTATAGTCTACAATCTCGATAATTTTCACAACAGATGCATCTCCAAACTTTTGGCAGACCACAACCTCTTTAGTATATCCCTCCACGGCTCCGCCCCTGATAATGAGTAGATAAAAACTCTGAAAAGATCATCAATAAATGGAAGGTAGAGTAGATAGTAACTTCTATGGCAGTTGCATCTGGAGATCACTTATAGCCACCCTATTGATGACTAATTTCCTGCAGGTGTCCAGCGTATTTGCAAAGGTACTGTTAATAATACGGTTTTTTTATCATAAAATAAAATTGTAAACAAAAAGAAGTTCTGAAATTTGCACATTAAAAGTTCTGAATTGCAGCAAATAAAACCAAGGTCAATGAGTACCTGGTTGAGTGGCCGACTGTAATCACACATAAGCAAAGATGAGTTAGCCATTGCCCAAACCTGCTTGACACGCTCATATCTCCGCCTCTAGTGTCGGTACTTGTAGCTAACCAACTGAGACATCTAGTCTGCCCCCATTCACCAGGTCCCAACTCTAGATGTTTCTTTAGTTGATGCTCCGAGTGATGCAATCCTAGCTCCTGATGACAACGCTGACTGTAATTATCCAAAGCGAGTTTGATTGTTCCTCAAGACGCTTTATCTGTGCATCATGGCTTCTTGCAAAAATTAACATATAATAATCAGATAGACCTTAAGATACTGATAAGTACAACTATTAATTGGTCCATACAACAATTACGCAAAAAAAACATGGAAGACCTTAAGAGACCAGTGGTATAAAAATTTAAACTTGAATATTTCTTTGTTCTTATATCAGATCAACTACTTAAATTACAAATGATTCAACGACTTACTACATCAAACTAATTGAAGGCTTTGCTTTCATTTGAAAAGGTTTCTGGTTTAGTGCAAAATACTTTGGCCAGACAGTCTTTAACAGATAACAAACCAGTTGTTGTATCATTTAATTCTGTGAATTCAAAATGAACCGAAAAGTCTGTGGGTGAACTTGATCCAACCCGGGCCAGGTAGAAAAAAAGTTCTGACCCTCAGTTGTTTATCTTGTTTATTTCCCACTAATGATGTCACACATTGAGCTGCAATTAAAGCAAAATTAGAAGGAACAAATCATGAATATGTTAATAGACTAAACTTTAGCAAATAACAATCGGGTGTAGTGGTGTACCTAGAGTTATTCAGAACTCATACATTTTGGAATGAATCGTTTTCTACATTGTGAGCATCCAAGATTTTCCTAATCAAAAAAATATCTTCCATTTGGCTCTTGTTTTCTGGGAAGTTCCTAATTTTTGTTTCATTTCAGTCAATATAGTACACTTTAAGTACAGATTCTTGTAAAGCGTCTTTCGAGTTCTCAGTTTGTGCCCACTCGTATCTGGTTTAAATTTAACTGATCAGCCAACATATTTAGAAGATATAAAGATGAAAGTTAAAAATAGTACACATTCTCTCAGTTATTCAAATGCAAGTGGATATCGATGAGGCATATTAATGAACATAGAGATAGCCACCCAGATTACAAAGAGAAAATGCGCGCGGCATTCATTTGTGATGATTGATCAAAGTGTGCTTTCTATAAGAACGGTCAAACCCCACTTGTTGCTGAATATATCAACTCCAATGACAGTTGCATCGTCATAGATTCCTCCAATCTTGATACCTGGGCTGTTGGGCATACTCAGATCCTTATAAGTTACTAAAAATTATCAGATTTTAAAAATGCAAATTTTAGACCTAATATGAATACTTGTATCAGTAAGTTATCACAATTACTCACCTATCGTAAATTGTAATTCAATATAAACAAAATACATACTAACTTATTATCAAATTTTAAAAATGAAAATTTTAGACCTAATATGAATACTTGTATTAGTAAGTTATCACAACTACTCACCTATCGTAAACTATAATTCAATATAAACAAAATACATAAACTTTCAGACTATAAAGACCAAAATTTTCAAACTTGTGCATTACCCGACATCGCCAGCATAGTCTGAACTTATAGAAATTGTAGGAGGCTGGAATGAGCGTTAGCAAGTGCAGGCTATTAGTAAGCTTTCTCATGAGGCAGGGGTCTGGGGGGCCGGGTGTAGGAACACCTGAAAAACAAATTACTAAATGAAATCTAAAAAACTAATTTTCAGATACGTAAAGACCGAAAGTTAAAATGGAAAAGCTCCAAGAAATGGGCCTACTGGACACTCGTAACTTAACGCTTCTTGCAGCTCTATTAAGTTTAGTTGTCTCACGTTTGCAACTGGCAATTTGAAGTATCTACACATTGTTTAAAATTAGGGGAAATTCCATAACGATCTACTTCTAAGCGATGTTTCTTAAAATACTGGATATCAACAGCGTCCATACAACCCACGTGAATAATGTGTCTGATAGTTGCAGCGTCCATACAGGCCACATGTAAGGTGTGGCGAGGATGTATCAGCGTCTATACATGCCACATATGTCATAGCTGTCACATTAGGCTTGGACAATAACTTTTTGCAACACTCACTTATGCATTTAGGACCTAAAATCACTATAATATTGAACTGAAAAATAAAAAAACGTATTACCAATTCGCTAACACAATTGAATTTTATATCAGACCATAAGCCATATAGATCGAGTATTAAAACAGCCTGAATATCATAGAAAGTAATTAATTATAACTTTTAATTCAGTAAAAACAAAACAGTTCTAGTTGTTAAATCAGACTACACATGTACAAAAGTTTAAATTAATATCACAATATTAGTTCATTTTAAATATTATCTCACCCTTAATCTAAGTAACTTCTGATTCTGGAAAGACATAACAAATTCATCAACTTGGAAAAAAAGTGACAACATAGCTGTTTTCAATAGCAAGGTGTTCTTTCTCAATATCCACATAGATCGACTACATTAACAATATTGAGGATGCAATTCAGAGTTATAATATGTAACATAACGTAAGACACCCAAACGAAGTAATAAACCCACAAATAAACTGATGGTTGCTTTGATATTATAGCATTTACCATTATAACCTCCCAACAGAAACTGATTGGTAAAATCATGGATCAAGCGAAGGACGTTCTTGTTCGTTTTAGGCATCCTTCCGCTGTCCTATAACATATTTTTCGTTGGACCAAACTATTTTGTATGACCAAGCTTTGGAGCCATCCTGTTCAAATAGTGAATCACTGAATTTAGCGCGGAAGATGTTGCAATTTCAATACATTAACTTATTAATGGGTCTATGCAGGTTATCTTCAATCTCTAACGACACCAGTTCATCTATTAATAAAATAATAAAATTAAAATCTTAGATTTTCCTTCTATGATCTAGTGACCTGCTTTTTAAAAGCTGTAATAGCAATTATAAAAACTCAATAAAGGTAAAGGGAAAATTGAATACCTTAATCAATGATACGATTCCTTATAGTTGGTTAAAGAAAAGATGATACAGTGAGATGTATACATTCTTGGCAGATGGAACATTGCAAATCTCTATTAGCTTCAAACCACCCAATATCAAAAAGATTATAATCACGAGTGTAGTGATACATACCTGATTTGAATGAGCCTCATAACGTGGCGCCTTTAATCTCAGTTTTTCTGATTGATTATACATATTTGTAATGTAAGTAGCAGGTTCAAGAGTGTTTCCTGTTTATCTTTGACCATTCTGTATTACAAAACAAAACGAATATGGTTATAAAAGATATTCACATGGTTTGTTATAATGGATATAAACCAAATTTATATAAAAAAGGTGTATACATAGTTGCACAATTGACAAACGGGACACAACTACACCAAAGCAAAATATTAAGCCATACCTCATCATAATCAATGTTATTATATAAAAAAATTCACAGGTATTCAATAGTATTGTTGCTCACCTCACAGGTATTCATAATCTCACTTTCACAATTATTGCACACTGCATCCCCTAAATTTATTTGGTACGATATTAGGGTTTAAGGTGAAGATTCGGATATTAGGGTTTAATGTGAAGATTCAAATGAATCGTATTTTAGGGATGATTTAGGGTTTACAGAAATAACATATATTACAATCATGCATGGAAGAGATCGATTGTGTTTTCTTTATGGTTAAAACACGATATGATTTATAGTTAAAAAAGAAATTGATCTTATAAAATTGTTTAAAACATGATTGGAGGCGTATTATTTTTCTTCTAAATTATATAATTTCCATAATAAATTAGATATAATTTGTAGCCAATGAGAGGCCTCAATATTTTAGGATATATTGTAACCAATGAGATAATGACACATAAGATATGACATGGCGTCATCTTATTTTCCTATGTCAAACTTAGCCCCATATATATATTATAGATATCTATCTTTATATTATATATACGTATAATTATGATTTGATACCACACCCTTAATCCTAGTCATATGTGACATGGCATCTATTAGCCAATAGTATTTGAGAAATCCCTAAAATCTCTCCATTTTTCATGTTTTTAGTGATCTGAAATCGCAGATTTTTGAAAATTACGTTTAGGGAACGCAATTTTTGAACATCGGATTTTGAAACTGCGTTTTGATTATTGAACCGGTCCGGTTCAAATCTAGACCGGTTTGGTTCAAATCTGAACCGAGTTGCCAAGATGAACCGAGTCCGAATGGGCGGGTCATGTTTGATCTGAACCAGGTCAGGCTTTGTTTGGACCGGGTCGTGTATGAACCTGGTTAAATCGGTTAATAGCAAAAAAAGCCACTAACCAGATTCGAACTCTGGTCTCTTCCCTCAAAATTAGCATCACCCATTTTACCAACTGGGTTATGCATAGTTTTAATAATAGGCATGTAAACCTTTATATTTAAAGATAGTTTAACTAGGCTTATATTAGGCTTAAATAATAAAGAGTATTTCATATATTCTTTTAAAAACATTAAGTTTTGTCAATATTCTTATTAAATTTCTAATTACATTAATATATTTTTAAAGTATAAAAAATTCAAAAAATACCTAAATTTACATTTAAACTTTATATACGTATCTTTAATATTTTAAAGTCCAATTTGATAATTTTCATAATTACTTTACCATTCTATTCTACACTTATTAGCAATTAAAAAACAATTTTTTTAAAAGTATAAAAATGTGAGTATATGAGTCTGGTACCAGATTGTTCTTTGTTAGTCATACGCATCATTTTGGACAAATATAAATTAACAATTTCTTATACGGAGTATAAGAATAAGAACTGTTTGTCACGTTTTACTATCTCAATTATAATAATGTCTCAATTAAAGATGGTGAAACAATTTGCAATATGTGCAATCAGAATTGAATTTTTAACAATATTTGGAAATCTGGTTTTTAAATCGATTCGATCAAATCACCGGGTCTAGATCAACCCAAATCGACCCGGGTCAATCCTTTTTCTAAAAAAATAATTTTTTTTTATAGTTTTAATAATTAACAAAATTTATATATAATAGCCATAAAAACTCCCATATATTAAAGATATATATTGTTTACCAGTCAATGTAATATTTCAAGTTTACATAGGTCCCAAGTCATAGTATTTCATACAAGTTTTACAAAGCATTTGAATGGAAATTGTTATTTAAGTGCGGGCCATGAATTCTTGTTGTCTTCCCGAGAATTGCCTTCAAGTACCTGAGATAAAACATGTTAAAAGAAAAGGTCAGCAAAAACGCCGAGTGAATTCATAGAGTTTAATAAAATCCATCAATATAACATCGGTATAAAATTATTACCGAAAATCATTTTGTACAAATCTTTGTAATAGGCCATAAAATAGCCAAAGTCATCTTATACAAATCCTTGTCAAAAATCATAATATAGGCTTTTGCCTTCAAAATCATTATACGAACCATTGTCGTAAAAACATCATACAATACGTTTTATAACGTTGTATAAAGTTAAATAAAAATCGTTATATGAATATGGTTATGTAAAACCAAAACACGAACATAAAATCAATAATAAGACCCTGTATTGCTAGTCAGGCAATATATCGTAATTCATTGCATAAAGCAGTATTTTGTTATTTGGATTATTATAAGCCGCATGACATTGTTACCTTACTACAACAAACAACGGGTAGCTAACCCGAAACTCAATTTGCCCATCTAAGTTAGCGTGTCGTCACCAAGATCACGCTATGGAAAGCTTCTCATACATAAATTCGCTTACCAATCAATGTGGCACGACGGGGATCAACCGTCAAGGCGCGAACTGGGGTGATCATCCCCAAATAGTACTATTATATGCACAAGCGTCTACCAAATCCCGGTAGTTCACAATTCATGCTAATGGGACTTTTAGTGACATAACCTAACTTTAATAATCCATTTTATCTCATACATCGGGTCATATAATCATTCATCGGGTCATACAATCATTCGGGTCCAAATCAATAAACAAACAATCGGGACAACTAGTGTCCTATTTCATAAAAACTAACATGTTATCTCCCTCGCGGGTTTATAAAACATTTCATAAAATCATTTAAAAGAGTGCGAGGCTATGAACTCACGTTGATTGGGAAAGGCGATTATCGGCGATTTGGATGTACGGTACGTGCTTCAATCACAGAAACCTAGATAAATAATACTCGGTCTTAGAATCTTGTCCAATGACTTTATAAAAATAATAGCTATGTATATATATGATGATTTTATAAATATGATGATGATCAAGTGGGATTGTACATCTTTATTCACTCATTATTGTGTTATGTGTTGATAAATTTTTATACTAGTTTCACTAGTTTAACTTCTTTACTTGTTAAGGCCCAATAAGCCCATTAAAGTCCAATACTTTATATTAGCCCATTTATACTTTTTAATATGAGGCCTATACTCATATGTTGGGCCCAAGTGGGTTAAGCCCAATGAGTAAGTCCATTAGTGTTTATTCAAACTAGTTGGGTCAATAGTCCAATAAGGCTAATTTGGCCCGTTAATGTCCGTATGTTATAAAGCTCGGGTTTTATCGGTTTTTACTTGTAATATGTACTTATATATCAGTATATGTTTTATAAAAAGTTTACATTAGACGGGTCCGACCATCTAAGTTTTAATTGACGAAAACGTTAATTTTACGGTTTTAGCCGAAAAGGCGTAAAAATCATGTTTATAGTTTTTATAACTTATAAAACTTACCAAACTACCATTTTTATATAATGTCCATTTATTTATCCTTATACATATTTATATAAATGAAATATATAAGTTAGTGGGTTTTAATTTCAAATTTTATACTAAATTATTTTGAGTGCTTATATAATACTATTAAACTTTAATTTCACAAAATCTGATTTTTAGTTTCACTTTCACCATTTTTATCATATCATGAGTTCTACAAGGAGATAGAAGCTCATTTTTGGACACCATAAACTAAATGATATTTGCTACAATTAACCTAGTTTTAGCTACTGCTCAATCTAAGTCTAAGTATCCCTAACAGTCCTCACAAAACAGACTATTCAGATTGATACATCAATTTTGTTTTGATCATATCTCACTCATTATAATGATTCCATTGCATGGCCAACTCTCACATGTGTAAAAGACTTAATACTTACTGTATATTGATTCCACTATTCCATTTTATCAGTTTATCATATGGTTTCTTACTGTTTTTATACAGCCATTTATTTTAAGCATGATTTAACCCTTTTACATGTGGTTTTCCATCTTTTTACCCATGTTTATCAACACCAAATCCCCACATAATATTTTTAATCATCATTAATCATCATATACATATACATAAATAAAGAAAATACAAGATTACATAATCAAAATAACAAGAGGATAGGAAGAAACAATCTCTATACCACCAAAGTGATGAAATGGTTGAGATTTTCGATGAACAAGGCTTGGTTTTGGTAACCAATCTTATGAAATATCAAGACCAACTTCAAGATTACCAAGGATATGAAGACACCTTCAACAAATCAGCCCTAAACTCCTTCTTGAAAATCATCCCAAAGACCTCCATGAAAACTCCTTTTTATATGTTAAAATAACCTCCAATCTTTATCTTTTTGTGTAGTTATCAATATATGTTGATTATATCTTTTGTTTATGGTCAAAATTTGATGATGATGGTGATATAATGGTGGTGTTGGATGTTCAAGGGGAGAGAGGAAGAGTTGAGAGAGTTTCTTGGTTTGCATGTGTGAGAAATGATTTATGGTTAGCTTGTTTTGTGGTTAAGTTGTTTTGCATAGCACTAAGGACATGTGTCCTTAGTGTGTATGTAAACTTGACACCACACTTGGTGTGTTGTATAAGTCTTGGCCACCCATAGTGGGGGTGAGGCAAGTGTAAACTTGTCTCATCTCCACTAATTTACAGGTACTCCTTGATTCTAGTTTCCTCGATTTACGTGCCCTCGGGTCGTTTTACGAAAAATGTTTTTATAAATTATGAATCAACGGCACAAAATGAATCTAATAAAAATTGCCTCATCAAAAACGGAGTTCAAAAACGTAAATACGTAAACCTAGGGTTTCCGGTTTAGTCATAAAGGACGTTAAATTATGCACGTAAGTCCTAATCTCTTCTCGTAAATTTGTGAGTTTATGAACCAACACAAATTTAAAATTCCAAAATAATATTAAAGGATAAATTTATTTCCTGAAATGTCGAATTGTCACAAAAGACGGTGTATGTAAACGTAAGCACGTAACATAGAGTTCTCCGGTTTAAACGTAGTCGATGCTACTTCAAGACGTAAATCTAAATTTCTTCCCAGAAATGTGTGAGTTCATAATATAACATTAAAATAATATTTTTAAATAATAGTTGAGAATAAAATACCAACCATAAATTGACGGATTGTCACAGCATTTACCCCTAAACAGGATCTTTGTCCTCAAAGATCAATTTATCATACTACTCGCTTCTTATAGAGTTAAAGCCATGTGGGTATTTCCTCCACATTCGGTCTTTTCTCTCAAGTGTAATCCATTATAATACGCGAGTTTCATCAAACATAACTACAGGAATAACATCAGGCTTAATGTTGACTTACATTCTCTATCCATGATGTTCACGGGTTTTTGATGAGTGCAACTTTTTGCCGATCTAAACTTCATTAAGGAATAGTCAGATTTTCAATTGATAGACATTCTATCAAGTTAGATATACGAATCATAATTTACGCAGTCCTTGAAGTCCTAGGGTAGATCCAGCTTATATGCATTTCAAACCAACTTTTACATCATCTCAATGGTCCCATACAACGGGGACTTATTTCCCATGATCTTTCAGATCATCTATTCGTTTTTCCAAAGTAACAATTTTTGGCATAACTTCGCTACCCATCCTGCACTTTAAGATCTACAATTCATATTCACATAACCTCCTGCCCACTACTGGCAGCCAATAATCAGATCCTAATTTCAATAATCATTTCAGGTCGCGCGGTTCGGGTATTCTGTAAGGTTAGGTTTGTCATCATAGGCAACCTTAAACCTAAAAGACATGTCCAACTCACAATGGGTGTATGTCGGGTGTCTTCATCCCAACTCCTGCTTACAGATGCTCTTATGTTTAGATCCTAACAAGATTCGATCTCGATCCTAATACGATAATTATCAATGATAATCTCTACAAAGGAAAGCAATTATACGGTTTATTACAAAAGGTCAATCATTCAAGCATAAACAGCGCTTCTAGTATTTTGTATCGTTACTTTACCTCGTCCCTTCGATTGGGGTGGTAAACAGTACTCTCATCAAGGTTCGTTCCTAATGACCTCTGAGCAAATCTCTAGAAATTCGATGCGAAGCGAGGATCTTGATAGAGATGATCGATACAGGCACACCATGCTTACATAACTTCTTTAAATATAAAAGAGTCAATTTCTTCATCGAGAATTTATCATTACCTGGAATGATATTAGTAGATTTGGGCAGTCTGTCGACGATGACCCAAATCGAATCAAATTCAGATGATGACCTTTGCAATAGTTAGACGTTTACTAAGGTATGAGGCGATGTTGCCTTCATAATTTGCCATTAGTACAACTTCTTCAGAGAAAGATACATTTAACCAGAAATGACAGGAATAGAATACTTATACTTACGATATTCCAACATGACTAAATCTCAAAATCTCCATATCTAGGCAACCACAAGTGGCCTTTAAAAACATTTACCGCCATCGACTCTTATTACTAATGGTTCACATTAGCCGCGAACCCCTTTTTATTATTTATATTATCCTTCTTTTCAAGCATCGGCTATTTTTAAATTGCTCAGGCAATTTATGATGCATAATCATTACTAAGGAACATATCCTAATTGATTCTTTATTTTTACATAATGTGTCAGTAATTACATTCACTTTCCTAGATGGAATAAATATCATACCGTATTTATTTGAAAATTCTTTCTTCACATTATCTAAATTTTAGTTTCGTCTCCACTAATATTTTTATTAGTTTTGCTCAATCCGACGTTTAAAGCGTCCATAAATATTTCAAGTAATTAAATAATAAATATTCAATTTTTATGAAACGTAATCGTAAAAAGTTTTAAATTTCTCAGTTCGTCCAATTATAGAAAAATGTTCAAAATAAATTTGAATTTCGTTAACACGATTGTTGTTGATTTATCGAAAATAATTAATAAGATTCATAAATGTTCGAAAAATCTTTGGTTATACTTTGGTCAAAATTTTCTTAATTCATAAGCAAAAATTGTCGTTTCAAATTTCAAGTCATGGTTTAAATGGTTTCCTCAATCCCTCTTAGGTTGTCTTGAGGTATACACAAACATTTACCCCTAAATAGGAGTTTAGTTAAATGATTTGGGTATAAGGGAATAATCCCTTAAAAATCCTTTGCTAAATTATTTGGCAAAACATATTTCCACTTTCTTTTGGTAAAACCCAAAGCCTGAATGGCTCTAATTTTTGAAGAGTCAATATATTCCATTTTCTATTAATCACACGGTTAAATAATGTAAAGGATTAAGCCGTTAATCACATGTTAAATATTCACGGTACAGGTTTTTTTTTCCGGTCAATTCAGGGCAATCTATAAATAATTATTTACTCATCCTTATTCTTATAAACAAATAAATGGTCCTTAGTGATCATGAGCATGAATTTATCAAATTACAGCCTACACACGTGATTCACCAAATTTATGAATACTACATGTGCATTGTCAATCCAAACGATATCACGTGAAACTTATAATGTTCTTATAAGTTCTGGATGTAGTGATTGGAATAGATAATCTTTTTCGCAGACGCGAAGTTGATAATAACCATGACGTGGATCAAATCTTCAGAACATACGCTAGAACCTTGTAAATGATCGAACAATCTATCATCTTGGGTAGTGGATATAGATTTTAATCGTCAATTTACTTAGTTCACGGTAATCAATAAACATAAGGAATGATAACACCATAGCTCTTCATGATGACGAGCTTGGTAGTATAAAAGCTTTCTCCGAAAACTCTCTCAGTTGTACGGTAACACTTTCGATTCAAATGGTGCTGAAGTACATTGCACACGCCACAGGTGCAGCACCAGGAATAAAATCAATACCAAATTCGACTTGCCTTAATGGCGAAAGTCTAGGTAATTCACCAGCAAATACTTCCTAAAATTTCAGATAACGGAAACATCTTTTTAATAAATTCATATTAGGTTCTTTCTAGATTATAATATCTATGACTAGTTCATAACCATTCACGGTATAATTTCAAGTCTAAATGCAGGATATGGTCATCCATCAAGAATTATTTAGATCACTTTTGATAATCAACATCTTATCATTTAGGGGAATTCTATTCGAGTTCCCATCAATTAAGACAATATCGTCATGTCATAATCAATCAATCCATTCTACTGGCACTATCAACTTTCCAGTTTTGTTACCATTGATAAGATGTGATCTTCTCAAAAGACTAATAATAATTCATACTCCTTCACAAATTCAAGGATATCAGGAGACATAACTAACCTTAAAAAGAGTAAGTTTAACGCATAAGCTATGCGAGAGAATTTCAAATCAGATACCGACGAAAACATTTAACGAATATGAATATATCCCATGTTTTCATAATTTAAGTACGCATTCGAAAGCTCCTCGGATAGTTACCTAGGTCATTCAAATGAAATCTTAATCAAAATAAATGATAGAAACGTCGATACATCCAATCGGGTATCAACACTCGATAATCAGATATTTTTCTAAAGAATCTCGCCACGGGAGAATTAGACAATAAGGGAATATCAATTGTCGAATAAAACAAATTCCATAGTTGAGTAAATTCGACTCATAAGAATAAATAGTACGGGCACATATGTAGGTGTCCCCATCAATATGTCCCTATTTTCACTTCTTGCAGATCTCATAAAATTTAATCTTTCATAATCTTCAAAGAAAATTTAGTGTTTATTAATAATTTCATGGTGACTACTAATCAGTCTTGCATGGTCCCTTCCAAATTGTATGTAGGCGCGCAACTAAATACAATTTTAGGATTAACGATGCAATACTCAGTTCGTCAAAACTTTGTCATCATGTTTAAAATATATATATTCATGCTTAATCATGAAATAAAAATCAAATGAATTTACAGAGATGTTCTTTGTTATGAAAACAATTAAGTTTTTCAAGGTGTTTCATAAAGAAATTTATTTCAATAACGATTATTTATAAGTCTCACTTTAAATAATCCATATGGTGATGAAAATTTAATTTTTCTCAAGGGATACTGTTTTATCTTATAAAAACAATGAGTGATCTGCAAAAGAGTGATGAAGAGTTGTTCACCAAGAATTAACTAAAATATGATAGGAAATGAGCTTAGGCAATTAATCATGAGGTTCATGACTTCGATGGCACTCAGGAATAATCCACAACGTAACTCAAATCGAGATGAGTACTTGTTCAATGGTTGCATCACTAATGCGATCATTAGAATGAAGCAATAAAAGATAGATAACATCGATACATGTAGAATTTAGCAATCAAAGGTATTCTTTTCATTAATCACAAACAAGTCAAAATTGTACCGTAACACATTACGTGTCACTATGTCATACAATTCCAAGAACTCATCCTACCAACTGATGTCTCAATTAAGTTAGGGATTTTTAAAAGATACCACAATGAATACTACTCTACAAAAGTCATTAGGTGTCCCACCTGTACCGGAAGATCCATCGGTCTCAATTTAGACGAAGATTTCTTCAATTTATTTATTGGACACTGGGCATCCTCGTCATTAGACAATGGTCTAGGAACAACCCTTAACATAAACTAACAATCATTCAAAACCTTATAATTCAATCACAGGACTTAACAGATTTCCTCTTAACAATCTCATATTCCGTACGGGTTAAATTTTACTTTATTCAAGTTTCAACCAAATCATACTCAATGCGATATCCTACCTCATTTTCTAATACTTTCAACCTTACTCATAAACCTTAAAAGGGAAATAAAAGTTCGACATGAACAACACTTAATTTCCAATCCTATAGCTCTTACAACAATAGTTATCAAATGAGTCACTAGTATGAATTGACTCAAGCATTCAATTAGACTTCTCGGAAAGGTACTAGTGGCATGAGACTTTTGGGTAATGGTTCCAATGACAGCCTCAAGTGCAACATTCACCCTTTCGATTTCAAACTTTAAGAACTGGGTTGCACCGAATCAGATGACATCTTTCTAGGTGGTAAGGTTTTGTCAAACTCCACTCTATAAGGAAAGATCGTCATGACATCGATATCAGATTTAATCTCGCCAGTTCTTCTTTAATATCATAATCAACTAATACCAACATTTCTACGAATATCAACCATTTTATTGGGATCATAAATATCCACAACTTGGTTTAGATCTAGAATAGCTAGAATTCCTACGGGAATAGCTTCAATTGATTTGCTAGGAGAGTTAGGGTTCCTTGTGACAATCTACGTCGTATAAATATCTCGTATAAGTATTAAAATAATCATCAAACAATCATGTAATCAAATTAAATTATATATATATAATCCAAGTTATATATATATATTAAAATAACACTTCTCAGTCTGGCCTTGTCGGTAACTCGGGAATTCTTTGGCACCGTTATAGTCAAAAGATTTTTAGACATTTTGAGAAAAATGTTTATAGTTAAAATATTTTGAAATGTTTTATTCAAAACCTTAGTTTTAAAAATCTTTCGTTCTCTATAACGAGAGCTCTGGTACCAAACTATAACACCCGAAAATTTATACGATTTAATACAGCGGAAGATTCGTTGGTGTTACGGGATAGCACATTACTCACATCATATACAACGCTTAAAAATCGCGTCGTTTAATAATAAAGCATTTCCATTCATAAATATCAAGTTTACATAGGTCCCAAGTCATAGTATTTCATACAAGTTTTACAAAGCATTTGAATGGAAATTGTTATTTAAGTGCGGGCCATGAATTCTTGTTGTCTTCCCGAGAATTACCTTCAAGTACCTAAGATAGAACATGTTAAAAGAAAAGGTCAGCAAAAACGCGGAGTGAATTCATAGAGTTTAATGAAATCCATCAATATAACATCGGTATAAAATTATTACCGAAAATCATTTTGTACAAATCTTTGTAATAGGCCATAAAATAGCCAAAGTCATCTTATACAAATCCTTGTCAAAAATCATAATATAGGATTTTGCCTTCAAAATAATTATACGAACCATTGTCGTAAAAACATCATACAATACGTTTTATAACGTTGTATAAAGTTAAATAAAAACCGTTATATGAATATGGTTATGTAAAACCAAAACACGAACATAAAATCAATAATAAGACCCTGTATTGCTAGTCAGGCAATATATCGTAATTCATTGCATAAAGCAGTATTTTGTTATTTGGATTATTATAAGCCGCATGACATTGTTACCTTACTAAAACAAACAACGGGTAGCTAACCCGAAACTCAATTTGCCCATCTAAGTTAGCGTGTCGTCACAAAGATCACACTATGGAAATCTTCTCATACATAAATTCGCTTACCAATCAATGTGGCACGACGGGGATCAACCGTCAAGGCGCGAACTGGGGTGATCGTCCCCAAATAGTACTATTATATGCACAAGCGTCTACCAAATCCCGGTAGTTCACAATTCATGCTAATGGGACTTTTAGTGACATAACCTAACTTTAATAATCCATTTTATCTCATACATCGGGTCATATAATCATTCATCGGGTCATACAATCATTCGGGTCCAAATCAATAAACAAACAATCGGGACAACTAGTGTCCTATTTCATAAAAACTAACATGTTATCTCCTTCGCGGGTTTATAAAACATTTCATAAAATCATTTAAAAGAGTGCGAGGCTATGAACTCACGTTGATTGGGAAAGGCGATTATCGGCGATTTGGATGTACGGTACGTGCTTCAATCACAGAAACCTAGACAAATAATACTCGGTCTTAGAATCTTGTCCAATGACTTTATAAAAATAATATCTATGTATATATATGATGATTTTATAAATATGATGATGATCAAGTGGGATTATACATCTTTATTCACTCATTATAGTGTTATGTGTTGGTAAATTTTTATACTAGTTTCACTAGTTTAACTTCTTTACTTGTTAAGGCCCAATAAGCCCATTAAAGTCCAATACTTTATATTAGCCCATTTATTCTTTTTAATATCAGGCCTATACTCATATGTTGGGCCCAAGTGGGTTAAGCCCAATGAGTAAGTCCATTAGTGTGTATTCAAACTAGTTGGGTCAATAGTCCAATAAGGCTAATTTGGCCCGTTAATGTCCGTATGTTATAAAGCTCGGGTTTTATCGGTTTTTACTTGTAATATGTACTTATATATCAGTACATGTTTTATAAAAAGTTTACATTAGACGGGTCCGACCATCTAAGTTTTAATTGACGAAAACGTTAATTTTACGGTTTTAGCCGAAAAGGCGTAAAAATCATGTTTATAGTTTTTATAACTTATAAAACTTACCAAACTACCATTTTTATATAATGTCCATTTATTTATCCTTATACATATTTATATAAGTGAAATATATAAGTTAGTGGGTTTTAATTTCACATTTTATACTAAATTATTTTGAGTGCTTATATAATACTATTAAACTTTAATTTAACAAAATCTGATTTTTAGTGTCACTTTCACCATTTTTATCATATCATGCGTTCTACAAGGATATAGAAGCTCATTTTTGGACACCATAAACTAAATGATATTTGCTACAATTAACTTAGTTTTAGCTACTGCTCAATCTAAGTCTAAGTATCCCTAACAGTCCTCACAAAACATACTATTCAGATTGATACATTAATTTTGTTTTGATCATATCTCACTCATTATAATGATTCCATTGCATGACCAACTCTCACATGTGTACAAGACTTAATACTTACTGTATATTGATTCCACTATTCAATTTTATCAGTTTATCATATGGTTTCTTACTGTTTTTATACATCCATTTATTTTAAGCATGATTTACCATTTTACATGTGGTTTTCCATCTTTTTACCCATGTTTATCAACACCAAATCCCCACATAATATTTTTAATCATCATTAATCATCATATACTTATACATGAATAAAGAAAATACAAGATTACATAATCAAAATAACAAGAGGATAGGAAGAAACAATCTCTATACCACCAAAGTGATGAAAAGGTTGAGATTTTCGATGAACAAGGCTTGGTTTTGTTAACCAATCTTATGAAATATCAAGACCAACTTCAAGATTACCAAGGATATGAAGACACCTTTAACAAATCAGCCCTAAACTCCTTCTTGAAAATCAGCCCAAAGACCTCCATGAAAACTCCTTTTTATATGTTAAAATCATCTCCAATCTTTATCTTTTTGTGTAGTTATCAACATATGTTGATTATATCTTTTGTTTATGGTCAAAATTTGATGATGATGATGACATAATGGTGGTGTTGGATGTTCAAGGGGAGAGAGGAAGAGTTGAGAGAGTTTCTTGGTTTGCATGTGTGAGAAATGGTTTATGGTTAGCTTGTTTTGTGGTTAAGTTGTTTTGCATAGCACTAAGGACATGTGTCCTTAGTGTGTATGTAAACTTGACACCACACTTGGTGTGTTGTCTAAGTCTTGGCCACCCATAGTGGGGGTGAGGCAAGTGTAAACTTGTCTCATCTCCACTAATTTACGGGTACTCCTCGATTCTAGTTTCCTCGATTTACGTGCCCTCTGGTCGTTTTACGAAAAATGTTTTTATAAATTATGAATCAACGGCAGAAAACGAATCTAATAAAAATTGTCTCATCAAAAACGGAGTTCAAAAACGTAAATACGTAAACCTAGGGTTTCCGGTTTAGTCATAAAGGACGTTAAATTATGCACGTAAGTCCTAATCTCTTCTCGTAAATTTGTGAGTTTATGAACCAACACAAATTTAAAATTCCAAAATAATATTCAAGGATAAATTTATTTCCTGAAATGTCGAACTGTCACAAAAGACGGTGTATGTAAATGTAAGCACGTAACGTAGAGTTCTCCGGTTTAAACGTAGTCGATGCTACTTCAAGACGTAAATCCAAATTTTCCCAGAAATGTGTGAGTTCATAATATAACATTAAAATAATATTTTTAAATAATAGTTGAGAATAAAATACCAACCATAAATTGACGGATTGTCACATTAACAATTAAGAAAAGATTTTTGTAATTTAGTTACAATTTACTTTTGTATTTGAACATATTTAGGAATTAGAAATTTTTTTAAAGGATATTCATATGATTTGAAATTTTAATAGAATACTAATCTAATTAGAAGTTTTTGCTAGGATAAAAATAAGATTTTTCATACATAATACATAAGCTTGTCTGATCTATAAAAGATGCATCGAATGGCCTCAACAAAAATTAATGTACTTTTAGAATCATAATCTCGTTCTCTTCCAATGGTGTGCCCGTAGATAATAATAGACCCCTTTTGCATCTCAAAAAACGTGTAAACATCGATAAAACGCATCCGAAAATCACCGTTTTTTATTCCTTTTATATCATTTGTACCTCAAAGACTCTATTAAGTATAACAAACATATTTTCATTTATATTTAGCTTATTTTGGTTTTATTGGTCTTTTTAAAGAGTATTTTGTTGATATTTTAATGTGCGATTTGCTAGAAATCGTTACAAAATCATACACAATTTCAACAGAAAACTATGTATTCATTCAATAAAATACATTGAACCACAAAACAATACAAAATTGTTTTGAATTATATATAAAATCTATTTTAGGATAAACTATAATAAAAATATATTAAATATTAACTTAAAACTAAAAAAACTAAAAAACCTAAAAACAACTAAAAAACACAAACCACAAATCCACCCCATCAAGAAAAAAACGATCCCGCCCGTTGGGCGGGTAACGATGCTAGTATATATATACATATATATATATATATATATATATATATATATATATATATATATATATATATATATATATATATATATATATATATATATATATATATATATATATATATATATGTATATATATATATATATGTATATATATATATATATATATATATATATATATATATATATATATATATATATATATATATATATATATATATATATATATATATATATATATATATATCTTTACATTATATATAAGAGGAGTGATATGCCACATAAGCATGTTTTAATCCACGTCAGCATCATTTTGGGCCGTGATCAACAATCGGGTCGTGTCCTTTACCCGGATTATATTCATATTCTACCTAAATCTTCCCCAACTTTGTATCGTTTTTCAAAACCCTAATCAGTAACCCCTAATCGCTCGCCACACTGATGGGATCAATAAATCAATCATATTCCTCGATCATGATTTCTCTAATCACAAGATATGGTCGTCAAGCTTATGATCGTGATTTCTCCAATAACAAACACACAAACCAAAGAACACTTCATGGATCAAACATTCCTTATACACTTCATGAATTAGGTAGCTTATGGTGTGTTATTTGGTAATGGTTAGACGTTGTTTTGCGCTTTCTTTCACTGTTTTGCAATCTTTTTTCATGTATTGTGGTTTAAGGTATATCTTTTTTTCTGATCAGGACAACTCATAAACTTTAAACAGATTTAATCCATACCTTTGTTACTACATCTTCTATTCAGTTCTTTCAAGATAATATAGTACACAATATGACCAACTAATTAGTATATTCAGTAGCGTTTAAGTTTTACGTATGTTGTTACACCCATGTTTGACCATTAATAATTACTTCTTATGTGGTTGCTTATGTAGGATGGGGATGAAGCGTTCTTTAGGATCAAGCACTGTGAGCTAAGAAACTGATGAACACCAATTGTGATGAGCATTCAATGGAACTAAATGCTATTGCCTTTCTTTTTTATAGGCGTCTTAATAGTGAGCATACCCTGGTAAGGTATTCTTCTTTTTAATTAATGACCTTAATTTTTTTATTTGTTCAATACACTTGCAGATATTTACGAACTTAAGTCACCTTTAATTTGTTGAAGATGGTATTTAAACGTTCACATGGACAAAAGTCCAGGATTGACAAATTAAACCATATTTTCAAGTAATACATTCATTTAATTTGGATTTCTTCCACATACACATATTGATTCTTTTCATATCTGTTTTTTTAACTATAATATAATGGGAACTCCAGATGAAGATACATGGCATGGAGTGACTTCTCTGAGTGACTACAAAATCACATTTTGAAAGTGGTCGTCAAAGGTGATAAGTGTTTTAGTTAATGACTAATCTACAATATTTAGGATTTGTACCATTATATAATTTATGGATAGTTATGTTTTTTAGGACTATGCAACTAAAGTTCCAAAGCTTGATGAAGCCGGCCTTGATCTCCTGACTGTATGTTCAAACTTCATACTATTTCTATTATTTTATTATCATGTCTTGAAGAAAGGTTTCTTACCTTTATGTGACGTAGGGTGATAGTATGCTTATAAACTTGGACTTACAACAACCCCTGCTAAGGGAGAACATCATTTAAGAACGCCACCACCTGAACCCACAAACACAATGCAAAAAGCCGATATAGGCATGTAGTTGCAAAGAGAAATATGAACCGGCCACTATGGATCAAAGGATGAAACCATTCTGATTTGGAATTTTAGATCTTTATACTGAATTACATTAGGCATCTATAGAACTTCATCTCAATAGTTGAGAAATCATCGACACATGGACTCAATAGTTCAAGAAGAAGCACATACCACCACTTTGAACAACCTAGAAGGAGCACAGCTCAAGAAGATGTACAAATCAAAACCACCTAGGATCACTTTCACCTTTCATTTGATCAATTCAGAGTCTGTGATAGCTTTGGCGATAGTCGGTGAAGAGAAAGCCGATGTACAAATCAACCCCTGCTAAGGGAGAACATCATTTAAGAACATGTTGATTATGGTTACCCTTTGCTTGTGCAGAAGGTGAAACCATAAGGTAGGCTCACATAGGTTTAGACCATGGGTTACGTAATTGCTCAGGTAAGGAATCTATATGCTCTAATTTATTCATTATAATAGTCTCTTAATTGACACTTTGAATAGTTTGAGCGCACCGCTTGGATAATGTGGGTCCAACAGGTTTGACTAAGAATAGGTCATTTTCAAAATCGGTTCAAAGGTAGGTTGATCTTGCAGCTTTGTGGTTAACTTGGTATAAATGCTGATTTTTTTGGAACATATACAAATTGGTTTACTTTTACTCCCGTGGAAGCTGATTTATCTTATGTTTTAGTATTTGACATCTTATTGGTCATAATGTTTTTAGGTTAAATTGTTAGTTGCAATCCATTGGATGCTTGCTGCATACGGCACTTGGTGTGCCAGTGGGGATGGAGAAGAAGACGAAGGAACGTTTCGTACTGTAAATGTTTGTCTTTGATAGCATATTTTCTTATGGGCATGCTAAATGTTGGAACTTTGTTTTTTGCACTATGCTGGTATCCCACACTTTTAGGATAATGATGATGGTTCATATCATGAAGAGTGACATAGAAACACTTGACCAAAGTACACCACAAAACTTCTTTTGAGTATATGTTCTGGATATGGTACAAGTACCAGTTTCAAGCAGGTAATTCTTACTATAGTCTTTTTTATTATAGCTTTTCTAATATATGCGAAGTAGGTATGTTAACCTTGATAGAAAGATCACCTATAACCAAAATCAACCCCTACATATGTAATGCATATCCGTGTCAAGAGGTGTTTGATTATTGTAGTTTTGTAACTCACACCTACAAACCACAAGAATATTACCAGCCCGCATATTAAAGTGGTTATGGTTGGTTTTAAAAATAGCATCACCTTTACTACTGATGTTCACGTAGTGAAAGTAATTCGCTTATGCCAGCAGCTGTGACACGGCCAGTAGGCTTAGGCATCACCTTTTATCACTACTTATTTCTTTTGATAGTCGATAAAGTAGGTCGTCGTACTATTTTCTGTGACCCTGTCTATGTTTTTACAAGTTTTTATTGAGTAATAAATGATTATTGCGTGCTTTGTTGCAAAAAGATTTGAGCAAATGTTGAAGGAATGGGACTTTATGTTTTTTTTTATGTTGGGACGATATAGAGCAGCTCCGCAAGTCGCGTGCTACTACTTAATAATTCTTGAATGCAACTCCTAAGCAACATGATGTACCTGTAATGTCAGGTATAGATTTTTTTTTTCTTACAGTCTACATTCTAATAGAAAATATTTAGGGCATCCATGTATGACACTGAATTATAGCGTATTCTTAAACCTACTCAATATGCTGGCTATTTTAAAGATAGAGAAGAACCTATAATTATCTTTCCAAACACCCCATGATCTTCACTAGCCATAGGAATTTTAAAAAGCTGCCTTTATGTATTAATTGAACAAATGACACACTATCATTCAAGGTAAGCAATAACATATGTTTTTAAAAGAGTTACGGGTTGTATTGGGCTAAGTTTTCTGACATTCTCATCGTCTTATTGTATTATAAAAAAACAAGAAGCTTATTGATCAATATTTATTGCAGTAGCTTATTATGACCTTTAGTTGTAGAACATAACACACTTATAAATCGGTCTAAATTTTCAATCTTATAATGGCGGTTTTCAGTTTATTGGAGTTTGCTTTTGATTATACAGGTCCTAATATCACTAGAGTTGTTGTATTATTCATTTATGGCATTTCTTTTCAGTATTTGCTAGGTTGAACTTGGTGGTATTTGGTGAACCTGTGCAGACGTGTCACCTAAATATCTCGGAACATAGAATTGCATTAAAGTTGATACCCTTAGATTTGCAAAACTCGCGCAATTTGGTTTGCTCTGATTCAATCATGGTAAACATTCTGAAACACCAAGGTTTACAGGCATATATTATGCTTTGACTACATCAGGGGATATGTAGCAGCCACGTTACAAGAAATCAAAACTAAAGTCTGGTGTCCCGACACAGATTGCAAAGGGGTAATATGACCAGAAATGTGTCAATTCATTACCCTTGGACTATTTAATGCAGATTTGTGTTGGCTTTTATGGTTCCAAACAACCTACTTATGACATTCATTTTTGTGAGTTGCATATGTACTATCTAAACTTGCGCCTCCTTTCTTTACAAGTATTGAGCCAAATGCCATATCTCAGCTTCTGGTGGCCTTGACCACATATTTTTTTTTCAAGGTTAGATTGCTAAATGGCTACCTGAACATGTTCTACGCAGGTGGCAAAAGAAACTGGCTACATAACAATCAAAAGAGACATGGATAACTTCAATCAACATCTTCAAGGTTTGCTTCGATGTTCTGTATAATTCCATTACATTCTTTAAGTCGTCTGATGTTTGAAACATACTTTGACTTGAGATTGTATCTTAAAAAATTTAAGCGACAATAATTGTACACACCGGCGAAGATGAAAATAGTGGGTCAAAATAGGCTAAACTAACTTTGATTGTAAGTTCATTAAGGCTAATTACTTATTTGCATCTTAGCATAAGATTTACAAATTATCAAAGACTTACGGTTGATGATCAGTTGGTGGGTGTCATATTTATTTTAATTTTCATGATACAACAGATACCCGTATGGCTGTATGCATAACTTTAGATTTCGTAGTTGCTCATGGTAAGTCATTTACACAACACATGCAGTTCTTGATGTGTAGAAACTTAACAAGTTCTGCTATTGTTAATCTCAATTCAGTGCTAAAATATCAGCAGATGGGTAATAAGTTATGTTTATTCTTTCTTTTCTATTCCATGGTAGGAAATGCTTTGTAGTTTTTCAGCATTACTGGGTATGGATTTTAGAATGCAGTGATTTTAAACAAGTTTGCTGTTTGACGTAATGAGCAGTCCCAAACAACCCTATATGTGTACGTGAATGTGGTAGATTACGTGGTCATGTGTGTGGATTGGGTTCATATGTTTTAATGGTAAGTTTTTCTATTTTATTTAAAAACTTACGCAGTAATGTCATCACGACCTGGTGTGATAGTCAACAAACAATAATTCCGCTCCTTGATAAAGGTGATTTGGTTCTGCAGCTTGTGGAGGCTATTGTTGCTCATTTTCTGCTTTTTTTATAAGATGATAAGATTGTGATCTCCATTGTATATATGTAAGTCAACCATTGTTTCTACTCTATCAACTAATCGCATAAATCCCAAACCTTTTTACACGATGTCAAAACACTCCAAAGTTGCATGTATATCTCTTATACATTATATTGGGTTACGTATCAGTCATATATAAATTCATTAAAATATGAAACCTTTCCTTTTGTGAATTCTTTAGTTGTTTGCAGATTTATTAGGCTACCTTGAATACATAAAGTGTGCTCGGATATGCCCTTTCTTTCACCAGTACTATATTGGATAAATATCATACCAAATGGAGTGTTGCACAGAAGACAGACTTTATTGTCATTACTACATCAACGGATTTTTAACTGCCTATTTAGCGATCTTCAAATAGTAAGTAACCGTTTATTTTATTACATCAGACCTGGGTGAATGAGGGGCTCTCCAAATGGTAACTTACCTTATATTTAGTGCTCTCCAAATACTAAGTAACATGGCTGCTTAAGAGTTGTCCATTAGAATATTGACTTTGAGAAGCCAAAAATAACTAACTACTATCATTAGTTCCATGCTTCAACATATATAGTTCAAAATGATGATTATCAGTCAATGTCATATTCTGGAATGTAGCGCATAGACTCGCTCTTAAAAAATAAGGACCTATATCTGTAATAATAACTTTCAAGTAATGACTTATGTGTCTATAATATTAGCATTGGGTGAATGAGCAGGTCAGGTAGCGGGTAAAAACATATAACTCTGAGTAGACATTACGTTTGGAATGAAGTTACCGCCGGGTAGTAATTCACTTATAATCAATTTACGACAACTAAGACGGTGTTTGGTAATGCTTATATAAGTCCTTATCTGTTATTGTTTTTAACAAGTAAGCATTTGGTAATCTCTAAAGTAAAACCCAATAATTCATAGGTTCTTACCTCATAATATAAGTAGTAACCAATTCATAGTCACAAGGAACGGGGATCGCTTCGGTACGGGATCGCAGTTCGCTATGTCTCAAAATCTGGTACGGAAGGGGGTAGGCTTATTCCGGTTCGCTTCGGTTCGATGTACCATATATTTCGGTTCGTTGTACCAAATACATTGGTATGACGTGCACAATATAAGAAAATCTTCACCCTTCTCATTTACACATTTAATATTACATTTGAGGCGGAGCTAAATTTTCGTTAAGGGGGCAAAAAAATAAATTCCGCAGCCACATACAAATTAAAAAGGTTCACAGTTGCTGGTTTTTCTTACAAAAGAAGTGCAAATGCTAAATAATAGTAGTAACACTTTTTAGACGAACTGAAATGAATAAGTCATTAAACTTGAGGGGTTAAACTGTATTTTGTAACAAAAAGTAAATCTTTAAGTCATTAAACAAATATAAATGCACATTATTGGTTCTTGGTCATCTTCTTCCTTACGCAAAAACCTCCATTACGAAAAAAGCTTCGATTTCTAAAATTGAATTGCGAAATTACCTTTTCATAAGGTAGGTCCGTCATTTTCAAGGCCTATAAATCGCCGATTTTCAAGTGTTGGATCGCGATCCGGTACTATTGGGAACGGCAATTGTGTGCGATTGGGAACGACAATATATGGGTTTCGGTTCGCGATCCCTGGCGATCCGGATCGCGACCGTACCGCGAATGGGATCGCTCGTACCAGATCAAAATTCGCCAATGGTTTGGCGATCCATGTTACTATGAACCAATTTCACATAAACAGCTAGGGGTGAGCAAAACCGACCGACACAAACCGACCAAATTCAGGTCGGGACTCGGGATGGTTTTCCATGATGTCGGGACTCGGTTCGGGTTGGGACTCGGGATAAAATTGGGATTTCATAAGAAAACTACACAAATCGGGAGTAACTCGGGCCTAACTCGGTTTGGTTCGGGACTCGGGATTAAATCAGGTCAGGATTCGGTTTGAGATTTCCACTATGTCGGTTTTGGGATGAGTCAGGAGTCGGATCGAGACGGGTCAGTTTCGGTCCCGATGCTCACCCCTACTAAAACAGCTCCAACACCCTCATCTTATTTTATTGTGTAAGATCACATACTTCTACTAACCATATAAATAGGCTAGAAATGTTGATCTTTTATCTTTAATTCTAAGATCCAAATATGAAAGTTTTCCCGTTTGTAGTATGATTAGAATGTACATGATTACTATTTTATGTTAGGTTTTTTAAATACAAATGCACTTGGAAACACTTACGGGACACATAGTGAGAGCTATACATCTTGCAGTCTCTCCTGATGGACATACGATTGTGGCGGGAGCTGGAAATGAAACACTAAGATTCTGGAATGTATTTCCTCCGCGTAAATGCAAGGTAAATGACAGTCACTTCAAAATTTGTTACCAACTTTTGACTTTTGGCGTTAAAGTAGATTAAATTTCAATTTGAAATCAAATGAACTGTTTAATACTTTTGAGTCCTTACAAAAATTTGATAAACCATATTTATTACTAAGTAACCAGTATTATTACAAGTTAAAAAACTTGGAATTATGCTCAGAACTATTAGGAATATATTATTGAATGAGATTGAGCGTTATAGGCAACCACTAATTATGTGATTAATCCTTTTATGCAGACTGCTTAAAATAACACATATATGTTAACTGTCCATTCGTGAAGAAAAATCATCACGTTATATTCTGAATAGGACGCTACCCTACAAGCAGACGGTTCAATAGCAAAAGGAATCGCATTTTAAAGAGTGAGTATGCTCATGAAGCTTAATGTTTTTATCGTTTAAGAAGTGGCAAAAGGCTCCCTATGTGATTTTGTATGTACATAACTTTATAAATAGAACATGTAACTGCTTTTCGAACATGCCGGACTTCAATCGTACTGGACGGCTTGCATGAGGAGATTGACTTTTTAATGAATTTGATGAGCTGAACATGGGTTCATTCAATAAGTGCATAAAGACTGTCCGAGACATGCTTAAATGATGCTAAGATTGAGAAATCGTGGTAAAAACCATGTGATTCTTATTGGGCCTTTTCATGTTAGTATTCTTTCGTTCTTTGCTCTCACAAGCTCGTCATATTTTTCTTTCAACTCTTCAATCGTTTGTTTCTCGATGCTTCGGCGATTTTTGCCTTCTTTTCCTTGAGCTCGCTACTTTGATTTTAATATCTTGCAACTCTTTCAAACCAGTTTTTAATAGCAGTCAACATCAAAACCATAACTTTGCATGTCATCTACTATTTTCAAATCTTCCAAGATTATGTGAGGGGGATCAATCACTCAACTGGAAATTCTTAAACCTTTTAACAATGAAAAACGTGGCTTTTGAGATGACTTTTGGTAAAACTTGTCTGATTCATATACTTCGCCCAGTGCTTCTCAATTGAAAATGAAATTCCTAAGTCATAGAACAAAAAAAAGTTACATCCATACCAATAAATCAGGTTGTTTAAAGTTGGAAATTCTAAACACGTATTTAGCAAAAAGTCGATTTCGGGTTAGGTTCCATCTCGAACAGTTGAAAAGATAAAAAAGACTTGCTAAATACAAAGAGGGTCAAATAG